>VFFE01007650.1:1539798-1668322 GCA_008921705.1 Burhinus oedicnemus
TTTTTTTTGTCTTCTTGTTTTGTTTTTTTTTTTTTTTTTTTTTAATTAAAAAAGGGTCATCTCAAGGTTTCTTGATAAGGAAAGTGTAGGTTTATGAATGAGAAGACAATAGTTGTTAGAAAAAAACCCACTAAAATAGGATTGTAAAACTGTTGATAATAACAAAATTCCAGTGCATATAAACTGGGTAAATTTTTTTGGTCTTATCTTTTTAGTTGTTTGGGAATTGTTTAATATATTTTTTTGCTTGTTTTTACTGCCATTAGACAATTGTTGAGTTTAAAGGTAAATTCTGATGGTGTATCCTCAGAAAGGAGTATATGCAGAGGATGTGGGTGTCAAACCAAGAATAAAATTCTACATATATATCAAGACAAAGACAAGCTGGTAGCATAGAAATTGAGTTCTAAGGTGATGGGGGTTTTTTTCATATCCTAATTGACAGGCAACACAAAATTGTGTTCTTTTACATTGTTTGCATTTGTAGAATTGCTTTATAGTATGGTGATCAGGAACAACATGGGGAAAATAGTTTTAACTAACCTAACATATTGTTCTTAAATGTATAGTGGATTATTGAAAGGATAACCAAAAATAAAAAAAAATTATTAAATTAGTTCTGAGCCGATTGAGTCTCTGACACTGATGTTACAGATTTTGTTATTTATACTATGTTCTTTGAGTGGGGATGGTGTCACATGGGGCAAGCTAATTATGAAACTCAGTTGTAATCTCTATCAAGTTGAATTTGGAACTTGTCACGTGTGCTGTATTTCTCATCTTTCTCCAACTTTTTTGCACACGCATGTTAATTTAAATTCTGATTGAGTATCTGTTGCACTCATATTTCAAATACAAGTTTCCAGTACAAAAAAATCGTGCATTTAAAAATAATATTTTAATAAATATTATTCATGGTTTTTTTTAGTGGAATCTGGGGATGAAATTAGAATTTGTTCACTTCTGATACAACAGATTTTCAGATACAGCATAGCCTAGTGTTATAGTTGGTTCACACTATTTTGCTTCATTTAATGGATGCATAGTTCTATCTTATGCTATTGACTGACAGTTCTCCAAGACTTGGCATTGGGATAGCATGTATGTACAGCATGTCTAACAAATCTTAATGCATGAGCTGCATGAAGCAGTTTGTAGGGACACTGCTCATTATAGTTCCTGGATCTGTCCAGGATTCTCATTTCTTAATCTTTCTGAGATGTAAAACTGAGAATTCTTTTAAATGCATTATGTTAATATGGGATGTGGTGGACTTGGTAGTGTTAGGTTTACAGTTGGACTCGATGATCTTAAAGGTCTTTTCCAACCTAAATGATTTTATGATTTTAAAATAAGCGAGGCATCTAATGTAATGACAGTGTACAATATCAGGCATTCTGGAATTTTTTTTCCTGCCTTTAAGTTTCCTTAGCATTAAAATTTAGTTCTTAACAGTGTGACTCTTTACAGCACCTGCAAACAGTTAATCCAAGTTATGTATTAACTGTGCCAAGGATACAGACATACTGGATATGGCTCCATATGGACATGGTTTGGATCTGACTGGATTTATAAACTCAGATGTGACCTGCACAAAACCAGTTTTTATTGTTTGTAAAGGCTAGGTCCAGTTGGAAACAATTTTTCCCCACTTTCATGCAGCATTGGCTGATTACCCCCACCCTAGTCTAAGTTGCAGTGGTCACATTTGGTTTTGAATTCCTTTTACTCTTTTCCCAGAACTCAGAGCACTGTGGAGATTGAATGTGTTTTCATACTGCACTTTGTAGGCTTATCAGGATTACCTTTTTACCTGGTTTATTTTCGATCTTGCCGTTCTTCTGGGTAACAGAGAGTAAAACAGAGTTTGCTCTATTCCTGCAAGTGTTCTGTTTGTAAAAAAGGAAAGGAGGATGAGTTTCTATTATTCTGTAATATTATTACTCTGTTTAATTTGACTGAAGTAAAACAGGAAACAGTTTGAATTTGTTCTGTTTTAGAATAATGTTAGTGGAATGCGTATATTACAGAAGTTTGTTAGGCTTTTGATGTTTGGGAGGAACAGCCATGTAGATTAAAAGCTTACAGCATTCCATATGGCAAGTTTTGAACAGGCAGAAGAGATACAGATACTGTTTTCAAGTTGTCTTCATGCTGTGCTTCGTTAGATTTTTTTATTTTTATATCAGTCTTGGTATACAAAGGACCTGAGTTGTGAGCACCAGCTACATTCACTGATGTTAAAGGAGACGCTTCTGAAACTAGTGGCTGTAAATATTTTTGGAGATTCTTTTTAGCCAAAACCTCAAGAGGAGGTTGGTTGCGTCTGTTTATCCTTCTCTATCCAGTAGCTGATTGCATGTGGTCTCCTAAATATTTAAGTAGTGCTTTCTGATTTCCCCCCCCCCCCTCAATTTAAACACTTAAATATTTTTTTAAGAGTTGGAAACAAGTTGTTATGTACATTTGTTTTACTCCTTTTGCATGACAATCAGGGATTGGAAATGAGGCTTTATCTTGATTCATGTATTAGAATTCTGTCATGTCAGGTTCTACATTGCAGTGAATTAAGTGACACAAGCAGATTGAGTTCAGAATTAATCAAATTTTACACATTGAAGAAGAGGCAAGACAATGTAGTATTTAGACCACTGACCATTGCTGTCTGTGAAGTAACGTTTGTTTGTGCTTTTGTAATTATTGTTACAAAAATGCTGTGAAAAGTAATAATGCTCATTTGAAAATTAGTTCAGTGAGTGCAAGAGACAATGCAACAGTTACAGTTTATATTTAATAACTTGAATTTAGTGATGTGCAACACATGTGGGGCTTTGCATCTTATGTTTTTTTTTCTTTTTTCATATTTTAAGCAATCTGGACCGAAAGGAAAGGTAAGCTTACTGTTGATGAAATGAGCATGGCAATGAGCATTAAGAAAATTACCTGAATTTAGTGCTTTATCAATGCTAGTTAAAGAATATCCAATCCAGTCAATTGTATCTGCTCATGTGTGAGGGGGGTTAGTTGTTCCGTTCTTTTTCTGTAGTTCACTTACTCCCTTTTACTAAAAAAGGACCTTTACATCCATCTCTAGGTAATGCCATGTTAATGTGAACTTTGGGTACATTTCCACTAGGAATTTATCTATTTATGTATCCAATGTGAAATAGATAAATTCTAACTTTCTCTGGAATTTACGAATTCATTGCTAATTCTCTTCATAGAGCAACAAACTTTGTGTAATAGAATGGTTCTGAAGTATATCTTAGTAGGGTGTTTAACAGCTTTCACTCTGTCATCTCAGCTTGGTTTCAATATCATTAAAGGTTTTTATTGCCTTACTATGTACATTCTGTTCATGAAGTGTGTATGTTAAAGCAATTAACAGAAAATGCATAGCAAAACCAGGCACGCTGGTTTTTCATTGCTCATTTCAGGCTCATTTCTCACTCATTTTGCATCTGTTTTACTGCTGTTAATATTTTGTTAGCAATATGAAATACCATACGTTTGCTTCTCTTCCTGTATAGCTTAAATTTATGTTAGTGGAAATGTTTTGTTGATAGTAATGAATTCATTGATTTTATTATTTTTTTTTAAATATCCTGTCTATGTAGCTGTCTTTTGGCATTATACTCTTGACATCAGGTTGAATTGTTTAAACAGTGTATATAATGTTTAACCAATAATGATATAAATAACACAGAAATCTAGTGTAGATCTGTTCTTTGTGAACTCAGGATTTTCTAGATTTATTTCAAATTCAGTAGTAAAATCAAGCCTTTCTGTTTTACTTTGTTTTGTTATTTCTTAAAAGAGATACTCCAGCAATTAGTTTTGGCCCTCTAAGAAGGGATTTGATCATCCTCCTGCCGCCTGGGCTTTGAGTTAATGTATTTTTTCCTGTGCTGCGTTTATGTTATTAGTTAACTATTCAGCTATTAATGTTTTTAATTTGGCACTGTGTGTCATACAATACTAGGATTGAGTTGCATGCTGGTGATCTTGATTTTTTTTTTTCCCCTTGGGAACACCTGCTGCTTCTTAATCCAGTACTACTGGATATGTTCTTTTTTTCTTCCCTGCTTTTTGTTGCTGTCCTAGGAGGGGAAGAGGATTTAGGCAGGAGCTGCTAAATTTAGTTTTAATCATTACCATCGTAAGTGCAGCTGCAAGTCCTGACTTTCTGGGTGAAATGGGGCTACTGACCTGCATACTGAAAACCCAACTCCCTGTGCTGCTGCTTCTCTCTTTCAGCCTTTGACTTTTGTACTCTGCTTTTCCTGTAAGACACACTGAAGGTAAATCTCACCTCAGCAGCTTGGTGCTTCCTGTCTTATCATGCTTTACTCTCCTTTTGTGTAATGATGTAGAAACCAACAGCCTGCCTGCTGTGGTATACCTCCAAATAGTAGTATACAGAGGCAGAGCGAGGAAAGGCTGAATTAAGGCAGCCTCTCAAAAAGCCAAGCTGCGCATTAAACACAGCTCTTGTGTGAGCCTACACCCCAACGAAGTTAGGAGTTGGTGCAGCCTTGCACATACGTGGTATTTTTGATGTCGCTCAGACCAGATCATAGGTAGTTTTGAAAGCTCTGATCTAAGACAGCACTGTATCCTAAATTCCCAGATCCAGATGTTTGTTTACGTTTATTACTTTCTGGCATAGACAGAAATTGTTGTCCCTGTATTGTGTCATATGCCCCTCCCTTTTTTTTTTTTTACTAGAGAAGAAATTTTAAGACTAAAATTTCACTTTGGCTGGAGGGTGTCACAGAGGTCTGTCTACGAGCCCAAGGTGAAGACGTTAAGGTCCAATTCCATCAGCAGAAGAATATGGCAGTAATCTTGAATGTGTGCTGAAAATACTAAATTAGCGACACCATTGTGTCTGGGCAAAACATATTTAGTTAAGAATGCTATACCATTTAGCTGCTAAGATGTGTCAAAAGTTCAGGACTCGCCACAGTCCAGACTACCTCAGTATTTTTGTCATGTCTGTTGCAGGAAAAGCCTGATCTTGGTATTGTAATTAACGTTTTGCTGTTTGATGCTTTACTACTTCTTGAGGTTGCTTTTATCAAATACTGGTCTACCTCCTTTGTACTTAAAGGTATTAAAATCAAAACTGCTTATAATGGATGAGATAAATGAGATGCCTAAAATGATTTAATCTCCAAGCATGGAGCCTTTTTCTTCAAGCAAAATCTAGATCTCAAATATTTTTAGGAAATCTAATGGGCAAAAAAAAATATTTGCTAGGATGGTAGGAACAGCAATCAATATTGTATTCCTTGTTTTTTCGGTTGGACACAGTATGTAGATAGTCTTGCATCTTGATCTGTTTAGCTATTTGATCCCTCATTTATTCCTTTTGAAACATGTGACTTAGTTTTAAGTTAAGATTTAACAGCAAGAACACGTTTGTTTTGAAGTGCTGTATGTTTTTTAATCTCTTATACGAATTTTTTTCTTTTCCAAGTAGTCCTTTTAAAGATAGGTGTCATGTTTGATTTTAAAAAAACAAAACCATAAAACCCCACAAAATGGAACAAAACCACTATAGTTTACATTCTGTTTCTGAACTGACACACAATTGAAGTGCTCAGTGTGCTAAGTACTTTACTGGAGAAGGTATCAATGAATGGATGTGCAGCTGTTCAAAAGGCAACAAACATTATGCTGAGAGGGGAGCCTTCATTTTGTCATGTGTAAAAACTTTGTGGTGGTGGGCTCTGCCTTTTTGTTTGTGTGGGGGCTTTTCAGGAAAGGAAACTAGTAGGAGGTGCTTCAAGTTGCTGTCCTCTTGTTGGAGGGCTGTTACTGTCTCCAAGAAAGCATTTTTTTCAGATGAAGTCTACAATTAAGTAGTGTTCAAAATTGTCTTTGCTTTTGTTTCTAACTCAAAGCAACTTCAAACCTGACCTTGAATTGCTAACCAAGTTAAACTGTGTTTGGAAGCCTCAATTGACTTGGAGCTGTTTTTCGTAACTTAGGTTTGGGTGTTACTGGTTCATTGTGAGCATATGTGTAAAAGTTTCATATTATGGGAGAAGAAAGATACTTGTTTTATGCTAGCTCTTGTGTATTCTTGCAAGTGCTTGGCCATTTAATAAGTATCAATATGAGTCTATGCCGATAACACAAAATTCAGACAAGGGTAAATAATGCTACTGTACTCCAATTTATCAAAAAATTATTTAGCAATGTATGGTAAGTGATGAATTTATCATCTTAAAAAGATAAATAAATGTTGCATCTTAAAAATGTAATACAAAGCTCTATGATTTTTAGTAGAAATATCATCACTTACGCATGTCCAGAGACGTTGAATTGTCAAACTAATTTTTAAAAGAAATTTTAGTATTCTAAATCTACAATATTGTTTTCATTGCTTTCAATTAAATGTCAGATAGTTTCAATATTGTTTCTTTTAAATATCAATTAAATTTTTATATTTAAAACATTTCACAGAAAGTAATTTTTCTAACAGTGGTTATGTTCAAAACAAGAGCGATTGTTATGAAATATTACTGGAAGATATTTATAACATGTCAAACCACAGCTCATGCATCCTTACTGCTAGGTTTGTATTTTTTCAGTCTCCTATAATGGTGTTACAGGTTTTTTTCTACCCTTTAGAATGTTATTATCACTGGTTTTGATAGTAACAGCTTCTCATTAGGTAATGATTAGTTTGAGCGCTGCCTTATATTTTCACCAATCCTGCCTTTAAAGTAATCCCTTGTGATTTGAATTTTTAAAGAAAATGTTCAAAAAAGTCATACAGTTAATTTATGAACAAATATTCATGTTGAGTTTCTGATTTTGGTTCAGTTTTTTTGTGTGCAGGCATTAAAAAAAACTTTGGGGGGGAGTAGGATTGTTTCAGAAACATGTTTGACACAATCAGTAACAAATAAACTACTTACTCTGTCATCTGTGGTGGGCTTGTGAGCAGTCACGGTAAAGTACTCTCTACATTCTGTGTTGCATTCCAGCCATGCTTGTTTCTCAGTCCTTCTTTCTGCCCGAGTTTTCCTTCACGCTGCTGCCCCTCAACACAATAAAACATGTTTGTATTTAGGTAAGAAGTATCCCAAAGGCCATTGTAGATGAATCTTGTTCCAAAGATATTAGTTAATAACAAAATATGGGAAAACCCTGAGAAATGTTACCTAGAAATGCAGAAAATTAAAAGGTTTTATAATTTGATGCATTAGGAAATGTGGTGCTGAAAGAAATAAACACTTATGCCTAGTGCTGAAGTGTGCTTCAGCCATAGCCAAATTTTTACCAGGGGGGTCCTTAAAATTTAGGTGTTAGTTTGAGGTGTTACTGCCTACAACTGTTTTCTTTGCCCCCTTACTGTTGATTAATGTCCTTGTAATCAGAGGTAGCAGTATTAGATGTGTGTGACCCATTTGCAGCCCAGTGTGCTGGCTTAACTTGCCAATAAAAAGTTTCTGCTGAAGTTGTTGGCAAGGCCTCCTGTGTCCACGTGTGTGCCGTCTTCTGTTATAACAGGAACAGTAATCTACAGCTGCAGCGCAGGGTAAGACAGCTGAGAAAGAGAACTGCCACAAACAGTAACTGAGATGCAGTGAACTTCAGGAATCTTAATTTGGGAGTAGCATGATTTGACATGCTTCTGTGTAATCTGGAAATGTCTTTCAGGAGACTGAAAAAATCTTACTATAATCTTTTATATTGCATTAATTTGCACAAAAAATTTGATATGTATATTATGCAAATTATACCAACAAGAGTTGTTTTATTCACTAATTTGTCTATATTATTATATTTTTAAAACAAATATATAGGAGCTATGTCTTCTCCTGTGTTGTTCTTTTTGGTTTTTTGGCCACAACAATTTTTGACATTCGATCCCTTTCCTCTGTTTTGCATCCTCTCTTCCTGTTTTTTAAGTTGTGGAACTTGTGGAATCTACTTTAATATTAAAATAATAGTTGTTCTGTTTTGGGATTTTAAAAGTATCTACCTTGTACGTCATGAAAGAGGAGGAGGAGATGCAGGCTTCAGTCTTTGAAGACTTGGGTCTGAAAGTGAGAGACTCCTGACCTACTGATTACTATCAAAGGCGTTTAGATCAGAAACATTTCTAAGACCTTTACTGTAGCTGTTCCTAGCATTCTGGTAATATTTTTTCAGTGTATGAATAGCATGTAATAGGAGAAGTTATTCATAGCTTTCAGATACAATTCAGGTTTATTTTGTTCATGTATAATTGTGGCTAAATTATAATGGTGTCTGTCAAAAGAACAACCGTATATCTAATTTATTTTCCAGAAAAGAATACCCCCCTCAGCTTCAGAAAGTAGAAGCAGACCACATTAGGTTACCACGATCTCAACTTCCTACAGGTAAGTTATGTTTAGAGTTCTCATTTCTTTTAAGCAGAATAATTTTTTTAATACCTGCTTTGGGCGGGTGTGTTGCCAGACTTTGTGTAACCTTTAGTATATCTATTTCTATCCTTATATCCTGTTATTCTAGATTTATACAAGTTTGTGCATGAAGGGAGGATTTTGCCCTTTTTGACAGATTTCTGCAACCTGTTCAGTCATGTTAGAATTAATTTTAAATTAGGCTTCAGTTATTTTAAAAACAACTGAAATTGGGAAAATCATAGAACCATTGGAGTTGAATCAGATTGTAGGAGGTCATCTAGTCCAAGCCCAAGCCCCCATCTTGTTCTCATATTAATCACAAGGAACTTCTGTAGCACTGTTAGTGTGTGCAAAATGTAACATGGTAAATAACACTTGATATGAAGTACATTTAGGCACCGAGGTAGTGAGTAGAAGAGTCGGCATCAGCAGTGCCTTGTAACTCAACTGAAATATGCTCTTAGATTATTGGTCAAGGGCCATTGATGGAGATACGAGAGAAAAAATACAATTTGCTTTGAGGTGTGGAAATTGTGAAATTGGAAAAGAAAAATCACAGTGTTTGGTTGAGCTTTGTCAGTACAGATACAGATGCAGTCTGTAAAACGTGCTGTGCAGCTGCTTAGCCATCTCCACTGGCCAGCTATTCTGCTCTGCCTTTTTAGGTTAATTTAAGTAGAACTTCATCAGTCCTACACAAAAGTAAGTTAACTTAGAAACAACCCACTTATTACTGTTTCTTTTTTGAAAACAAGTCATTCTTCAATTTTGAATTATCTTCTAATAGTAGAATGTTTGTGAGACTATCAGTATGTATATTGGAAAAGAGTTCATATCTGTTAAAAGAAATACAAACTTTAAAAAGTTCCAATCTGGAGACTGCAATTAGACTGAATAAAGGCACTCTTGTACAACATACTGTGCTTCTTAAAAATAAATCTCACTCTGTACATTGTTAGTTTAAGTAGATTATGGATTTCCTTGTTCCTGTACTCTTCCAGTATTTAAATGAGTGCCCCAGTATAAGACAGTGCATGGCAGTTCACTGTACTGCTGAGTCTTGTTTTGAAGGAATAAACCCTAATTACACAGAACATTTCCAGTGATTCTAAATGCATTCACCAGCAGGCCTTTAGTGAAAATTACCATCAGTATAATCTGGCAGATTCTGTCCTACTTTCAGTAGCGGACACTCCATTCTGGTTGTAGTGACGTTAGTATCAATTTTCAAGTCCAAAGCCTCCTCCAAGGATATTAAGCTACCTATTGTCACCCAGAGACACTGAAATAGTATTAATAAAACAAAAATTTCAAAGCTACTTTGGGGAATTTTTTCTTATTCATACAACAAATCATGAAACACTTGAAGTGTAGTTTGTTTGGTCTTTAAAAAGTTGTTTATGTTTAGTTCAGGTTACTTTATGTGAAGAAATAAGTTCATGATCATTTTAACAGCATATGGGTAGACATTTCTTGTTAACATTTTTGCATTTTTTCCCTACTAGACAGTATAATGGAAAACACAGAAGAGTCAGAATCAGAATCAGAATCGGAAATTAAGAGAAAGGTGCAACAGAAACGTCACTGCAATTCGTATCAATCTGACTTGACTCTGTCTTCTGCTACAAAAAAATGCTTAAGCCAGTTAAAGGTGGGTTAGGTTTTAAAAACATGTAAACTTCTATTTAAAAGTTGGTGCATATTTTAAAAACAGGCATTCAGTTGTAAAATAAGTTGATGTTCTAAAAATCCTTAGATTTGGCAGAAAAACTCTAGATAATTAAATTTTTTTAAAAAGTTACAATGATAGAGATATTTAAGTGTTGGTATTGACACTAGCTATGAAATATTTATTTTCTGATTTGAACAAATAGATACTGTACTAGAAAGGAAAAGTACCTGTGTTTAAATTGATTGGCTGATTGGTAAACCAGAAACTGATAATTTTGGTATGCTGTCTGTGAAAAAGAGGAGTAATATTTTACTCTTTGACAGAAATTTTTTTTTTTTTTTAAAGGATAAGGTTTCTGTACTCATTATAACAATAAAGACAGAGGTACTGCAGAGACTTACCAAGTTGCTCTCTTTCACAGTGAAAATAGTGCAGGTATCCAAATGGCATTCTCTGGTCTAGATGCAGCCAACTGGGATGTTTTGTCTGGAACTTTTCTGAGTATCAGATGTAAGATATTTTGGAAATTCCTGTAAGCCTCTCTGTATTTCTTGCCATCTTCCCAGGTTACTATGAAAGTTTCATAATGCCCACAATATAGGTCACACTGTATGACTATCAAAGAAAAATTTCCTGTAAGGAGTTCTTGATTTTATTTTTTTTTTTTAAAAAAAAGGGTAGATCTGTGATTATTATGTGTAATCAGCTTGTGTTTGCTCCTGTGTATTAGAAAGTCAGACTGTGTTTCTTTCTTAGGATGAAACGCTTGGTACTAATTTTGCGCATTTCCATTATATATTTAGTTAATTAATATGATGTTACTTGGAAATTTTAATAGATGAGGTTTTGATCTACGTATGATACCTATATAGATATGATCTATAGAAGCTAAGTAATGAAGTAGCAAAGCAGTTAAAAACAAAAGACATTACAATTCTGTGGGTTTTGTTTTAGTCATTACATTGATGTTTGTTTAAAGAAGTAAAATATTCATTGCTTATGTTCTGTCAGGTAAGGGACAAGAGCAGAAAAGTCTTCTAGATTGAAATGGTCACTGAAGAAAAAAATTTAAAACTAAATGGAATCTTGTCACTGCCTTGATGATAAAACAATTTTCAGTCTGAAGATCTAACAAATGTCATCTTTTAATACATAGAGTTTCTTCCTTACAAATAATGTGAATTAGTATGAGAGGAAGGAGAGCAGCTTCATCATTTGTGGCTGAATTGTGATCTGTGTGGGTCATTTGCAGTATCTCCTAGCTCTAACTAGAAGACTGTGTACATGTAGAAGCAAGGCATGCTTGAAGGCATGGTACTGACTTCTAGAACTACTTCCTGTATTGTATACACATGGAAAGTGAGGGCTGAAGCTGCATGTAGAAGCATCAACAGCATAGTGGCCTTGAGCCAGATTGCGTATGGCTGACAGCATTGCTAAAACAAGCTGTTCTCTGAGTCCATGATAAAAAAGCGCAGACTTGATTATGTTGTTCCAGGGGTGTGATTTTATTTCCAAAGCCAACAGACAGATTGCACTTGTAAACAGTATTTAATAATTACATCTGGTACTTTTTGCTATGTGTATCTTAGAAACCACTACTGCTGGCCACTGTTGAAAGTACAGCGCAGCGCTAGACAAACCTTTACTCTAATCCAATAGCATAGTTATTATCCTGTAAGACTATATAAGTTGTGGATACACTTTCTGGGTATAGAACAGATCTTGCTGCAGCTGAAATTCACTAGCAAAACTCTTGGTTTTATTTTCTTTTTTTAAATGGTTTAAGAGTGTTATCCTTTATTACAGCAAAGGGATTTAACACAATGATTTATGCATTTGTCATGAACCATACGCATTTTCATGAGCCATGAGTTGCTGAAGTGTGCAGATGATCGATCAGAGGTTTGTGAAACCTCTGAACAATTCAAAAGTGTTGGTAGTGGTTTTGTGCCAGAGCAATTGCAGATATAACCAGCTGCTTGTCAGGCAAAGTGCAAATGTTTTTCATCGTACTAGACTATAACAGGTTGCACTTTCTAATTGTTAAAAATGTATGTAATTTTAAAACAAGGGGGATTTTCTGCTTCATATGTGCTTACTAAAAAAAACAACTGAAAAACAACAAAAACTTTGGATTCTGGATAATGTATTAGAGATAGGGCAGAGTATTTGTATTTTGCAAATTTCTAAGTTTATAAAAGCTATAAGGCAGACACATTTAGGTAGAACTCATCTACTTAAGCAGTAATTTATCTTAAAATAGAGTCTAAAAAAGACTATGCCCCTCTTAATTAAACACTGCTACCCCTACCATCAAGATGCAGACTCTCAAACCATGGAAAGGAAGTTGGTTTTAAATTTCTGGTTTGTGGCTGGAGTAGAAGGGTGCAGTTACTCTATACTTAAGGTCCTTCAGGTACGATTGGTAGCTTCTGTTGAGTATTTAATGTCTGACTGAAATTCTTCAATGTGATTAGCAGTACCTTTGTAAAAACTACATCCTGTAACTGACCACTGAGGCACAGCAATGCTTTTTGTGTCGCTTGCTATCTTTTCCCACCACTTGGGTTTTAAAGATCTGATACGTTTTATACACTGGGGTTTTTTTCATATCATGTTTCATGATGATATGTGTAGCTTTGTTAAATTGCAGAAATTTTGTAAAAATAATACATTCTCCTTGTATGACTTTTGTCTTTACATTTATTTTCAAAAATTATTGAAGATCCCACGCCTGAGGAAGTCCTCTTTATTGGAAAAGTGTTCATGGCTGGGGATGTGGGGGGTGCAAATTGTGATAGCTATGTTTTGTTTTGAAAATAGGTTCAAAAAGTTTTTTGTGGGATGTAGGTATTTATTATCTTCAGTAGTTCACAGTACGGTGGTTATGTCATTTGAGTTCAGTGCTCCAGGAGGCAATAACAAACGTTAAATTTCAGTTTTAGAGGGTGTTCCAGTGTTCCGTATTCAACTCAGTACACATTCAGTAGCTTAGAAGTCCAAGTTCTGCACTTCTTATATGTAATTAAGTGGGACCTAGTAGTACATGTGAGAGAAACAAAACACAGATGTGTGTTGTCGTTGCAGTGCTAGGATATATTTTTCCTTCTAGCCACTGCTTCCTTCTTGAAAGTTTAGAGAACTCCTTTCCATCAAGTCCTGTTTTGTTTTCTGAGATACTGGACTCTAGAGCAATCAATTTTTTTTTATTTTTTTTTTTTCCCCCTAAGGAGTGATTTTTCTGCATGCTTTGCCAGGCTGTTAGAAAATATCCTGGGAGTACAAAGGAACTTCATGACCTAGGAAGTTGCTTCTGGTCCTCTCTACCATTGCTCTGTGGATCCTTAGGTTACTTTATTTTCATCCGTTGAAACTGTTTTTACAGAAACAATGTAACTGGACATTCTTGCTGATGGATATATATATCTGATCGGTGTGCAGCCTTTTATGTATGGAAAGGAAAAAGGCAAGAAGGAAAATCTGAATTGTCCAACATTAATCCCTTTTTAAAAAATGCCACAAGTGGCATTTGTTCCTGTTAGAACATCTTTCATTTTCTTAAATGAAAACAATCAAGCTGTATTTTAATGTTTGCTATCTCTGCTTACTGTAATTGTGTATCTTCATTCTGAACAGAAATTAAATGCGAGATTTGGAAATGGTATATTTGTACTTGTACAGTTACTGATTTTTTGTGTGTGTGTTTTTCCCCTCTAGCTTTTGGAACAAATTGATTATTCTACTGATTGTCCAAATTGTGGGCGGGCAAATGAAAACCAGACCAAATGCCGACATTGTGAAAGTGCTTCTCTAAAGGATTTGCAAAGAGTCTCCAGACAAACTGTGACATTAAGTGAATCTGTGGGACCTCTATCCCGTTCTTCAATACATCAGAATTCAACAGGGCAAAAATCTTCAGGTACAGGGTTCAACACAAAGAAGTTTTATAGTTCTGCTGTTGGGAAAGGTCCGACGGATATTCTACTGAGTAATGAAGTTGTAGGACATTCTATGTTACGACAGAATGGAAAAGTTGGTCTTATAACTGGGACAAAAAGTCCTAAAATTACAGGAAGCTTAAGACAGAGGAGTACAAGACCATCTGAACTAAACGATCCAAGTAAGTACCTTTTTATGAATATAGCCATAAACTGGAAACCCAAAATATTGTATAATGAAGGAACTGTCCTTGCAGGTTTACATTTCTGGTTTTGCATGGAAAATTTTTGTGGATGAGTTCGTGGGGAATAGGGACAGACCTTTTTAAAATTTCCTTTTCATATACTGAGGTACTCCCTGAGAAAGGTGAATGCTGGGGAAAACAAACATTATTTCATGAATCCTTTTTTAATTTTTTTTTTTTGTTTATTTATTTTTAAAGACTTACACTTTATAATTTTAAGAAAAACATTCCTAGCAGAGTTCTATCATTCATTGTCCCAAAGGGAAAGAGTCTTTGATTTTTTTTTTTATTTTGTATTTTTTTTCCTCTTTCCTTTTGAGCTATGCATTTATTTGAATTTCATAATTTCTAGAATGATAATTGTTGTGCTTTCTCTGTGTAAACTCGAATTAATTTATAAGCAGGAAGAAACTGGAATTTGGGAAATTACGCTTCTACTTCCATGCTTAGTTTACTAGACGATGTTGTCTTACTGATTTGAACAATGTCAGTCATAATTTCTCGTCAGTTTTTCTTAAGTTATAGTATTCACTGTCAATTCTTGATTGAACCAAGAAATGTATGGCTTCACTTCTGTGTCTAGAGGCGGACTAATGATACCCATTTCTTGTATAGTTAGTTGTGAGAAATAAAAAATGAGGGAGAGAGCGCCTGCAAGCAGATTTCAAATAAACATTAATAAAAGCATAATGTGATGATAAATGTGGACTTTTTTGGCACTGCAGGACAATTACATAAATTTTTTTTTAAGCTGTTTCTTGGAAATAAATTTCTGTTACAGAAAAATGTAGTGGTTGAGAATTTAATATTTTCTGTTTAGTTGTTTTATCTAGTGATGATGATGAGGAGGAGGATAGTGGCAGCACTAGGAGAATGGAAAGCATTTCACCTCGTCCTGCAGATTCAGCCCGCTCCTCCCCAGCTCCTTCTACAGGAAAGGTGGAAGCAGCGTTAAAGGAAAACAGTTGTGGAATAGAACAGAGAATAGGTAGTATAACAACAGATACAGAAATTGCAGTCACGCTACCAAGAAAAGCAAGAATGAAAGATCAGGTACTATTTAATGCTTTGTTTAAAGAAAACAAAAGTCAAATCATAAATGGAAAATGTAAAGGCTTGTTTTGCATTGTCAGATGTTGACTATATTTGGTTGCTTTTCTTATTTAGCAGCTCATCAAGTAGTATTTCTGCTTACCTAATACCAGAAACATAAGAAAATGTATTCATTATATTTTTACAAGCGTTCATAGTGATTTGAATTATACTTTTAATGTAGATCCTTCTGTGTTGAATGTATACTCTCTGAGACTGGGCAGGTTACCTCTCTGAAACTCAAGGGCCTACTTAGTTTGCACAAGAAAGTCAGTACCAGCTGTTGCCTGGTAAGACTTTGGACATACAAAGTTAAACATTAAGAGAGGCGCTGGGAACAATAGTGGCCTTTTAAAATTAAAATACTTTGACAGCTGTCCCAATTAATAGCACTTATTTTAAGGATTTCATGGTGGGGCTTTTGTTTTTTAGTTGAGTACCACTGCAAGAATTGGATAAACAAAGACAAAAAATGCACCATGAGCTGACTCCTTAAGTGCTGTCAAAGGGGACAGCTTTCATGGTATGTTAAAAACTTAACCACCTCAGTAGTGAGCCATTAAGAAGAATAAATTCCCTGTGACAGCTGGTGTTAAATTAATAGTGCTGATTAAAACTATTCTTGGGTCACTTCTCCAGTTTCACTATTGTGAGTTTGGTTCAACAAGAGTATCTGATCAGATTTCCACCTGCAGTCTCAAATACTTTGTTTTCTGAGTTAGAATGCTAGAGTAACGATGCCAAAACCTTCATGCTATTTTGGGATTCAGAAGCCAATATTCTAGTGCTGCAATTGATGAAATTATGGATGTTTATAATGTGGTGTATAATTAGTCACCATTATCAATATAAAACTGTGAACCTCTAGCCTACAGTATAGCTGTGGGGCTATAAGCTGGAATGATAAATACTTTCGATTTTCAGTTATTCTGGTGTTATGTGCTGGATTAATTGAAAGCGTTGCATTGTGAAGGCACTGGTGTCTAAGACTTCTGAAGTTCTCCCAAATATTTTCCTTTGTATATCTCTATGTTCCTGTTCACTAGTCTTTAAGAACCAGTTGTAACGTTGGAAATTAACTGCATATTTTAGACAAAAGTAGAAAAGAGCTTGGTTTTGAAAACAATGGAAAGAGAAAATTTTTTGGTGAAATTTAACACAAACCTTGCATTGATTCAAGGAGAGTACCAAGAATTGCAGATATTACAGTGTTTTTGTCAGATGATAGAAGAAGCTTTAAGAAGCTTTGTTCGTATGTTTTCCTTTAAAAATATTCATTAATGCTTTACTGAAGAGTCTACTTGCATATAGCACCACTTTAATGTTTACTGTCTTATTGTTTGTCTGTGATTTGAGTTTTGAGCTTTTAATAATATTTAGTTAGTCCAGCAGGCAGAAATGAAAAACTGTCTTCAACAAGAGCCCTAGGAAAATATTTTAATTATGGAGATAAAAAAGATAAAAAAGCATCCAAAAGTATATTTTGAATTATGGCCAAGACAGGCTAGTGATTAGAGACTTGAAATAATTGTCGAGATTTAGTCTTAATAGAAATATTGAATCCCTTAAAATGTTTTTCTGTGGGAGTCTAATTGTATTTTGTAACCCAAAAGAATGTTTATTAAGGGGCAGCTTTATGAAACAATATAAATACCAAAGAAGAGACTAGTGTACAGAAAATCCTTCAACAAAGTAGAGCATTATAAGCAATACAACAAATAAATATATTAATCTGAGGGCTCTCAGCCAGCTTTCTTTTGTTTTAATAGTTTTTTGTAAGATTGTTCTGTTGGTAAACAGGAGACTTATTTGAGATTACAGCTTCAGTCAGCATGTAGAGACTTTCTTGAACTGCAGCCAAACTCCACGTGGCCTTCTTTCAGTATTTAGTCTTCTGACCCTGGAATCTATCCTAAAAACATCTTAATAGTTTTCTGAAGTTGCTTTAAGGAATTTTGATTTGGCTTATTTATTTATATTTCTTGAAGATTCTACTCCTGCTAATGTGGTGATGCACTGTACTTCAGTAATTACTCAGTGTTTTCAGTCACCAAAAGCTTAGACTAGTAAAAACTGAAAGAACAAATAAAACCACCAATATTGTGGTGCTTTTACAGCATTAGTGTTTTTATATAAATAAACAAATAAAATATATTAAAAACAACTTTGTTTTCCTGGGCTGAATGGTGTTTCAAAATGACAAAAACTAAATTGGTTTAGGCAATTTTAGAAGCGTTATTTGTGATTTGGAAATGTTAAAAAAATGTCTACAAGTTTCAGCTTACGTTTTTTTTCTTGAATCTAGCAATATTAACATCATCAGGTGTTCCAAAAAGTCCCTTAGGAAGTTTCTACCTTCTGTATGTGATTGAGGTGGCTGCTATAGTAAGTAATCCTGTTGGCCAACAGAAAAGTAGCCGAAAATTTAGTCACTAGTTTTTAACAAGCTTGTTTTGGCAATAAATCTTAGTGAGACATTCTGAAACCTTGAAAATTACTTTTCAGTTTGGGAACATTGTGTCTAACACCCCAATAAAACGTCGTAAAGTTATTTCTCAAGAGATTGTAACTGAGGCTGTACCTCTAAATTATCAAAATTCCTGTGAAAGTGTCATTCTGAACTGTCGAAGTATACGAATAGGAACGCTACGACGAATGGTAGTGGAACCTGTCATTGTAAGTAAACTTGTTATTTGACAAATCTCCTTTCAGTTTTTGATGGACATTGCTATTTTCATACTTGTTCAACGTAATATATTTCACCTTTGTCTGTGGAACAGTAAGTTTGTCTCTAATTTCAGAGGCTGTGATTCCCAAAGAATCCCAAAGTACTATTACATACTAATGCGTACGATCTAGTTCTGTTTAACAGAAACATCATGCCTTCAAAACCCTTGAAAACAGTGATTACTTGGTTTGGGGGGGGGGGGGCGCTTATGGACTAGCTTGCATTTGTTAAGAAAATTGAAGGCAACAATTACCAAAAAATGGATGTTGATAGGTGGGAAGAAGCAGCATGTCTGCAGATGAGTAGTTTTGCTTCTGTAGAACAATGTCTTTTTTTTGTTAACCTTCTAAGTTACATGGAGACTTTCAAGGAGACATTGCATGTTAGTTGTATGTAGTAAAGCTAGATAAAATGCATACTTCTTGCTGGGGTAACCACATAAATAGCAGAGAGGTGTTACTTGTTCTTTCCACCTCTTTGCAAAACCCTATTGTTTGATTTGCTTGAATACTGATACTAATAGAAGACATTCTCTTTTGAAGATATTTTTTTTTCTCCCTATAGTTTTTGGTATTTTTCAGTATATTTTAAACCTTTTTGAAAACAGAGTACTTAGGAGAGATCTTAAGTTTCAACAGTCAATATGACTGAAAGAGACTGAATAGTAAAGAATATACTTACTTCCTTGAGTTGTGCTAAAATGTACACTTTGTTTTAAAAAACATTTACATTTTACATTTTTATTTTGAAATTTTCATTACTGAAGTACTTAGTCAATTGAAATGTGTTTACTAACAGTTAAAAGGTATTAAGTCAGCTTTGGTTTGGAGAAAATGTGAAATCTTATTATTGACTGTGTTGTCTTCACAGTTTTGCCTGGATTATATCAAAATACGCCTAGAAAGTCAAGAAGGTGAGTACATCTTTCATTTTATGTTAATACACAATATATTTTGAATGAAGTAACTTTGCCCAAGGAATTAACAAGTGAATCATAATGAAATGTCGATTCTGGTTTTGTTATGTATGTAATAAATTGTACTGGGTGCCTGTAGTCAGATAAGAGGGTGGAGAAAAAAAAAAGAGAGTATAAATTTGACCTGAACTACCTGGTGAATAAAAAGCAAAATTATTTTGCATTATCTCTGCCTTCTACTGACAGAAGGAAAATTCACAGATAGCAGGAGTTAGCAATTTGTGGTGTGCATGTAACTGCCTCATTAGTTCTTCCCCTTCATCCTAGTTGAAGAGTTGTAGACATTCTGATGATGATTGGCAAAGGTTGTCTTGAAAATGATTAACAAAAACAAAAGGCAAGAGTAACCTCCTGTAAAACATGTTACCTCTTTAACACTTCATTAGTTCTTTTATTTCAGATCCTTAAGTAGAGAGTAAAAACTGCACAGGTGTCTTTGACCTTTCCTGTCTATATCTCCCTTGAAATTTTTTTCTTCTCTAGCCCATAAGTTGTATATTTCATGTTACTGAAAGAAATACTGTGACATAGTTTAGGAAATGGTGAGCTTACAACTATTGGTCTGTTTCCTTTGTTTTCTTTTGTAGGGTTTTGCTTTGGGCCTGAAAAGAAGCTTTGCATCCTTTTGTTAATCTTAAGTTTCTGTGAAGATGCAGTCCTATCAAATTTTGCCTTTTGTTATTTCTAAAACAGAACTATTGTGTTTTGTCATTATTATATGCAAAATGGTGTCTCACAAGCTGTAAAGATAAGTGTAGCCTTTACTCAGTCAAGTATTTAAGTTTGTTGCATCTAACATGTAGGTGCATAGAAACTACCAGTTTTCATGCATTAAATTTATTTTTTAAAAATACTAAAAAGCTTAGTAAAATTTGTAGGAAATGTCTACCAATTTTTAGTCAAAACAGCTGCATGGTGAAATTATTTCCATGGGATTTGATCCCTCATCAGCATAAAAATGATGACTCCCTAAATGCTGTGTTTATTGGAACATTTAGCGCTTTTCCGTTTCATTTTTTTGAGTTTTGCATCCGGAGGAAGATGGGTGTATTTCCAGCTAGCTCCATTTCTGTTAACTTTCTATAATCATAGGATGATTTGTTTTAATACAGATAAGGGTCTTGAAATAAAAATGGCATCTAATATTTTTTTTTCTTAAATTGACTACAGTGGTTATGCTTTTTCAGGGACAGTCAAATGCTTGAAACAGCTGTAGAAACAGCAGTACTGTCCTGCCCTTGAGCTTGTTTTTGCATGTATAAATATATGTCAGGTTCCCAAAATGGTCTCGATAACCCTTGTCAGTTTTCTGCAACTCCCAACTAGTGTTTCAAGGAAACAGCTTTCTGTTTCTAACATGTGAAAAACTATTCACATTGCCTTTAATGGATAGGTTCTGATGTCTGTCTTACGTCTGTGTTACAGGGAATATTGTTCACAGGTTAAGGCATTTATGGTGAAATGTATTAAAAGATGCCTGTCTTAATACGAAAGGATGAATATGATTTAAACTTTCATCTGAAGAGTAGACAGTCTTCCTCTCGCATGCTTCATCTCAGAGCAGATACAGTTACAAGGATTCAGAGTTTTCTCTGAAGACCAACTAGCTCATGTTTTGGCAAGGACTTTTTATCTAGACACCATTAGAAGGAACTGTATGCCTCAGTTAAATGGGTTGGATCCACTTTTAAGTTGGGATTGTCATTACTGTGGTTTGCCTCTGAAAGTGGGAAGTTAGGCAAAATGAGTTAAGGAAAGTGCGTACATTTAGGAAGGAGAAAACTGAAGTATTACTATAGAGACTGTGGTATTACAGCCTAGCCTTGGAAAGCTGTTTCGTTGTTTGTTTTAAACACAAAGGAGAGAAGGCTGTAGGAGTCATCTATAAATCTTCTTTTAGTTACTAGCTTCATTTTCGCTTATGTAAGTCCCTAGGTAGATAAAGGAGAATCAGTGCAAGAAGATGGACTAGTTAGATCCTTGTAGCATATTTCCGCTGCTCTTTTCCTGATGAGATGGCAAACTACTGTTCTGAGCAGTAAATGCTGCCCAGTCAGCTTGAGGAAACACGTTGTTGCTGCAGCCTGACTCAGAGCTGGGCTGTTTTTTCCCCAGCTAGTGGGACCAGGGGTATTGGAGGTTTAGAAGGAAAGGAGAGCTGCTTTGCTCCACAGACGCTGTGGTGGGCACCACTTCCAGTCTGCAGCCAGTGGATGCTTTGCTGCGGGTAACTGTTTGCCCTGTCTTTCTGGCAGGCACAGGGGTGTGAATTCAGTTGCCAACAAAAAGAGAGGATGCAGAGGGCTGCTGCTGGACATTGGCTGCTAAATGCCAAGAGAAGGATAGGGGAAACAGTTTAAATTAAAAAAAAAAAAAAAAAAAAAAAAGGGTGGGGTGGGGGAAGCACTCCCTCCACTAGTAATAAGAACCTCTAATAACTAATACTAGTAAGGTAGAAAGTAATGTTATGTCTTTTATGTCTTTTTTTTCTTTTTTTTTTCCATTATATGGTTTTATGCAGTTATGTTCAGGGTGATGCAAATTAAACTCTTCATGTGGTAACCATTTTACTGATTTTTACTCACCATCTGTCTGGTCGTGAAGTGTTTACTAGAATTTAACTTAAGAAAGGCCTTAGTCTTTTCAGGAATTCCCTGCAGTCTCCTCCCTTTTACAGGGAAAGGAGGAGGAGATGGACTTCATGCATGGCTTTTTATTTATTAGAAGGACTTCATGTTGGTTCCGTTTCTCCTTCTATCCTGTCTATGTTTTGTCCCCTATGTAAGGGAATATAGTTTTTTTGGTGGAGACTGCCATCAAGCATGTGGTAGAATGGTGGAAGCTGCCACTAACTAAAGTTTTAAGTGACTACCGTTAACCGGTTTTCTGATCTATAAATAATTACTGGCATTGAACTTTTGGGTCTCTTCACCAAATTTGAAGAACTTTGACTTCACACATTTTTGCTTCCATTTTTATAATTCAATAAAACCCGTAAAATACTCAACATTGGCACCTGCAGCATCAGATGTAGTGTTCAAAGTTTACCACATTGCTGATATTTCTCTTTGGTAGTAAATTGAGAGCAGTAACTTATTTTCATCAGTCAATCAGATCATTTCTCTGCATGTATTTATTCTCCTTTTCATTTTAAAGTTATTTTTCATAAGGGAACTTGGTCAAAGATAAATCTACAAATCAAGTTTTACAAACCTGTTGTAAAATGTGTCATAGCAATAGTTGCAAGTTTGAATTGTCACTGGAAATGCTGTTTTTTCTGTGGAATAAAAACTAGATTAAAGTTGGTGAGAAGAAAATAGTTTGTTTCTGATTACTTTCCTGAAAGGTGACAGTGGAGTTCAGTTCATCTTTTAAGATATTAACAGACATCGCTTCCTGGATATGTGTTAATTTTAAGCTTTTAAAAACTTTCTTAAAAGTTAACGAGCACATACTGATTTCTTGATAAAATCAAGGGGGAAATTGTAAAGGAAACCTAAGTATTTTTACTATAACTTAATATAATGTCATTATTTTCTTCTAGAATCGGAAAGTGATATCCGAGAGATTAACCTGAAAACTTCAGAACTTACCAAATGTGAATGGTGTAGTGTCCGAAAATTACCAGTAGTTTTCCTACAAACAGTACCATCAACCTGTAGTAGCCTGAGAGACCAGCTGAAAATGAGTAAAGATAATGTCTGGTACGAATGCAAAGGAGACAGTAAGTAAAACAGTTTTAGTCTACTGTTTCACTTTAAATTGTGTTTTAATAAAACTGGCATCATTGGCTAGGGCAAGTGTAGTGTTTTTCCAGGCACAATCACCTTCCCAGGCTTATGAGGAGTATGGTTTAGAACAGCTTGGCAAAACTGTAGTATTCTGTTTGTCCAGACGCATGTTAGTTGCAGCATGTAGTCAGTTTAGTATAACTTTTTTCACTAATATTTATACTGAATGAAAGCAAGTTGGTTTGTTTAGCTTTTGTATATGGGCCTTTACATGACAGCTTTTGGTATACTTCTGCTTTCTGTGCTGTTCTGCTTACAGGCCTTAGTTTCAGTAGAAACTGTTGTGTGGGTTGGCTCGGTTTTTTTTTCCCATATGCTTGTAGCCATGCTGTGATGTAGACAAATACCTGCTTGGAAAATAAGTGGATTGTCTTCATGTGTCTTAAACTTAAGTTTAATTTCAACACAGTTTTCCTCAAGGGTCTAGCCTCTTAATATGCACATTATTTTTTAAATTAGGATAAAGTCCTCTTCCCCTTAAATAGACTTTTCTTTAGGTTAAATTTTGTGGTTATTTATACTTGTACTCAGCTTCATAGATACGTGATGCATTCAAATGGAGGAAGAATGCTTTTAACAATCTCAGAATTGTGTGCTTCCAACATGTAATACTGTTGTAATAACCTCATCCACCTCCTATAAAAAGTATAAGCTGTAAGCAGTATTATAATTACAAAAGTAATTGGAGATCCTGCAGGGGAGCTAGACACAATCCTGGGAGCAGGCGTTAGACCCCAGATGAACACAGATGGTCACAAGTGAAAAAAGGAAAAGCTTCCTGAGTTGGCTGGCTAGGAAACCCTTCCCTTAGCATGTCTCTCAGCCTTTCTCCAGCTTTTCCCTCTGAGGCTGTGGCACTGAGCTAGTTTTACACCTAACTGCTTTATTGTACTTGGTACTTAGGAGTACTTTGTGCTAGCACGGTTGCTGTTTGCTTTGTGAGCAATGAAATTACTTTAAGCCTGAACCCATAGCTGTGTAAGCAATTGTGTGTAGATGTCTAGTACCCAAAATAGGAACACCCAAGACCCAGTTAGACACCTAAATTCTCTGTGCAGTGAATTGGGAAATATGCTACTGAAGAATTATTTTTGACAACAGTTAGCATGCTGAGTTAAGAATAACCAAAAGGAAATGGTTATGCATGTGTCTGAAAGTCGTCTTTTCTTACAGAAAAATAGGTCCCTGCAGGCTCTGAGTTAGCCAGCTACATGAAACTGGGATTCGTCGCCCGAATCCTATTCCTGTATCTGACAGGCTAAATAATTGGTCTTAGTGCCACTTACTGCTTTTTTATTTTTCACATGATGTGAGCGGGTGGTATTTATACAATAGCTGATTGATCCAACTCACATTCTCCAACTTTTGGTAAAGGTGCAGGCTGACCTGTTGAAGCTAAACCACTGTACCAAAAGAAATATGAGATTTATTAGGGCTAGCAAGAGTAGGCATGAGAGAATGCTAGACGGTATTCTGTTTGCAGAATGTTCACTTGGGGAAGGGAGATTTTGATTTGTTTATGTTACAGGACCTGAAAGCAGGTCTTTGCTCTTCTAGGTGGTGAGTTCCATTTGCCTGTATAAGGAGATGAAGATTTTGATTACTGTTACATTTTAAATTCCTTTCTTTGTTCAGATGCGTAATTTTTAGAAATGAAAACTGGTTGCCAGTGGATTGGAGATCCTTAAGAGACTTCTGTTTCTACGGTAACAGAAATCTGATCAGAGAAAAATAACTGCTTTTGCGAAATTGCCATTACAGGTTTTTATACTTGCGTACCTAACAACACCTGCCTAGAATCAGTAAGAGTAGTTTTGTTAGAACTTTGTGCTTCTAATACGTGGTATACAGTTTGTATCCACTTTTTAAAAACCATCATGCTTATTTTCCCCTTGAAGTCTGGAAACAGTTGTCTCAAAAATATACTTTTTTCCTCCTTAGTATTCTGTTCAGTTTAGTTTCTAGTAAGTTTTGCGTCCTACTTGCTAGCTACCCCAAGTTAGAGTAGTATTTTTTTCAACCTGTCACTTTCTAAGAATCTCTATTGTGTGAAAGAGCTGACATGTAGATGTCAGTGCTATATATGCATGTATATCTCTCTAAATTGGAAAGATATAGATTTGATGGGTGGACTGCAGTGGATGAAGAATTGGTTGGATGGTTGCATCCGGACGGTAGTGGTCAACGGCTCAGTGTCCAGATGGAGATCGGTGACAAGTGGTGTCCCTCAGGGGTCCGTCTGTATTGGAACCAGTACTGTTCAATATCTTCATCAATGACATAGACAGTGAGATTGAGTGCGCCCTCAGCAAGTTTGCAGACAACACCAAGCTGAGTGCTGTGGTTGACTTGCCTAAGGGATGGGATGCCATCCAGAGGGACCTGGACAGGCTCAAGAAATGGGCCCATGTGAAGCTCATGAGGTTCAACAAGGCCAAGTGCAGGGTCCTGCACCTGGGTCAGGGCAACCCCCGGTATCAGTACAGGCTGGGGAATGAAGGGAATGAGAGCAGCCCTGCCGAGAAGGACTTGGGGATACTGGTGGATGAAAAGCTGGACATAAGCTGACAATGTGCGCTTGCAGCCCAGAAAGCCAGCCATGTCACAGAATTGTAGGGGTTGGAAGGGACCTTCGGAGATCATCTAGTCCAAACCCCCTGCCAAAACAGGTTCACCTAGAGCAGGTTGGACAGGAATGCATCCAGATGGGTTTTGAGTATCTCCAGAGAAGGAGACTCCACCACCTCTCTGGGCAGCCTGTTAAAGTGCTCTGTCACCCTCAAAGCGTTTCCTCATGTTGAGATGGAATTTCCTGTGTTCCAGTTTGTGCCCGTTGCCCCTTGTCTTGTCACTGGGCACCACTGAAAAGAGTCTGGCCCCATCCTCTTGACACCCACCCTTTGTAAGCATTGAGGAGACCCCCTCTCGGTTTTCTCCAGGCTAAACAGACACAGGTTTCTCAGCCTTCCCGTGTAAGAGAGATGTTTCATTCCCTTGATCATCTTTGTAGCCCTATGCTGTACTCTCTCTTTCCAGTAGTTCTTTGTTTTTCTTGAGCTGGGGAGCCCAGAACTGGACATAGTACTCCAGATGTGGCCTCACCAGGGCAAGAGTAGAGGGGGAGGTGTCCTGGGCTGCCTCAAAAGAGGCATGGCCAGCAGGTCAAGGGAGGTGATTCTGCCCCTCTGCTGGTGACAAACTCTGGAGCCCTCAGCACAGGAAAGACATGGACCTGTTGGAGCAGGTCCAGAGGAGAGCCACAAAAACAATAAGAGGGCTGGAGCACCTCTCCTGTGATGTCAGACTGAGAGAGTTGGGGTTATTCAGCCTGGAGAAGAGAAGCCTCCAGAGAAACCTTGTTGCGGCCTTTCAGTACTTAAAGGGAGCCTACACGAAAGATGGGGAGGGACTCTTTATCAGGGAGCGTAGTGATAGGATGAGGGGTAATGGTTTTAAACTGAAAAAGGGTAGATTTAGATTAGCTATTAGGAAGAAATTCTTTACTGTGAGGGTGGTGAGACACTGGAACAGGTTGCCTAGAGAAGCTGTGGATGCCCTGTCCCTGGAAGTGTTCAAGGCCAGATTGGATGGGGCTTTGAGCAACCTGGTCTAGTGGAAGATGTCCCTGCCTATGGCAGGGGGGTTGGAACTAGTTGATCTTTAAGGTCCCTTCCAACTCTAAGCATTCTATGATTCTATTATTAAATTAAAATTTTATCAGGTGTAATAATTAACACTTCTAGATTATGGCAGAATTTGAATGTACTCTTTTTGCAAATGTAGGTAGAAGGGTTTGGTAGTTAATCCTTCTGTCCATCTGCGTGCATGTCTATTACTGTCCATCTGCGTGCACATATATTACTGCTTGTATGTTTTGTCAGCAGTGTGTACATGTGTTGGCCCACATTTCTTTGAAATCTGTTTATAATTGCAACATATTTTATTTTGTTTCTAAATTAATAATATCCTGTCTGCTTTTTTGTAGGTCAAGAAGAACAGTACATCATTTTGATTTTTGAAACTGGTCTTGATACTCATGCAAACTCAATATTTGAAAAAATAATTACCGACATTGGTATTAGAAATAATATTTCTGACTTCTTTGTGAAAATTTCCTTTGAAGAGGCCAATGGCAGGCTTGTTGCATTTACTAAGTGCTTGGAAGACAATTCTAAAGGAAGCCCATCTCACAGAGAAAACAAAATAAAAAATGTAATTATGTTTTTGTCTTGTAACCCAAACAATATAGCAACTTTGTTTTAAATACACTAAAGATAGTGTGCTAGTTACTAGTGTAGTCCCAACAACTTCTGCTGGCTTTTGTATGAGGATTCCCAGACTGGTCCATGATGGGTTATGAAACTATGGGAAATAGTCTGTGCATTCACAATACTTTTTAGTGCATTTAGTTTGATTGTAAGGTTGTACAATGGCCCATAAGTAATGTTGTCATTTAAACATTATTAAGGGATGAGAAATTTGTACTATAATTAGACAACATAATTGTTTCTAAATTCATCTACTGGTAAAATTATAATATTTCAAACAAGAAATTAAGTTGCAGTGTTGTAGTTAAGTTTAATCAATGCTTTATTTAAACAAAACTACCTCTTAAAGAACGTGAAAGTTTTGTGGCTCTGCAAGAAATGAGTACAGACCTAAGTGTAATAAATGAACTAGGAAAGATTGAAGTACACTGCTTGACATAACAAAGCTTTGTTGCCTTTTTGGTAAGTTTTATCACAGTGTGCAAATTAATATTGACTTTATTCTTTTAAGGTTGCTTCCGAGTCCAAATTGCAGCAGCGAAATAAACAGTTACCTTATTTTGATGATGATGATGAACTTGGAGAACCACATACAGTATTTATTGGTCCTATAGAAAAGTAAGATATTTATCTTTGCCCTGTAACAATTCTCTGAGGTTTTTTTGGCATTTCATACTTATTATTGAATGTATTTTCCTTTCCAGGTTGATAGTTTATCCACCTCCTCCAGCTAAAGGTGGTATTTCTGTGACCAACGAAGACCTCCATTGCCTAAATGAAGGAGAATTTTTAAATGATGTTATTATTGATTTTTATTTAAAGTAAGTTTTATTTCAAATCAGTTTTTAGTCATCTTTTACTTTGAAACTTGAAAAGTTCTGAGATGAAAAAGAGTTAACCTCTATAAATTTTTCCCTTTTTTTTTTTTTAACTAATTAGATATTTGGTACTTGAAAAACTGAAAAAAGAAGATGCTGATAGAATACATGTATTCAGTTCATTCTTTTATAAACGCCTTAATCAAAGAGAAAGAAGAAGTATTCATGAAACTTCAAACCTTTCGTAAGTCTGTTGATAAGTTAGTTTACCTAAGAGCTAAGTACAGTGAAGACAAGAACAGATGCTTTACAGACATAAAATCCTTACAGACAATATTCTGATACCAACAGAACTCGAGGAAGCATCCAAGCCTATAATAAAAATAGAATATGACATGAAAATCTTAAGAAGCTGTTAAGGTGAAAATATCTGCAAAAGTAGTCTTTCAATTAAAATAAACCACCCTACAAATCATGTGTTGGTTTCTTGCAGAATTCAACAAAAACGACATGGGCGAGTAAAAACATGGACACGGCATGTTGACATTTTTGAGAAAGATTTCATTTTTGTTCCCCTTAATGAAGCGTAAGTAAACATACCTTTTTATTGCATTTGATAATGGCTTAAGCTTCGTAATTCTAAACTTGAAATTACAGTGTGAATTGAAGTTAAAAATTAAGAGAATAAACATCTTTTTCCAAATGATAAAAACAGAATAGTAATGTAAAACCTTTAAGTACATTGTTGTAGTACAAGAAGCATCAGACAATATAAAGACTGAGCAAAAAATGAACTTTGCTGAGTACTTTTTCTAGGTTTTAGCTGGCTCTCTGGAGGTCATTCTTCTAAGCTGTTGTCATTGATAGCTTTTGAATTTGCCTTTTTTAGTCCTTTTTTTTTTTTTCTAATGAGATCTCTTTGATATAGATGTGATCATCCTTTAGTTACAATAAACCTATATTGGAAGAAAATGCAATTGAAAATCTCTACTGCCCTATATTTGGGAGCTTTATTCCTTTTCTTTATATCCTTTTGTCCTGATATTTTTCTTGGGTCAGGAAGCAGACTGTTAGCTTTCTAATGGTTGTTACGGACTTTTATTGATACTAGCTTTCCTTAAGGTCAGAGCAGGTTCTCACAAACACATTTCTACATTTCAGAAAAAGAATCTAAGCAGCCCTTAAGCCAAAATATTTAGGAGAGTTAAACTAATACACGTTAAAAATATACAATAAAAACATAGAATCATAGAATGGTTAGAGTTGGAAGAGACCTTGAAGATCATGTACTTCCAACCCCTGTGCCTTGGGCAAGGACACCTCCCACTAGACCAGGATGCGCAAAGCCCATCCAACCTGGCCTTGAACAATTCCAGGGATGGGGCCTCCACAGCTTCTCTGGGCAACCTGTTCCAGTGTCTCACCACCCTCAGAGTAAAGAATTTCTTCCTAATTTCTAACCTAAATCATCAGGTCCCATGGTGCCAGGTCTTATCAGGTCCCATGGACTTGTGCACCTTCAGGTTCCTTAGATGGTCTCAAACCTGGTTGTCTCCTGCAGTGGGCAGTTCCTCATTCTCGTAGTCCCTACCCTTTGCCTTCTGTGACTTGGGCGATGTGGCTAGAGCACTTGCCAGTGAAGACTGAGGCAAAAGAGTTGTCGAGAACCTCAGCCTTCTCCATATCCTGGGTGACCAGGTCACCTGTTTCCTTCCGGAGAGGGCCCACATTTTCCTTAGTCTTCCTTTTGTCACTAACATATCTGTAGAACCTTTTCTTGTTGCCCTTGATGTCCCTGGCCAGATTTAACTGTCTGGGCTTTAGCTTTTCTAACCTGATCCCTGGCTGCTTGGGCAATTTCTCTGTAGTCCTCCCAGGCTACCTGTCATTGCTTCTACCTTCTGTAGGCTTCCTTTTTCTGTTTGAGTTTGTCTAGGAGGTCTTTGTTCATCCATGCAGGCCTCCTGGTGTTTTTGCCTGACTTCCTCTTTGTTGGGATGCATCGCTCCTGAGCTTGGAGGAGGTGGCCCTTGAATATTGACCAGCTTTCTTGGGCCCTTCTTCCCTCCAGGGCTTTATCCCACAGTACTCTGCCAAGCAGATCCCTGAAGAGGCCGAAGTCTGCTCTCTTGAAGTTCAGGGTTCACTGTGCACCTTCCTCACCCCCCTAAGGATCTTGAACTCCACCATCTCATGGTCATGGCAGCCAAGGCTGCCCTTGAGCGTGACGTTCCGCACCAGCCCCTCCTTGTTGGTGAGAACAAGGTCCAGCATAGCACCTCTCCTTGTTGGGTCCTCTGTCACTTGGAGAAGGAAGTTAATATCGATGGATTCCAGGAATCTCCTGGATTGTTTATGGCCTTCTGTGTTGTCCCTCCAACAGATAACAGGGTGGTTGAAGTCCTCCATGAGGACCAGGGCTTGTGAACGTGAGGCTGCTCCTGTCTGTCTATAGAGGGCCTCATCTGCTTGGTCTTCCTGGTCAGGTGGCCTGTAGCACACTCCCACTCCCCCACTGTAACATCACCTGTCCCTGCCCTCCCTTTAATCCTGACCCATAAGCTCTCGGTTGGCTCCTCATCCATCCCCAGGCAGAGCTCCATGCACTCCAGCTGGTCATTGACATAGAGGGCAACACCCCCTCCCTGCCTGCTCTTTCCTGAAGAGCCCATATCCTTCCATTCCAACATTCCAGTCATAGGAGCCATCCCACCACATCTCCATGATGCCAGTAAGATCACAGCCCTGCAGGCGTGCACACATCTCTAACTTCTGTTTATTCCCCATGCTATGTGTGTTTTCATAGAGGCATTTAAATAAAGTAAGGACAGAGAGCCAGGAAAACTGTAACTGATTTAACGTAGGCATACCTAACTGATCTTCTAAAAATTCAAAGAATAGGGGATTTTTTAATTAAAAGCTCTTCAAAGAAATTTATCTAGATATGGCGCTATTATACAGTGAGCAAAAAATTCCTGAATCTTCTTTTTTCCCACCTCCTCCTCAGCTGAATTCTGAGGCTAGCTGTAGAGAGGCCGTTATGAGGCAACTGACCATAGATCTGTCTTTGTTATGAAGTCGTAAGTAAATCCCTGAGAAAGCTGTTCATAAGCACTGACTTTAGAATTTGAGATGCTATGACCGCTGTACAGCCATGGGAGGACAGCTAGTCCTAGTGATGGAAATGACTCATGTAAGATACTCACCCTGTCCACTGCACATATCATCCTTGCCATCTCTCTCCCCTGAAGCTTTAAGTGCCAGAACTTGGAAGTGTCTGTCACTTAAATTTTAGTTGCCTTAGAGCTTGTTACACCGTTTACTTCCCGCCATCTTCTTTCATGTCGTTCCCACATCCACATTGGTTACGCATAGGAGAAATGAGACTGATCATGCTGCAAATACCAGACAGTGTGACTTAAAAGTCACCTGAAAATGAAAAGAAGTAGTTCTGTGGCTTTACAAGAATTAGTTATGTTACTAGTAACTTAACACACAGTAGTTTTCACTGTCTTGTTCATTGGCTTATAAGGAACTAAAGCAATGTCTACCTTAGCCAGTAGTGCAGCTCAGTAGGAGTGAATTTGCAGAACAAATCAGTTTGTACTGAAGGCATGATGTTCACACCATGTGTGGGTTGGGGATTTTGCTTTGGACTAACTTGGTCTTGTGGACTCATCCAGTAGTGATTAGAGCATGAAAAGTGTACTCTTGGTGTGCATCTTTCATCTGGAAGTGATCTGTTCACACTTTTTGGAACTGTCCTTCACTGTGAACTGAAACTTGGTAAGTGGTGACAGTAGGACATTCATTTGCAAAAGTGGTTTCTTGATATGTACAGTAAGAATATTACAGAGCAGAAAAAAACAGTATCCAGGGAGATGAGAAAGTGGTGGTTTGATGGGGGGGTGGCAGAGAGAGCAGGTTTGTTTTTTATTGTTCTTTTTTGACTTGTCTTCTGGCAAAGAGAGTGTAAGTTAGATCTTCCATATTTCTCTTTTTCTAATTTATTGTTATTAGCTGCTAGTATTTTTCTTGGATGCACTTTGCTGTTCTGTCTCTCCTCAGACATGTCACTCGCCTCATCCCCCGAAACCCAACATTCAGTTTTGAGGAACAAAAAGCTGAACTTTTCGGGGGGAGATGCTAACATATTTAGGAAAGAATCAGTGACTCAACAACAAAATACTACCATTATGATGAGTAATTGGTATCGTAGGACAGAGGAGGCTGGGGAGTCTCTTGGGGAAGAACACAAAAACTGGCAAGTATGAAGGCTTCTAGGCCTCTATCCTAGTAGCAGAGCTGGCACTTATTAAGTGTCTCCTTGCTTATATTACCGTGACACAGAGGAATAGCAGGTTTTACCAGGTTACTATATATTGGACTGCTCTTTTCCATATATTCTTGTGTTTCAAAATGGGTCAAGAGCAGAGAATGGGAGTCGTCTTGACTTACTTTTTTCAGTCAAAAAATGTTTAGTGGTTTTGCTGGTTACTTTATTGCAAGTCTCTCTCTTACTTTGATATATAGATCTTTATGTTGAATTGACACGTAAATCCTGTTTTATTGTCATTAACTTCACTACAGTACCACTTCAAGTACTACTTAGCTTCTCTGATATAGAACTAGAAAGTTTTATTTTTAGAACTAAACGTACTGCTGACAGAAGAGGCAGTAAGTATCAATGCTGATTTCCCCCCCCCCCCCCTTTTTTTTTCTTAATGGCAAAATTAGTAACCTGAAGGATTTCTGATCTGGTTAGGAAGTACAGTATAGATCCTGTTTGTGTAAGTTACAGCCTCGGGTAGCATTCTGTAGCTGTGTATATAATGTGTTATATATAGCCCCTGGACTTTGTCTGTTAATAGGACTGTGAAACCTTGCTTTCGTGCTAAATGCAACATTTTTATATATTTGTGGTGCTGATTTGTATATTAGTTGGCCTCTTAATCTGCAGTGAGTCTTTCAGACATGCAGGTCATGATGAAGGCTGTGGGCTGGGACCTGATATCTGTACTAAGTTGCAGCTTTTTCAGAAACTCCCTTGTGTGACTTCTTTTTGTGTTATGTAATTTCCCAAAATTTCCCCATGCTCCTGTTCCTCACTTGCAAAATGAGGACTGTCACGCTTTGTGTTGACAAGAATGGAGACATTTAGGTGCTCTGTGTTCAGCAGAATATAACTTCCAACTACTTGGTGTTAAGCTGTCTAGGTTTTTTTTTTTTTGTAATTGGGGCATTGCATCGTAACTTTAAGGGATTAGTAAAAACGCTAGGAGCACAGAGAATCAGTGGTGAGGAGGGACACTCAGTTAATGCCCGTGGTTATAGAGAGCAAAATACATGCCATTCTGTGTGGTTTTTGGAGAACCTGGTTTTCAGAATTTTTTCAGTGTGCCTTTGCCTGGACATCTGTACATGCAACCTAATATAATGTAAGGCTGTCATCACCCACTTCTCTTCCATCGGTTTGTCTTCATAGATTATGATCATAGAACTTGCATACAGCCTTGAGTTGTGTAGACTCTCCCAGTGTTTGCAACTTGAAGCATTGCAGCACTGCAGGTATTTTTCAGGAATTTGCCATCTGGTCTGATGCTGGTCATTAGTCCTTGTAAACAACTTTATCTGTGTGATACAATAGTGGATCAAAGGTATGGAAGAGTTTCTTCAGTTCCAGTGAAAGTTCTGCATTCATTACTATTTATAGAAGGTCTCAAACCTTATTCTGTGGGAAAATTAGTCTGGTTGAGAACCAATCTCAGAGTGTCTTTTCCTTTGTGTCTCGAATTAAGCAGTATGTGAAACAAGTCATTCTAGGATTTGAGAAAACATGAAAGTTTCTCTTGCATTATAGGAATATATTAATATTATCTGTATTAATAGAGCACACACAAATTCCAGGGTTTGGCAATACTTAATATATTCATTTACTAGGTGTGATAAATCATTCAAGGCAAAATGCCTCCATACTTCACATGCTGCTTTCAAAGGCTGATTACTGTAACTGCCATTGAGTTTCGATGGAATGGCTTCATAATCATAATGGATGATAATTCATAATCATGGATGGATGGCTTCATAATCATCTAATTAATTTTTTAGTATGTCAGTTAGACATGTACTTTTACCTACTGCTTTTTCTTTTTTATAAAACACGTTGAAATGTGGCTTCACTTGCATAATACATAGCTAGGTTCTGTTTTGTTATTTGCTGTAGGAAATCAGAGAACCTTCAGAAAATTTCTAAATCAGGTCAGTCAATACCTGCTTGCAATGTTTCAATCCCTGAATTTGCTGCTGCTCCATTTCCAGTTGAGAGGCAAGTCAGTGAAGTCCAAAGAGGCAAGGAGATAAGGAGAAAACTAGGTCAAAACTTATCTCCTATTTTATTTTATGTTGGGGGATATAACTATTTTTGATCCTGAAAGGGTTAGAATGTCAGTTCTGTGAAGGGTGAGGAGGACAACAGAGTCGTGGTGAAGGCATTACAAACACTCTTTTCTCCCCTTTTATAATTCACTCTTGACAAGATTTCTTTAAAAATGTGAAGTGTCATATACAATTGGAAGATCTTATAGGCAGAAGAATACAGGCAATTCAGCTATACCGTCAGATCTGACTACTTGTGTTGCTAGTGCTGAACTATTTTATATAGCCATAAAACATGAACTCTACAACCTCCAGTTCATACAGTGATAAAGAAAATGTTAAAAAAGAAATAAGCTTTAGTTCAAAGAAGGAAAAGAACGTATAAAGCATGTGCAAATTGAAATAAATATTTAGACAGCACCTGTTTTCAACTAACTGCATCCTATTAATGAATCTGTTGGTGACTACTTGCACAGAGTGATCTTACCTTTAGAGAAGACCGTGAAGGTTTGAGTAAAACCTGCTCAGAAGAGTGAACAGCTATTACAATCTTTCTTTCATAACTATGGGGGACAGGGTTTGGTTTTTTGTGTGTCTGTGCGTGTGCACACTCAGTGTTTAACCGTGAGTATTAATGTGATTGCTAGTTTTTAATGTATTTTTTCCTTTGCAGTGCCCACTGGTTTTTGGCTGTCATCTGTTTTCCTGGTTTAGAAAAACCCAAATATGAACCAAATCCCCACTATCATGAAAATGCTACAACACAGATAAAATCTTCCTCTTCAGATGGAGAGACCAACACACCATCTCCTTTGCCAAATGAATTAGATGGACAAAACTCACCTTCCAAGTCCACAGCAAAGAAGACATTGACCAAAAAGTATAATACAGCTTTAATTGACCCAAACACTGAAACAGAGGACAGTGAGTCTTCATGTTGTAGAAGAAGTCCTTGTAGGGGAAAAATTACTTTCAAAAAACTAAATCAAATAGATGGTGATGTGGATGAACCTAACACTGTGGAATCAGCATGCCATAAACTAGACCATAGGACTCTGGACAAAAACGGTATACAGGGTGAATTCACAACTGCTAGCCAATCTATGGGTATGTAATTTAATAATATGCACTTTTTAATGAAAAATTTGGAGATTTCACGTCTGTTACTACTTTAGCAATTGTGTAAGCTTCATACTTTGAAAGTTTAGTATGTGGCTGAAGTTTGAGTGCTTGCAATATAAGTCATTTGTAGCCATTGCGTATAAAATGTTTTTGTGGTTGTTGACGTAACTCTCATGGCAAAGGGCTGGAGATAAAACTGTTTTCCTAAATCAGATTAATTTTTCAGTTGTGTGACCTTTTTTCACACAAAATCTTTTTGTAGATATCACTTTGCATCACTTAAGGCTGTAATGTTAAGGAAAGAATAGTAGTTGATCATGGATCCTCATAATGTATGTGCATGGGGGAACTGAATGAAGATTGTGTTACTAACCTTAATTCCAGTGTCTTCTAGCATTTGAGGTTTTGCTTCAACACCATTAAGTTCTTTAATATCCTGATAGAAGGTATGTACAAAGAGTAAGAAGACAATAATAATTAAAAAAAAAAATTTCTCATATGACCTCCGTGTTACATTTAGAGAGGCTTTCTCCATGCATCACTGCTGTGGAGGCTGATTTCAGTGATCTGGAACAGTGTTTGTACCAAAGTGAACGAAGGAGTTGACGTACTTTTAAAGGCATATGAAGGAATTAGGAAAATACTGTTTTCTCTGCTCACTGCAAGGTTTGGATCCCCTCAAGGCATAGACTACAAAACATCTGGTCATGCAAAAACTTTTACTCTAGTCACTGATAGTATTCCTACTGACTTAATTTACACAGTAAGTAATTACATAGCTTATAGTACAAGATCTGAAAAGATTATCGATCATATGGTTTAATCTGTATACTGCAGGCCGTTACAAGTTTAGTATCTTTGTGGGTATAAACACTCTCATACTTTCTAATTTAAATGTATTTATTTGTGAGAATGTTGTCATTTCTCCTAGAAGGTCAGGGGGGCTGGAGGTGTGTGTAAATCTGCTCTCGTTTTAATTGATTTTTCTTTTTATTTGTGCTTGTTACTGTTCATGATATTTCTGCGACATCATACGCTCTTGCGTCCTGGATGCTGCTACTGTTACTTGTTTGTAATTAGTTGGAACATACTTTATGACACATACTTTTGCTAGGCTTAGATTTCTTTTTTCTTTATGGCTGCATTGTATTAGCGGCTGATGGTCATTCTGTTGCAGACTAAAACAATCAGACTCTTGCTCAGCTATTGCAGAGGATTCGCCCTTTCGTTAATGCAGATATTCTTACAGGTCATGGTCCTGGTTTAAGGGTGAGATTTGGTTTGAGATTGACACTAAGCATATGTTTAGGCAGCTAAATTTAGATGCAGTGTGTATCTAAACTTCCGTTTCAGATGGAAGATGGGCATGTGGGCCTTGGGTTTTCTGCCCAGCCTTCAGCTGTTGCCCCACAAGGGTGTGGGTCTTGACTCTTGACTGCCAAATCCGTATGTGTGTCCTGGATATCCTAGGATATCTCAAAAGACAGCAGGTGCTTCTTTGATAGTATAGTCAGTGAAACCAAGAGACCTCCTCTTCTCATCCTAAAGTGGACACAGAGTAGCTGTTCAGTTGAGTAGCTTTCTGCTCTGATTATGGTCTCCACTTAATATTGTGAGACCCTAGGTGCCTACTATACATGGGAGCATAAACTTAGATGTCTTGATCTCAAACTAAATCCTGGTGTTGGACTTGTAAATCAGTAGGAGTTGATACTTTGAAGAACTTTGAAGAAATCATCCAAAAAATATATATATATTTTATTATTGCTTAAATAATCCTTTTTATTGCTCAATTACTGTATGAGATGTGATTCTTCTTGATGCCAAATTTTTTAGTTGTTTTTTTTTCTTTTTGAATCTCTCAGCAGTAAGTCACGTTAGTATATGGCCTACTTCTTGTGCTAAGGTCTTTTCAAAGATACAGAGTAAGACTAATTCCCAGGTTTGTCCCTGTGGAACTCCACTGGTAACCTCTTTCCAAAGTGTTACTTCAAGTTCTCCGTTGAAGTATTCTCAAATGCAGCTCTTCTCCATTTTTTCCGTTAGCTAGTTCATTGCCCCATTTACTGTTCTTACAGAAATCCTGGTTTTCTTTAGCAAGCAATATGTCCTCCAGTGACACCATAACCAATGCTTTTATTTTTGTGATTGTTTAGATATATAGCCCTTTTCTAGGAAAAAGCTGTCTTATGAAGATTTCAGGTTTTGCTGGCATGTTATTCATTTTTTACTTATTTCCACATAGTTTATTATTTTTCCCTTCAAAATCTGTTCTGAAGTCTTGAATGGTAGTAAGACTAGTGAGCCTGTAGCTGTCTGTATCTGGGCCTTTCACAGGTATAGCTATAACATTCATTATGCTTTATTTCTTCTGATGCTGTTTCCCAAGTGACTAAATATATAGAGGGGGTAGGGAATGAATTTAGATACTCTTTTTATGTAGCAAGCAGTGAAATTTCACAAACACTTCTAAGCTGCTGCTCCCAGGAGAGCTGATCCTGCATTCTGCCCTCCCTAGCAGCATGTTCCCAAGCTGCCTTTTCCCTTTTACCAGCATGAGTCTTTGCATAACTGCACAGTGAATCTGATTAAGGAAATTATTGAAGTTAAAAAATAATAAGCTTGTGACTGACTTTCTCAGTCTGGTCCACTGTGTGTGGACGTGTTTGGTGCCATGGAAGGAACCAGCTAGGGATGGGAATAAATGGTTATATTAGGGACCAAATGAGACTGCTCCTTTTGGTAGTAATAACAATTCATACTGTTGCAAAAGCTTCATGTAACTACAGGGTAATTTCATGGTGGATTTTAGTCTAGGCCTCTAGAATTTTTTTTAGGCATTTAACAGAATAAGGAACAGTTTCTGCTGTTACTTAGAAGAAACTTTTCACTTTTGTTCATATGCATGAATAAAATATTATATGTCAGCTATATCACAGTTATTGTAAGGGATCTTGAGGAAATCTGAGCTATTTAAAATGAGTTTGGTCTTCAATGATGACGTAGTATTTGATGTTTAAATATACTACTGTCTGTGATTGATACAGATGGATTGCACAAAATCAGGCTAAACTATAGTGAAGACTCAGCTGATGGCAGTAAACTAAATGAAGATGAGCTTATAGATTTTTCTGAAGACCAAGATAACCAGGTAAAGAATTTAGCAATTTTATTTGGGAAATGCGAACTGTTGTGTGTTGTATTTTGATTAGGCAGCTTAAAAGCTGTATACACATTCTAAATGTGCACTGCCTAAAGCTCGTTACCTCTACAAGTGTCAAATCAAAACACTGGTTACCTACAAAAATTTGCAAATTAGCTGACAGGAGAGGATTGTACATTCATTCATGAAACTGTTTAATAGGGTACCGCTGTACTGATCCTGCATTTAATTTTGTGAACCTCTTGCATAGTAACAATATTACACAATGATTTTAGTGGAAACCCTGAAAGTCAAAACGTTTCTGTCTTTCATCTCCCCCACCCCCATGTTTGTCTACCAGACCCAAGAACAAGTTAGTCTTCTTTCAGCTGCATTTCCTGGACATAAACAGACACATTTATAAGTAGGTGCTACTCTGCTGTTTTGTTTCATTGGTGCTTCTCCTAATCAAATTTAAACAACATGGATTTATAATCAAGTAGTGTTCTTGTTCAAATTGGAAGACGTTTAGATTTTAGAGCTGTGGAAAGACTGATCATTAAAATGTCCTTTACCGACTCGCTACTGGATATGAGGGCATTATTCCATAGCCCTGTTGCTTCTACAGTGTACGTTCAATGTGAGCAAGCTAGGAGTTACACATTTACTCTTCCTAATTCCTTCCTGTTCGTGTTCCACGTGTATGACTCCCAAGTTATCCGAAATAAAGAATTGGAGGCTATCAAATATATGGTCTAGGCATTATCTAATTTTTACCTCTGAGTCCAGAACAAACAATTATTTTCCAAAGTCTGCAGCTATTTGTAGTGGCTTCCAAATAGTATGTATATGTGTGCACACATATAAAAGCTCCAGTTTATGTTGAAACCTAACTATGCTTTTTGTACAGACTCAACACACCTCTCCTGTCATGCCACTTGCCCAAACAGTCTGTGATTCCGGCTTGATGGAAGTGCCTTTCTGCCTGTTTTGTAGCAGTTAGAGTTCCTTGAAGATGGACAATTAGCAGTAGAGTTTTTCCAATCTGAAGTACATGGCACGAAGGCAGGGAAGAAAGCACATGGCCAGCTGTGTTCCTTGAGGAAAAGTTGCCAAGTTCACTGGTTCCAATGTAGCTTAGAACTTAACTCAGGCTGAAGCTGTCACTGATATCTTCTAGAATACACAAAGCAAGGATGGAAATGGTAGGCCATGACAGGCTGAGTACACCTTCACATCTGCCAACAGTGGAGTTGAGGTTGCAACAGAAACAAGTGTATTAGGAAGTAGGCAGTAGTTTTTAATATGATAACATCGTTGTGGCATAGCAAATAGGATTTCAGTCATAGGATCCTGTGTGTTAGTGAAGTGTACATAATTCTCACCAAAAAATTCACAAATCATGCTGATACAGGGATTCCCATTTTTGGAAAGCATCTGTTTCCGTATAATGCCATGGTCTGCGGTAGTAATGGTGAACTCAGTAGGAGGGTAAGAAACCGTGGATCACTGGGTTACTTTTAGATACAAGAACTTAGTGGTTTTGTTCATAAAACTTCCGTATCCTTCATAGCAATCAATATTGAAATCAAAGGATATTCCCAGGTTTGTGGTGTGACTGTTTTTGCAACCTGTGATATATAATATCATGGTGGTTTAATTTTCCTTGCCCTAAGAACCAAGTTGGTGCATTCTGGAGAAAAGATCAAATTTTACTGCTGAGTTCATTGCAGATTTTGTCTGACTTCGTCCAGAAGACAACATACATGAAGCTGTCAAGCGAGTTTCTAGTAATCATTAGCAAGGGAAAGTATTGATAATTTGGATTATAACCAAATAATGGAGATGCATCTCTTTTAAGCCAGCAATGTTTTGAAAGAGTCAGTTGCATTTTTTTTTTTCTAGTTTCAGCAGTTGTTAAATAAATAGCACCGTTCACTCCGTGTCATTCTAGCATGGATTTGAGAAACTGTGTGACTAAAACTTGGTAATGCAAACTTTACAAATAATGAATAGTTTCAGATTAGAGCTACCACTTCTTTGTTAAACTTATGTTATTGGTCTTGATTAAAAATGGTAAGTATCGCAGTAGTTTCTTTTGCATCTGTTTGAAAAACAGTATTAGCTTTTAAACACCTGTAAACATCTTGCCTCTGTAGGAAGACAGTAGTGATGATGGTGGCCTTGTAGATGATAACTGTAATTCAGAAATGGGCCAATGGCACCTGAAGCCTACTATCTGCAAACAGTAAGTATTAAAACAGTTAAAATGGAAATTCTATAAAAGTTTAGGAAATCTAAAAGACAGTAATTACGGGAAGTGGTCATACATCAGTCTTCAAACGCTTTAATCAGCATGTTATTAGTGTTTGAAAGAGAATTTTATACTTTGTAGTATCAACATCTTCAGTGAGCAGAAAATTTAATGAATTGACACTGGGTGAAATAATAGCTTTTTGGGTTTCTGTTAAGCCTGTGTGCTGTTTCAGGCAACTGAAGATTGTTTCTTCAAATAAGGCTGGTGTTTGATATCTTGCACTTAGATTCCTACAAAAAGAAGGTGCAGAAGCATGTTTAAATGTATCCTTCTATATTACCAAAAAAAAAAAGACTTTAAATGAAAATAATTAATTTAAATACTAAAGAAAACCTTTGTCACTACTCAAATTAGTACAGGAAAATGGGAATAATTTTAACTGCTCCCATTTCTTATCTAAATGTGTTCTAGCTGTTTCTCTTCATTGTCTCTTTCTGTTCTTAGTATTATTCTTTTCTCTCTCTCTGTTCTTAGCATTATTCTTTTTTCTCTAATAAGAATATTCCACAATACTAAATTCAGTTACTTTTTTTTATTTTACTTTTTTACCTGTTTTGGATTTTAAAACTTTTAGAATTTATTCTTTGATGTTTGAAACCCAGAAATTATTTATTAATAATCATTGACTGCAGTTGCTTGCATTTTGGTGTGACAGAAATGCATGATTCCAAATCTAGAAATATTATTACTAGTATTGCTGTCTTCACAATTTCGTTTGTATTTTTTCCCCATTTATTTATCCGTTTTTATATTTCCTTCTTTGTGAATATAATGGTTACTAGAAAGGTAAAGGCTTTCACAGTATGTTCTTATGGTGCAGGATAAAATTGTGTATTTATACACAACATAGAACATGTATGAATTGTTCTTAATACATTTTCCTGAAGGAGTAAAAATTCATCTGTGTTGTGAGTTTTAGGCATATTTATGAGCTTCTGATTATAGCTTGGCTAAATTTGTCCCATTCTGATGATGGATTATCTGTACATAACACTTTCCACGAGACGTTATTTTAATTCAAACATGAAAATTCATAAGATCTTGGACGCTTAGATATCAGAAGTCATTAAGGGCACTTAAATACTTTACTGTTAGCATATTTTTAAATTACTTCTATATGAAAAGGAAAATTACCTTGAAAAGGCTTTCACTTCTTTCCCCCTCTCCCTCATCCGCCAAAGTACTGGATTGTGCATTTTTAAAGAGCATTGCCTATATAAATAATAACTTTCTTTTATCAGAAATTAAAACAAGTACAAGTAAAAGCAAATGTTATTCAAGTGATTATATGCTTATGCCTAAAAAATTGCATACATGTAAAATAGTTTGTAAGTGCAAACCTATACATAAATGCATGCAGATATTTTGTCTGAATTTACTAGTTTGCAGTTTCTGTAAAAGACACCTTGTCTGAATGCATGTGTGTTATTGTTAGCAAAGAGAAAGCAGAGCTTTGTGAAAAGTAATCTGCATCCTATTTATCCCTCAAAATACATCTTATATCTTATGCTGAGATTCTGAACTCTCGTATGAGTTAGCGTTGATGTATAAATCCAGCTGTTGCATATATGGTGGCTGATACGATTGTTATATTTATAGCTACTGCAAAGGTAGTATCCTCTAGATCCAGGGATAGGATGTAAGCATCTGCAGTGTGCAAGAGAGTGTTCAAGCAGACTTGGTTCTCTAGAAAATGTTTGTTTATGGATACGTTCTTTTTCTGAAGTCTATCAAATAGAGTACATGTGTGTTTTGTGGCTAACTATCAGGTAGAGTTCAGATTCATTGGTTGGGATCACTTCTTGAACATGCATACCTGGTGTCTTCTTAGGGGCTGTGGACTGTCCCATCTGTCATCCAGAAGGATATGTATGGGTTCTGTGCCTTACTTTCCAGTCTCTTGCCAGTGTCCCAGATGACCTGTGCATCTCAAAGAGCATGAGACACCTGAGGGGGTTTTAGGCAACTAGATTTTGACTGTAACAAATGCTTTCAGTCTGGCAGTACTATATTTTCTAAGTGTATTCGGAAGTTCTCTGTACTTAGTGTATGGTTAAATCTAAAGATAACTTTCCATTTAGCTATCCCAGTTAGGGGATTACAGCAACACTGGCAAAATTTCATATTATTGATCTAGTTTTGTTCAAGGTCACCCCACAAATTATTTCGTAGCTAGCTAGCTGTGTAACATTGTGTTTTCCAAACGGCCGTAAAATATTGTGTACTTAAAAATTGTACTCTCTCTTAGGCCCTGCATTTTGCTTATGGACTCACTGAGAGGCCCTTCCCGGTCAAATGTTGTGAAAACACTAAGGGAGTAAGTTTCATATCTGGGGGTTTGGGTTGTTGGTTTTCCTTCCTTTCCCCCCCTGCTCCCCCCCCCCCCCCCCCCCCCCCCCAAAAAAAAAAAAATTCTGCAGGAAAACAAAAGTTTGAATTTGCATGGTCTTTTATCATAGATACTTAGAAGTGGAATGGGAAGTCAGGAAAGGCAACAAAAGAAGCTTTTCCAAAGATGTCATGAAAGGTTCCAACCCGAAAGTGCCACAACAGAACAACTTCAGTGATTGTGGAGTGTATATACTGCAGTATGTGGAGAGCTTTTTTGAGGTATGTATATCTGTTTGTGTAACTATTTTTTGGGTCTCCTGCAGCAATCAAGTATGACCTATTACAATTATGACAATAATAAAAGGTAGTGTAGCTCTTATACCTTTTTATTAGATTGTGCATTATAAACTAATGTATACATTAACATACATAATAATTCTTTTTGGAAAATAAAATAGTTACCATTATTAGTTGCACACATGTATCAGAAATCGGAAGCCATGGCATTTTCTGAGAGAATTTTAAGGAAACATGGTTAGAGTCTTTCTTTGTATTCTTATAGTGCATACCCTTTATAATTATCCGGTAAGAAACAGAGTTCAGATTTGAGTTCAAATTCTAAACTAAAGATGTGGTACAAAAAGCTTGGGTTTTTTCCCCTAAGAAATGTGACTCTGAATACATTCATTAATATCATACAGCTAGTTTTTTGACTTGCATTAAAACATGTAAGTGGAATCATTACAGCTAAATGCCAAATCTTGATTCCATTGAAATCAGTTAAAATCTTTCTTATTTTAACTATATGGATCTTCAAGTTTACAGCTCCTTTCACAAGTAGAGGAGGCATTAACACCTTCAAGTCTGGGTTGGGAGGAGAAATGATAGTCAAGTGAGATGTTGCCTGCATGGGACACTGACTCTGTTTACAGTCCATAGTACTTGAGCACTGTCGCTAAACTCTCCTGAGAAAGCTGGCAGTTTCTTCTCCCTGTTCATACTTTACATGAGACCAGAGTGCATTCATGCAAGTCGAAGCCAAAAGCTTTTGCTTTACCAATGAGCCCTTGAGACCTTAGAACCATCCTTGAGGGCTTCCTGTTTTGTACACGGGGGATATGAGGAGTGACCAAGTTTTAATAATCTTAGCCCCTTCCTTCTTGCAAATTGATTGCTGAATTATGTCAGGCCAAATCCCTTGTCCTGCTTGGTCTTGCAGTATGCGGCAGCTTTGTCTGCCAGGGAACAGGGATGGCACGTAGATGTGTCAGATAGCAAATCACAGGGTATTCTCAGAAGTGACACTAGTGGGAAAGGAAAACGTGTACAACCTGCATGGCACTTGACTGTCTTACAGCTATTGAAGTAGTAATTTTGGCTGCTAATGTATTTGAAAAATTGCAGTGTCTCATAGTTTTCAGCAGCTGTACAAACTGAATGGGGAGTATGTGGGGAGGATTGCTTAATTTGATGCCTGTGGACTATTGAGGCACGTCTTTTTCTTCTTTGTGGGTTTATTTCAAATACCTTCTTTTCAATAATAAGGGTTGAAATCATGATGTGTGTTTTTTAAACCCCAGACTCATTTGACAGGGTAGGTAGTGTAATAAGGAGCATACCTGTCAGCTATCACAGCACGTAGTTTTTCAGCCCTCCCTCAACACCGGGCCTGCTCAGCTTTGCCCTTCGGCCCACGGGGGACAGCTGTGACCTGCCAAACGCGCGGCCCTCCGCGGGGCCGGCTCAGCCGGGCTGCCTGGGGCGCGGCTGCCGCCGCCAGGGGCCGCCGTGGTGCCGCCTGCGGCCGTGCCGGTGGGCGGAGGCCGGGCGACCTTCGGACGGGCTCCGCCTACAGAAACGGCCGGCTGCCGTCCTGAAAGCCCCGGCAGTGGGAGCCGGGGCTTTGGTGGGGAACTGGGTAATGGCAGTTCGCCACAACAGAACTCGCAAAGCAAGAAGGAAGCTCCGAGGCAGCAGAATACGTGCACAACTGGCTACTGACCCATATCCCTGTTTTCTTCCCCAAACTGAACAACAACAACGAAAAGCTGTAGTTAAGGATGTGTTCAGATTAATTTGAAATATCTTTCTGTTGTTGGTAAACACACTAATTAGTTTTTTAAAAAAAACCTTTGACCTATTTTATAATTGAAATGATGGAAAACCTATTCAGTTTTTGCTCATGGTTTTCTGCATCTTTAGTGTCATTCTTGTGAAGTCTACTTATGCTGGTGTTAAGTAGCATCATCAGCAAAGTCAGTTCAATGCAGGGGTTTTTTTATTGGTGTATTATCTAGTTGATGTTCTGTTTGGATGTGAAGTAATACAGCTAGTGCAACATGAAGCATTGACATGTTCCTGTGCAGAATGTGACTAGTTTTTTTTTTTCCCCAGGTAACCTTGTTAGTGTTAGCTCAGTGGATGAACACTATTCCAAAACCTGTTGTTTGGTTAGGGTGAAATCATTGTACAGTGTCACAGAAGTCGTGTAGATAATGTCTCATAATAATCATTCTCTTAATTCTTTGGATGAATGATCTCTATCAAGAAAACAAAATGTAGGCATTAAAAAGGCTGGTGGTAGCCAGGGGCTTTTCACAGGTCCTGGTTTTTAGGGTGAAATGTAAAACTGACTTTCCTAGGTGGTTGTGGTCCTAAAGGTATTTATAAGAACAGGAGTATTTAGCAGTGGATTCCTAATCAGCTCTAGATTTTGATGCTACTCATCCTTAAAAAAATGTGCTATATCATCACAATAATTTTCACTTTTTTTTTTTTTTTAAATTAGAACAATTTTACACATTTATGCACTCAAATACTTCGTATAAAAGGTGTAGCAAACTGAGTAGATTATTTGGGCACTTCTGTAACCAGAACTGTGATCTGGATGAATGGTACCCTGTAACATACTGAAGCTTGATTGATTCTACCTTAATTGTACATGTGCAAAACAAACAAACTGTAGAAATTTTGTTCCATGATGATGGAATGATGGGAGGGGGAACGTACTTTTCCCCACTACAGTTCTCTCCAGTCTTTTAGGTTATAACTCCTTACTTTAATATACAAATGACCTTTCTTTTCAGAATCCCATTCTGAGTTTTGAGCTACCAATGAACTTAACAGACTGGTTTCCACGCCCAAGAATGAAAACCAAAAGAGAAGAAATACGAAAAATAATCCTGAAGCTGCAGGAACAGCAGAACAAGGAAAAGAAGGGACAAAAGGACCCAAGTTCAATGGAAAGATCTTTGCAGGAAAAAACAGAACAACTTATCAACAGCAGCTCAGACTGAATGTTGTATCTGTTGCATGTTAACTCCACAATCAAAACTGAAATATACATTTTTGTCTGCCCAGACTAAAGATTTGGCGTATTCTCTGCTCAAAGTTACTTGGGAATGTTTAATGCCTGTATAAATGTGTGTCATAAAATGATTTAATTCCCACAAAGATGTGTATTAAGTAAGCAAGTCTGTACATATGTTAATGAGGCCAACTTTTTCAGCATTTGTAATTACTTTTTTTCCACTTGTTAGGGAGCTTTTGTTATGTATTTCTGTTAATAGAACTTAAATAGCAACTTCTAAACATAAAGCAAATAAAGAAAATATTTATAGGATAAAATGGTTAACTTTTTCTTTTTCAGTAAAGTTGTAATGTTACAGGTTTAAGTAACACATAGGGAATGATTTGGTAGTGAGATAATTAATTCCTATTTTGACCCTATTTAGTTGCCCTTTACAAGATTATTCTGCTTGCGCTACAAACAATAATATGGGTGTCTCAATGTACCATGGCCTCAGTGAAGGTGATTCCCATCCTCCCAGTATCTAAGTGTAGGCAGTGTAATAGTTAATAGGACTGCTTCAGATTTGGGGTTTTAAAAGATAGGCATTGCAATTAAAATTCCACACTTGCTTTAGTGGGACGGGCTAGGAAAAGGGGGAGAATGATCTTTGACCAGAGATTACTATTCAAACAGTATTATAAAAGTGGTTTCAATGAAGTGATCTTGAGTGATACTATTAAATCATATTTTGTGGATCCCAATTGTTGTACAGGTGTATTTTGAGACTTTCTTCATTATAAAATTGTATTTTGGTAAGTGTACTTGGAATAGCAGATTGCCCACATTACATTTTCTATGTTACAATTCTGAATGTTACATTCATATGTGCTTTATCTAAGTAATGAACATTTAAAAAGAAAAAAGTGTACGATTACTATTTTTTGTAATATCCACGCAAAAAACCAAAATACCAGTGTTCATTGCTTGCTTGTTTGTTCTTGGCTTTAGGTAGCATCAGACTAATGTTGGGATTTGTTTGGATATTTCCAGTGTATTTTGCTTTTACAACAATCTAAAATGCCATTGTTGCTTAAACTGCAAACATAGCCTTTTATCCTTGTTATAGAAAGGCTCTGGTATTCAAATGAGGAAAGTAAGAGACGGTTCGTGCAAGGATATATATATATCCAGTGTTCTACTAATATAGATATCTTTGGAGGGAATCAGAAACTGTCTCTTCCCAGGAGGGAATCTGTTGGGGGAAGAGAGGGACCTTGTATCCCTCCTTGCAGATAGTATTTTCTCTCCTGATTTTTCTACTGGGAATGCCATTTGTCATTCCGTTCTCCCAAAGAGAAGAAGTAGAGAATTTACTAGCTGAACTCTGCATCCCCCAAGATCAATTTTTATACACAAGATCAAGTCTAACCCAGTACTTCAGGTTCTCCATGAGTTTTCATTCTCACTAAACCCTGAAAACACAGCTGCTAATGATGTTACTGCCAGGGCATTTCTGCACAGATGACTATCTCTGTGAAACCCTCTGTTTAAAAGGGGGTTCACTCACCAAGGCAGAGTGATTGATTGCACGTAGAGCAAAATAACTATGGGCTGCTAATCTTTCGCACAGATAACCCATGGGATTTAGGGAAGTTGTTCATTCCCTCATCTCTTTCTTCTTGCCTAGACCGTGGGCCCCATGGAGAATATGTAAACACCACATATATATGTTAGAGATGACTCCTACGTAGGTTTCTCGTTGAAAGTATGTGGGGGAAGTCTTCTGGACTACAAGTTAAATATGTAATGTGCGCACCTCCGAGTTGTTTCCTCCATCAAATGTAGCCAGTATTCTTGCTGTTGTTGGGAAAAATCTGTGATAAAACAGTTTCAGACTGTTTCCCTGCAGGGTCTTGTGTATTTGGCTTCAGTGCAACTGACATACTGGAATAGTAAAACACACAAATGCAAGTAAATCAGTGATGGCTTGTAGAGAAGGAAGGAAAAGAATTTCTTGGAAATACAGAGAAGAGACAACTGCAAATAGAATGTATTCCTTCCCAGTCTAGTCTTTCCCAATGGTATGTTCTAATTATATGGAATATATCCAAATTTGATCAGTATAATAGTTAGTTTTCCTTTTTCTAACATTTGTGATGCAGGTTCATAATTTGATGCTGTAGAACTATTTCGTTCTCTTGCTAGGAATGGCCTGGTTCTTCCTCCTTTTCCTTCCTCTTTCCTGTCCTCCCCTTCTTCCTCCCTCCCCTTTTTCAAAGCTGTGAAGAAAGTGTTTGATTTATTATCATTTAATGTTAAAGGTCTTGAGATCTTCAGTCATATACAGCAAGCTAATATACATGTTAAATATAGGAGACTTATTTTTTTAATAAAATGTGATGTTAATAGAAAAAACCACAGAATTAAGAATGAGTTATTTAAAAACTTACTGATTTGGTTTACGAAGCTCACTACTGCATGTGCTTGTTAGGCATTTGTTTGTAACATAATGGTCAGCTACACTACAGTGTTTTGCAATCTAACAAGGAGTTTTACCAGTGAATTTTCTGAATCAGATTTATTCAGTGGAAGTTAGTGGGGTGGGGACTAGATATGTTTATTTAATAATTATATGAGAACACATACACTGAGGAAAGTATAAGTTGTATATTCCTTTATAAGATTTAAGATTACAAATGCTTTAAGAGTAGCGTGACTGCATTCTGCACTGTAAGGTATCAGATGGCTGCCTAATTAAATGTATCTGTTTGTATTGTTTTTCACGTCGGGTAGAATAACAGTTAAGAATTCCTATAAAAGTTTTAGATTACTTAGCATAAAAAATGCATGTACTTCTGGTGCACATTTGCAGGATAGCTGCAAAAGCAGAAGAGACATCTAAGTAGTCCCTACTGACAGTCCTATTTTTCTTGCTTAAGAAACTGAGTACACTCTTTAAAGACCAGAGACTTCAGTCAGAAGAACTGCGTTGTTGATTTTTGAGGTTGTATCGCATTCTCATCTTGGAAGAATCAAACTTCCAAAAATTCAGTAAGGAAAGAGTTGAAAAATCAAGAAAACTTTACACTGTGATGAGAAAACCATGCTGTTGATTTTTAATTATTATTTATGTATTGCACAGCAAATGAGTAAAGCAGAAGAAGAAGGTTTTGCATGTATGATCTTTAATTCCTGTTAACGTAGCTCTTCTGGAAATTGAACTACTAGACTTTTCTGAGGAAAAAAATGTAGCAGTTTCCTTAGTTTACCAATCCACTGTAGTTTTTTACTCAGATTTTTAAACAGAATGTATTTTCAGCCACTGGTTGAAGCTTTACATTGCCCTTTGCTGATAACATGACACTTGTGTTTTAGCATGCGAACAGAAGAAGGTAGCTATAAAGCTGCTTGTTCTTTGGAGTCCTGATCCTTCGGGCCACAATGGTGAGATGTGGTGGAGTCTGGATAAAAGATTTTATTCCATTTTGGTATGACGCTTTTTATAAGTCTTCATTAAGTTCTACATACGTGGTACCCCTAAAGAATGTTTGTGCAGTGACTTGGATTCACGAAGGTACTCCATCATCTCCCCGTCTTTTGACTCTTCCCATCTGCTTCTGGAAATCAAAGGGGAGCTGATGTTACAAACTACAACATTGAAACAGTAAGAGTGAGGTAACAGCCACTTTACTTATCTTTCACCACCATATTTTTAAACCAAATCCTTTCTGCTTAACTCAGTCATGCCTGTTCAAAGATGTGATGAAAGATGTCTGTTTTGTAGGCTCCAGTCTGGTTAAGTGAAGATGTAATCTGGAAAGTGACTGCTCTCTCTGTTGTGGTCTGTTGTAGTTTTCTGACAGGCTAGATTTTGCTTGCTTTCAACAAATTTGTGTGTGGACTCATGCAAACCTGTGGTTATAAAAGGAAACTTGGTAATGTACACCATACCTTAGGGATTCTTCATTCAGTTGTGTGAGTAATTGGTAGCCGCAACCCAGATTCAAACAGCCAGGCTGTTTCTTTGCTAGGTCTTTTTTTTTTCTCCTCCCCCCCCCCCCCTTTTTTTTTTGTGTGTGTGAGGCCCATAGTTGATGTTTTCAGGGGATAGTAAACGGTGCTATTTGTGATGCATGATGCTTAAAAAGATATGTGAGCTACATTCATATATGAATATATATGAACAGAAGGTTATATGGATTAAAAAGTAACCAAATTCTAGTTAACAAGAAAGACACTTAACTTGTCTGCCTCCCCCCCCCTTTCTTCTTCATCCCTCCTTATTTTGTTGAGTTTTGTGATCAGATTATCTCTGGAGTTCTTTGGGGTATGACAAAAAACAATCATCAGTATATAATGGTAAGTAATTTAGGAGAGGGAGGAAAGAAGAGTGTTACTGTTTTTTAAATAAAAGATTCTTGCACATGAGAAGAACAACAACAAAAAAGCTGGATGTACTTTCATAAGTAGATGGTTTATTTTAATGGAATAGTCAAATCCACATAGTATATGTATCCATTTGCACGATATCATAGATTTAGATGGTGTTTACAAATTCCATCTTCAGGACCAGATTCTCTTTTACTGTAAGGTGACCAAATACCTTTAAGGTTAATGGGAGCCAGACTAATTTGTTTCAGCTGAGTATTTTTTCCCCTGTAAGCTGTGAGGAGTCTGCTTAAGGGAAAAGCACCCTGCTCTGCCCAGCCTGAGCCTCTTGGGTTCAGAGTACGTTTAGACTCTGGTCTTTAACCCAGAAATTAAAACATGTTACATTTCCCTAGTGATTTAACTTAGTGAAATTTATCAGCTATTCACACAAAATTGTATCTGTTTAACCATATTTCTAAGTTTAGGAACTTAGTTTACTTTTGCACATATACTGATGTCAACTAAATATATACATATATATATATAAAAATTATATAACTAGATATAACTAAATATACTGATGCCAACTCCCAGCAGTAGTCTGCAAACTTACACAAACTTCTACCCCCATCGTTCACCAAATATAACGGTTTTTAAATCAAGCTCTCTGACGGTGCCTGTTTACATCAGGTTTGTCCTTCCTGACTCATATTTTGGGAAACTAACATATTTCCCTTATCTTTACATGTATGTAAGACAGAGTGCAGTGGTAGCCTGGATAGGGGTGTTAGTATATATTGGATCAAACCTATGACATCAATTGTAGGAACTCTCAGGAAATAATCAGTTGGGAATTTAAAGCTCTAGGATGAGCTCACTAGGTAACAGGCTGAAAACAGAGTAATTATTTTAGCTCTAGAGAACTTCATATTCTGTAGCTTCAGGCCTGGAAATTTATTTCATATTATACATCAGTAATATGCTGGATAGTGTGGGGGTTCTGTAATACAAGAAATTCAGGCTAACCCCAAAATAGCACTATTAAAAGTATGACATGTTTCTCACAGAAAATTAAACTAAATAGGACATAAGTTGTGCTGGAATGCAAACAACTGGAATATGTTTCTTAAATGTTCTTTGGTTCTGAAAGCTAAACTTCTTTGTAAACAATATTGTAATAATATCTGTCCGTGTTACAAAAGGGCAATAAAAGGCCGTGAGAAGTTGCACAGCTTCCTCCCATCCTACAAGACCACTGAAATTTCTAGACCTCAAACAAAATTTACACTGACTCCTTCCACTGCAAATGAATGTTTAGGTTCCAGAATCAAGAAAACATTTTTAACAAATGTCTGGTTTAATGTGTTGACCGTGTTTGTACAGACAGCTTATGATATGACATTTAATTAGAAAGTGGTACCGCTTTTTTTCCCCCCAGAGAAGCCAGGCCTTTGTTTTGCAAAAGCAGTGTTCCCTGAATTGCTCTACACCTTATTATGCGGTCATTTTTGTGAGCTTTTCATGCTACTCAATTATTCTCAGTCTTTCATATAAAGTTGATGAATTTGGATGCAGTATAGTCAGCCTGATTTCAGTATCTAACTTGTATCCGTGTCTCAGTCATCTCTGTAAAGTTCTTTGTAAGTTCTCTGAGTCAAAGGAGGTTCCCTTTGTCATAGAGACATTATCTAATTCAAATGTTTTTATTTAGACATTAAATTTTTCAGTCCAGTTAGGAGCTAGATGAGGTGAACTTGGCTTCACTCTTTATCTTGTCCACAGTCAAGAGTTGCTCGATGTCATTATCTCCGCTTTGCAAACTGAGTGCTGAAGTTCAGGGAAAGAGGTTAAAAGCATTTTCATTTAACCAAGCTAAGCTACTCTAACTGAACTGCTGAAACTCACACTCCAGCTACTCTCACTTGTGGGTGTTGAAAAGTAAGGTTAAAAAGATGCTTGCTGTTTACTTAGCCACTTGAAGAGAGAAACCCATTTTGTGGTTAGGAGGACTGTTTGCCTAGATTGAAATTTTATTGACTTGAGATTATCAGAAGCAAGTGTTGAAGTGAGTGTGTAATTCTGTTGTCCTATTTTTGCTCTGATCTTTACACACAGGCAAGTGCTTTCTACAGTACCTGTATTGAGCTGTCACTGGACTTCCTTGGTTCTGCAAGTTCTCCTGCAAATCTGACACTAAGCGTCTCAAGTTCGGCACCTGAACATAGGAACATAGCTAATGACCACTGGAAAATGCTTTTAAGTATCTTGCCAAATATCGGATAATCTTCCTGTAACAATGGGTCTGAAATGCAGTATTTAGTTAGTTTAACAAGGAGAAATTTTTTTTTCATTATCATAGCTTTTCATGGAACAACAGGAATCATACCACTCGTAGTTGTCTTTACTGTGAAATTTTAAGTTCCCTAAACACTCAATTTAGCATCCATTGAGAGAAGTGGTATCCGGAGAAAACATCACATGTGATTACACAGAAGTTTGTACATGCAAGTGGACTAAATTAAGGTTCCTTGGACAATTTAATAATTTTTGGATGCTTCTTACCTTGTTAGTGCTTGTGTCTGTAACCGTCTTGCTTAATGTGTATTTTGCATTTTGCATATTTGGGTTTTTCTGACTTCCACTGTCAGTATGTGATGGTCACGTGCAGAACTAATTCCACAATTCTGATTTTTGCTACTCTGTAAGCAGTCACAGGATGTTGTCATTTTCTTGCTCAGCTAGATGAAACATGGTGCACAAATCCCAGTGACTTTTCTGGTTGTTTGCCGACAGCAGAAGAACACTGATGCAGTTCAATCTTAGTTTTGTTCTAGGGAAAACTTGTTCTAGTGGTTACAGATTTTGCCCCTGGGCCACTTGTCCCTTGCTGTTTCCCTTCTGTCCAAACCTCAGGTGACACCCTTTCGGCACTGGTTCTTCTCCCAGTCTCTTGGCTCTACATAGGTTAATCTTTTATCATGTCTCTAATCTCAATTCTTCAATCTACACTCTAGAAAAACGGTCACAGCTCTTTTTCCTCCATGATCCTGTGTTGCCAAAGGAGCTTCATCAGCAGAGAAGCTGATGAAGTATGGGCTGGATGAGCAGACAGTGAGGTAGATTGAATAATGGCTGAGCAACTGGGCCTTGGAGGGTGGTGATCAGTGGTAAAATGTCTAGTTGGAGGCCAGTAACTAGCGGTGCATCCCAGAGGTGAATAGTGGGTCCAGTGAAGGGCCACAAAGATGATGAAGGGACTGGAGCATCTCTTCTATGAGGAAAGGCTGAGAGAGCTGGAACTGTTCAGCCCAGAGAAGAGAAGGCTCAGGGGGCACCTCATCAATGTGTATAAATACCTAAAAGGGTATACCTAAAAGGTGCAAGGTGGCTGCAAAGGAAATCCTGGGCAGCACTGCAGCAGGAGCGCTGCAGTTACCGGCACACTGTTCTGACAATGAAGCTACAGGGGTCAAGGCCAGCCCACACGTAATGCTGATCAGAAGTTCATAGCTTGGCTAAATTTGGTTGCGTTGCAAGACTAATGGCAAAAGACACACCTCTGGCATACAGACAAATTGCTTGCCAAATTTAAATCTATGCTACAAGTCTGTAGGAAGCTTTCTCGCAAAGCTTAATCAGTGTTACTTTTCTTGAACGTCATTGTGAGCAGAACCATTTTAGCTAGCATTCAATTTGCAGCAAATACTTAGTTTGGGAAATTTCAAACTGAGCAGCTGAAGGTTAGTGATAGTATTATAAGCAACTGAAAGCAAAACTCAGCAATTTTTGATACCTGCTATTTTTCTAGAATAATTTGTGTATTCTTTCTGTTCAGTACCGAGGTCTTTCAATTAATTACTTTAAAAATTAATGAAATAGGCAACTTCGGTGTCTTGTAAAAAGTATTTATAAAATGGTTAGAAAGTGTCATAACTACTGGCACCAGGAACTGGTGACTTTACTTTTAGAACAGAAATATGACTTAGCTGCAGCTATTCTGGGGAAACATAAAAGCTAGATGTGCTTTAAGGTAGAACCTGCCAAATATATTAACTTTTGTGATTTATTATTTCTGCTTTTTGCTCATATGACAAGCTTCAGTTTGTGTCCTGCGTAGTCAGCTGCTATACCAAACTCTGTTCATACAGTTCTCATTTTTCAGCCAATGTGGCAGTAAATTACTGTGATCATCAGCCTGTTTGTATAGTTAGAAATCCCCCGAGTTCAGGGAAGTGGAGGAAATTCTTTTGATTTCAAACTTACTTTTAACCACAAAGTTTAGCCTCATTTGTCTGAGAACCTGACCACACTAAGAAGAGCTGCTATAGCAGCCAACCTCCCCCCCCACCTGCCCACTTACTAGTATTTGCACTGGATGTCCACACTTGAGATCTCACTCTGCATCTGTTTCAGATATGTGGTTTCACAAGGAATTAACTAAACTAAGAGGCTATCTTTAGGCTTTCCCACCTGGTTCCCATTACTAGAACTGTCTGTGAACAGATAAGTGATTCAGATTATTAGCAGATTTAGTAACTGAGTCAGAACTGGACAATTTGGCACTCCCTGGGCCAAATAAGCGTGCCAGGAGAGCTGGCTGCAGTGGCTTCTCAGTGAGGACTGCCTTATCTTGTACTAAAAGTCCTACCACAAGGGCTGAAGTGGTGGTGCTGGTGGTGGAATTTAAGTGTGGGTGTAAAACTCAACTCAAGGGCTGTTCACCAGCAGGAAAGCACTCAGGGTGAGGTTTAAGGTAATCTAGCTAGTACATGTATGGGAAGGGTATGGGGAGGCAAGTCTAGTCTGTCCATGCTTTTGATAGCATTTGAGTGGACGTGGAACAGCACACTGCAAAGGAACAGAGAGAGATGCTGAAACAACGCGCCACTTTTCCTTCATGCAGCAATGGTCCCCAGCCAAGTTCTTTGAGTGGTTTGCCCAGATGGATATCAACGACAGAATCTACATCTTTAAGAGGGGATTTATTCAACCAGCCATGTAAATTAAACTGTCTCTGTTCTGTATAATAACCCCACAGCGATATGTGAGGGCTAGAGAGGAGAGGTGCCTGCAAGAGCTTTGCAGAATTTCATTCTTGTCTTAGCAGCACTAGCAATCTTCCTTTTCAGCCTAGCAGCATGTTCCTCACGCTGCCTTTTAATTTAGACTATATATTTTTTTCTTGCTTCTTTCATCAATGTGAAGTGTAGGGTAGCCACAGCTGGACCCCCTTATTCTCCAAATTAAATTACTGCTAGACCTCCTCTGGTCCCTGCCCAAAGGTATGTTAGAATTTCAAATGGATCACTCATTCCTCTTCAATTTTTCTTTCTCAAAACTGGATCTAAAGCAAAAGCTAAAACTGCCTAAAATGAAATGTCTGAAGTGGAAGAAAAGTCCTCATAGTATGATTAACAGGACACAATCATTTCGGAGCATGCTAGATAAGCAGTGGCCTTTATGGAAAGATTTAAAAATTAGTTAATATCCTCACAGAATTCACTAAAAAATTCTCTACTTCTCTAAGAAGTGTGAGAAGCTATCAGTACTGTGATCTACCTAATCCATACTAAAGTTCATTTAACTACAGGCGAATAGCTTCAGCTCCATGCAGGAAGAACAGCCCTATGCCCGACATCTATAGGTTACATATTTCCCGCAGACTACTTTTTGTTTTTCAGATGAGCCTGCGGTTATCTTATCAACAATTGCTGTTCATCACCAAAAAGGAAATCCATATAGGTGATCATAGAGGGGAAGGGGAGCAAGCAAAAATTAAAAAAACTATTTTTAGTAATTACTAAATTAGTAATAGGTAATTACTACTGTGTGTTATCTGTGTGGCTTTTACTGGCTTCTCATTTCTATACTATATTTCAGCTCCCCCCTGTCCCCCAGATGAAACAGCTAAACCGGTGGGGCCCATTCTACTTTTAATATGCATGAGAGTGGGCCCGTGAGATCTTTGCCAGAGAGAAGCTCCAGCAAAAAACAAAAGCAAATCCTCTCCCCAGAGACATGGGGCGTGTTGCACCAGGAATGGAATCCATCTGTCCTCAAATACTGGGATGACTCTTGGAATATCTTCCAGCTGCTCTGGGGTACTGTAATCTCATTTTCCTGTCCTCACCATTTAGATTTACAGAATGAATCTGCTCACAAAAGTAACACGAAAAGCAATGGACTTCAGAAGGATTACAAGTTGACAAGTTAGGGATTCCTCCTTTCATGCTATTAGTTCTGCAAGCCTATTTCTCTGGAGTTACCCACAATTCAAAATAATCTATTTGCTTAATTGAATTATCCTTTAAGGAGACGAAATAGAAAAATGGGGCCAGTCCAAGAGACTTACTCCCAGTCAAAAAAAAAAGCTTCAGAAACTGGTCACGTGTTGCTAGGGCTGGCAATGCAAAACAGTCAACATAACTAACAGGTTGCCTGATAACACAAAAGAAGAAACTACTTACCAATTGAAATGAAACAGGAAGACTTTAAATAGGAGCTCTTGCCTTAAAACATGATGTCTAAATTTTTTGTAACTTGAACGAAGCAGTTGCAATACAGAAGGCCTGTAGAAAAGTCAGAATATTAAAAAAATTAGGTGTAGTCAAAACAGGGGTTCACGTAAAGTCTACTGGGAAGAAAGGGGGGGAAAAAAAAGGATCACTTTACAGCTGTCAAAATCAGAGAATTATGTATGTGCACATAACACTAAGTAAAAGGAAGCAGATAAAATAAGACTTACATACCAATTTGCAGTAAATAATTTACATGATAAGGAAACGAATGGCACTTATCTAGAGTAATCCTCCTTGGAAAGAAACCAAAGGTTGATCCTGAACGGAACGTCATCTTGGAGCTGGTAAGCATACTACTTCTAAAAATCCCAGCAAATTTTTTTGTTCTTTCTCTGTCTCTGAACATAAGCTGCTAAACCTTGAGCCAGTTAGAAATGTTCTTTTGCAAACATATGAGCAAGCTATTCTTTATCCAGACAAATAAGAGATAAATTGTGCTGGCAGGACTACGTTGGCAGCTACAATAGCTACGTTGAGAGACTCTGCATGGGTAAGACCAAACCAGTGAGTTTAGGTTTAGTTTTTTCAGAACTTATTGCAAAACTATAAAATCATTTTAGGGAGTATCAAGGCACTAAACTGAAATACTTAACAGTCAGGAAACTCCAAGAGTTGATGCTGACAAGCTGTGAGGTATTTTAACACAACCACATTACACAGATACAGTGTAATTACATCACATTCATATATATTTAGAGTATACCAACAAAGCAATGTAAAGTAAATGAACTTCTGGCCTCATTAAGTCATTGGCTGTGACTTAAGCCAGTGCCCATGGACATTTTTACAGGCAGAACTTTACCAATTACATGCAATGTGTAAAACAGTTGTAGCTGCATGTAATCCACAGGGAAACCCAGCTAATATCAACATGATTTAAACACAAGCTTTCTCTCTGAAAAGATGCATACAGTAGAGGCTTGCAGTCGATGTCAAACCTGATTTTTTGATTTAATTTTTCATAATAAAGTGTGGGGAGAGAAACTTAACACTCACGATACTAACCACTTGAGAAGAGCCATCTCAGGAGTAAAATTTCTAGCCATGCAAGGGTGAGAGCTTTTACCTTTTTGTATTTATATTGAATGGTCTAAACCTTGATTGACTGAATTATAAATAAGAATTAATTTTCATAGAAATCTAAGCAGCCAGGACGTTGTATGACATTCTTTGAAATGAAAACATATATAATATCCTCCCAGGGTTTTTTGAGAAGTCACCTGGGGTCCTTCATGTGCTCATCCTTCCAAACTACCATTCATAAGCTCTGACAAAATACGGTGGCTCATAAAATTAATATAGATTTTTTTAAAGGTATGTGTCAACTTTGAGGACAGAAAGTGTTTACTGTAATCTGCAGCAACCTGAACTCATACTTAAACATTCAATTTTAATATCTGGGTGCATGAAGACACCACAGACATCTGGAATATCATCAGTTCTTTGCAGCAGGGCTACAGCAGAGGCATGTGTGCACATCGATAGTCCTGTTAAAATGTCGCGCTGCCTTGTGTCAGTAATCTTTCTGCCTTTGACATGCTTGCGGGATTCCTCGTAGGCTGTCCAATATATTCCATTTGCACTTTCAAGATGGCACTAATATATATTTCTCATTCATGATACTTCTCGTTCATCACAACAGACCCTCGTGGTCAGATGGGTACAGTGCAAACCTGCCCCTGAGTGAAAGCTTTGCCAACAAACTTCATCTGTGCGTTGCAACTGTGAATGGATGCTCCTCCACTGCCACTTCCCTCGTGTGACATGTTGAGGTGCAGGAAGAACTGGGTGATGCTAAAAGCACTCTGCTCTCCTTCCCAACCTCGAACTGTGTCTGTCCCTTATACAGCTATTAAACAAAAATTGGTTGGCATCTCCAACCTAGCCACACTGTCCTGGTGTTCTGAAAAGTCTGGGTTAGACTGAAATTACAGAGGTTGGTCCAACTTCCATAGGAATGAAACTGGAAATGCTTCTTGCCTGCCTCCTTATATACAGGCAAGGGGTACAGTAAAATATATTTTCCCTTGCTTTCTCTTTCCATCTTCTTTCCCCCCCCTCCCTTTGCTTAGGTTGAAGTTCTTGCACTCAGATTTTATTTGTATGTGAGTTTTCCTGTATTTTCCCAGAAGATTTACAGAACAGACACTGCTGTGTCTCAGGTTATTTTTAGATTTCCCAGGGAGAAACGAGAGGAGAGAGTAGAGGCGCGCTCCTCCTGATGAGGGAGCCGCACGTCAGATGGTGAGATAGTGCTCAGCACTGCTTGGTGTCCACAGCACTGTGGAACCGACCAGCTTGTTTACACTGAAAATACTTTGTTGACCATTTCCTGACATTGTATCCTGTTTTGCTAACAGAGGGGGGTTTATGCAGTCAGCAAATTTACATTTTTTATTTAATTGTCCAGTCATATTTTTTTTCCCCAGATAATAATTATCCTTATCTGTCTTTTACAAATAAAAGTAAGGCTGAACATACAAAGTACTGCCCTGAAGGGTAATGCCAAAGATAAACTCCCAGTTCTACAGTATTTTGATTTGTCCAAATTGTTAAACATTCCTAAATTACATCAAGCGAAGATGCAACTGTCAAATTCACCTTGCTGCTTTGCAGGCATATGGAACATTTTAAAAACCTAAACAAGCTCATAGCACATTTCATGAGTTGTAGGAATGTTAATCTGGACACAGGATTTAACTCCACCCGTGCTCTGCCCAGGATGCAGGATTACTCAGGGGCTTTCTGTACTCCCATTTTCCTTTCCACGTGTACATCTACACTGACCCTTGACAGAACCCTTTCCCTAGAGACCCCCCTGGGGTTTCTCTTTATCTCCTAAAAGAGGCCAAGGCATCGTTATGACTCTTGTATCTATGGGGGGATGATATGTCTGGAAGAAAACATTTTGTTTAAATTATTTATTATCTGGTGGCTGTACTCACAATGTCCCTGGTGTTGTCCAAACACTCAAAAAGGATGCAGTGAAGCACGCCGTGTCTAAAGAAGTAGGTAGGTAGGGCTGCAACACTAAGGAAAGCACAAGAGATTTTGAAGTGTGAACTGGTTTGTTTCCCTCTGTCGGCAAAACACACACGAATTTTATGGCCATCAGGTGGAGAGCAAAGAGGCTTCACGCATACAGTCGGTGACACTTGTGCAGAACTGTGTGAAGAGGAGTGAAGTGCTTAGGGGAAAGCTGACAAAACCAGCGGACAACGCTAGGCATGAATGCTCGTAAAGCCAAGGGAGGGGGAGGCGAGGCAAAACTCCAGCAGGGCCGGTCAGGGAGGGCTGGCTGTGGGTGCCGTCGGTGGGGTGACACCGCGGCTGAGCATGATGCAATGCCGGCCAGCGGGGACGCTCCCCCGTGTCCTGGTTTGAGGACCGTGCCCGAACCACCACACTGAGTCACAGCAGCACACCAGCCGCGGGGATGAATCGTTGCGGGGAGGGAGGCAGGTGCCAGAGAAATCCCGCAGAGCCACCATGGAGGCCAGCCAAAAGGTGGGAAGGCAGGCCGGCACCTGGGCTGCCTCCCTGGAGTTGCGGAGGACAGGAGGGATAGGGCGGGCAGACGCCATTCCACCATCGAGCAGTGGGCATGGCCATCACCGCTCCCGCCGGTGTTGAAATCCGTCAGGGTGGGTGCCCGGGGATGGGGCCATGAGGGCAGAGACACCACAGGGGCCTGGGCCCAGGGAAGGGACAGGGGTTACACAATCTCTGACCCCCGAGGTTTGCCGCAGCAGGAGAGCTGCCACCTACTCTGTGCCTTTCTTTAAGGGGTAGGGGTTAATTTTAACAAAGATAACCTAAAACCTGGCCCTATGTGTAATTGCGTTGGTCAAAAAAAAGGAAAAAACCCAACCTTCTCCCAGAACAGCCAGGAGCCAGCCCCAAGCAAGGCACGTCCCCAAACCATCTCGGACCGCGGGAGGGCGCCAGGCCGCGGCGTCGGGCTGCCCGAGGGGCGCTGGGCCCTGCTCTGCCCGCACCGGCCGGGGCGGCCGTGGGCAATCCCGGGGCAGGCAGCAGGCCGGGGCTCCCTGTCAGGCAACGCCGGTGCGGAGCGAAGGCCGGGCCGGGCCGGGCCCCGCGGCTGCTGCCGTTGCCGCCGCCGCCGCCTTCTCCTCCCCCTCCCGCCGCAGCGCCCGCCCCCGGCCTGCCCCTGTGGCGCTGACGTCCCGGGCGGCCGGGCCGGGCCGTGCCGGGCAGCGGGGGGCGGCGCAGAGCAGCGCAGCAGCCGCGGCGGCAGGGCTGGAGGCGCCGAGCACGGCGGCGAGGGCAGCAGCAGGTAAGGACGCGGCGCCGGGTGGCGCAGCAGGCCCTTGTCCCCCGCCTCGCCCTTCCCCGCCGCCCCTCCGCGTCCTCCTCCCGCCCGGCGCGGGGGGCGCCGGCCCCGGGGTGGGGTGGCGCGGCCCAGCCCGGCGGCAGGTGAGATCGTCTGCCCCGGCGGGGCGGCTTCGCGGGGGCAGGAGTCTTCTGGTAGCAAACGCGGGCTGCAGTGGCGGTGGCTTCTTTAAGGGGTGCTCGGGGCTGGGGGCAAGCGCTGTGGGGTGAGGAGAACGGGGACGGGGCAGCGGGGAGGGAAAAGGAGGGGGGGCGGCTGTCGCGCCCGGTAGGTCTCACCTTACACGCCTCGGTAACGAAGGAGACACAGTACCGCGACGTCCCGGCGCCGGGGTCTGCGGGGTCGGGGCGGGCCGGTAGCTCCCGGGGAGCGGGAGGAGCCGGTCGGCGGGGCGAGGGGTGCCGGCAGCCCTCCGCGGGGTGGGTGTGCTGCGCCCAGACCTTCCCCGTGAGAACAGCTGCGGTCCGAAGGGATTCTTCTTCGCGTCCTTGAGTGAACTGCCACGGGAATGTCTTTCCTGTGTTTTCTTTTATTTTAGCATCGTTCTCTGTGAAATACCCTCCCTGCCGAGTTACAGCTGAGCTCCTCTCCTTGTTTCGGAAACATTTCTGTGCTGGCAGGGTTGTCTTTGTCACGGAAAAGAAGTTTTTTACGGCCTCGACTGGCCGAACGCAGTACGAGCGGTAGTGCAATTGGAAAACATTGGAGTATTTCTCGTTGAAGTACTTTCGCAGGCTGCGTTTTTGGAGAGCAGCGAGCGTGAGCACGATGTGCGACCAAAAACTGATACCCAGTTCCTGTAACTTGCATTCTTTACTGAATAGGAAGACTTAAAAAGGTTCGTCCCCTTAATGGGCCGTCACTTGAATGCAACTTGCAATGCAGCATACTTATTGTTGATGCTTGCCTGAGACTTGGCCCTCAGGTTCCGAACTAGTAAATCCGACTGCCACCAGAGGCCCCTAAGATTGAGATAGCTAAATTAATAGATTACAGGTTGCATAAATAGATGGTTGTTATCTGTTATTTCATCTAAATATTGCTGATTGTCAGCCCTTTTTTACGAAGGTGGAGAGAAGTAGTATGTCGTGACTTGCATCCTGTCTCGCTCTCGGAAGGAAGAGACCTTTGAGGCAATCTAATTTCTTACAGTCCAGTTGGCATCGCTGGGCTGCAGAGCAGCCTATGAACTGGGTTCACAGCCATCGGAGTACAAAGGTTGGCCACAGGGCTGAGTCTTCCTTCTCTTGCAAACGTGACGAATTAACAGGGAAGAGATGAACTTGTGAGTTAAATGTCAACCACAACTTTTCTTTTCAAGACAGAGGGGAATGCTAGGGAAAAAAGCCTAATAAAAGTAGAAATGACTTAATGATTAAAATTATCCTTGTACAAATTTAAAAGTATAAGCAAATGTCTTCTTGCAGTATTTGTTTAAATATCATAAAACTGTGCTCATGTGCAAGTTAGCTGTGAAGTGCATGGTTTATAAAATAACTGCAAAAGACAGATCGGAGTATTGCTGAGGTGGGAGAGTATTGAAATTGTCAGAGCACAAGTTACAAACCTTTGCAATGCTGTTTTTACTAATGTAGAAATTAGGATTTAGCTTGACTGTATTTCTAGTGGATGTGTTTTTAACGCATATAAGATAATAAACTATTATTAAGTGATGGTACAGTTATGCCTTTGTGAAACTATAAAGCCAGCAGCGTGAACATAAAGGCAGTAAAGTTTGCTGCGAAGCTTAATAGCTTTCTGAATTAAAACCATGTCAGTATTAGCTTGCAGAAATTGTAAGTTGAACTAATTTCCCCACCCCCATATTTCTAGCCCGAGTGGGTATTCATGTATAATCTGCACTAAGTACTATGTCCTTCAGGATCCGGCATTGCCATGCGCCTTTGTTTTGATACTGGGTCAGTATTTTGACCTATAAACCATAATGTTCTCATAAGCACGGTGAAGTAGTGCTTCCTTGTGCCTGGTCTGCAGAGATGGAGAGGGCTCTGTGACCCAGTCTAACCTTCATGTTCTCTTGGTATTTGATAATGCCGGTGTGAGGAAAGCTTTGAGATTTTACAAGTTTTGACGGTCTCATAAATGACATGGCAAAGTTGAGTAGGGACTAACTTTTTATTGTCGCTTTCAGTACAAAATATGGAAGCGTGAGATTAAGCTGTCAGGTCCAAAATGAACAAAAGGGCTGTGTTTTGATTTCGACCCAATGTGTAGTTAGTTAAGCTTTGAAAATCCTTTCTGAAGCATGTAGATATTGAAAGTTTACAAGGACTCAGAAAGCAGCCAGACAAATTAATGGAAGAAAAATCGACTGAGGCTGACTTGTACAGAGTACTACTTCCTGTAGCTCAGGGAGTCACTGAGCTGCACACGGAGCCTGGGAGAATATACTGGGAAAGTACTGTCAAGTGTTTACCAAATTTTTGTATTAATTTCAGGCATTGACTACTGCAGGCAGCACACTGGAGACAACAGACCTGCCGTTTGACCTAGTAGGGCTGCTCTTAGGAAAACGATTTATTCATCTGAAGTGTTTGAGAACAGCTGAGTCAAAGGGACCAAGCCTAGAGATAGCAACTCTGGGTGATTATTCTCACAGAGTGATTATGAGTCGCCATCAGACTGGGAAGTCAGCTTAAGTGCTGCTGGGGACAGTTTTGGCACCTTTGTACTTGGTGTTGTCATTGATGTCTTTGATGAACAGAATTAGCACAAAGTCTGAAGGAAACTGAGTAGGGGGTTCAGGCTTTATTTTTGATGCTCTGTTTTGGAGAACAAGAGGTTTTTGATATATTCGATGGCTGTATTCAGGTACGAGATAGTATTTTCAGGAAGGAGGTCCCATAATGCAAATAGGTAAAGTGAGCTTGGCAGCAGCAACATGAAAGCAGATGTGAGGACTACGGGGGATTGAGATAAGCAGTGGGATGTAGTACTGTTGAAGTTCATCGTTTAACTTTTTGTACTAGTGAAGCTTAAGGGAATAAAGTGTTCAGTTTGGGCCACAGCCCTTTAAGAAAGATAAATGGAAATGTCTCAGTCTGGCAGAAATGGTCATCAAGGCTTAGGAAGAGTTTGGAAAGTGTCATCTACAGAGCCCACACATGTTTGGAAAATGTGTCCTACAAAGGCTAGACAAGCTCACTTCTGGCAGAAAGAGGATGAGATGAGGGCACAAGAAGATGCTACAGTCTTAAAATTAGTGAGAAGTAGTCTGTGTCCTTCTGTCAGTGACTGTATTGAAAAAGATGAAACTAGTTTGTACCAAAGACTTGATGTAGTTCTTAAAATCTGTTACGGTTTGGGGAAAACTGGAACAAGCTGAGGCTGTGCAGTCTCCTTTTTGTGAAGGTTTTTGAAAATCAAATAGGACTTGTGTTAAGGATATATTAAAGACTTTCCTCACTTCTGTTTTACTTGTTCTTGCCAGGGGGTTGAACTTGACAATTTCTTCAGGTGCTGTCTGTATTCTGGCCTGAGTTTATGTGGAAAAAGTAATGCTTAAAAGAAATGCAGTTTCTGTGATAAAGACCTAGAATCTTTTGATTATTGCTGGTCATCTGATGTTACAGCTTAACGCATTTGGTTTTAAAATAGTGTTGAGGCAAACTGTTGCATTCAGTAACAAAATGTTCTGGGTTAGGAGTGTAGCCGGTAATCCCGTAGGAAATGGAGGTGTAGGATGATACTGTGGTTTAAACCAGGAAAAACAGAGGGATAAAACCTAAGGTATTCATCATTTACTGTAGTATATGTTGTATGTGGCTTCATAACCTGTGTCCAAATGTTACAACATCTTCTGCTCTGAAACGCTTGTTAAGTAGTCTATGTTTCTTTAGGTACCCTCATTTTGAATCTTTTTTTTAAAGTATGCATGGGCAGATAAAAATGACTTAACATTTTAACATAGCATGCCATCTATTTAGGTTTTTGCTTTGCTGTTTCTTGGAATGACTGTATTGCATTTGTAGTAAATACTGGTGTCTGAGACTTATGTTTCTGAAGTATTGATAGACACTATAACAATACAAAGAGCATACAGAAAAAATACAGTTTTTGAACCGAAGTCTGTGGATGAAACGTTTTTTTTTTTGGCAAAATATCAGTTTTGGAAAGCTAAATATGAAGTTTTGATGGCAAGAAAAAGGCAGGTAAATCCGTGGCCTCTTTAATCCGTGGCAGAATGATTTCTCTAAGTAATGACCTTACATAGTTAATAGTATGTGTTTTATCGGAAAGAGCATGCTAATTCTGTCTTTCAATAAGCGACTGTCTTGGAATACCAATTAAAAAAAAAATTATTTAGCCAAAGTGAGTTCTTGCTTTTTCTTTTGTTGAACAGCAGGCAGAAACGGAGCAGAGGGCGATGGGGCCGGGGAAGGCTGGTTCGGTTCAGTCCTGCTGTTGTGCTGCACACCACAGCTGGAAGGGAAAGCCTGTTGCCACCCATGGACCACTTAGCACGGCCTTTAGCAGTGTGCTAACATTTTCCTGGTGAAAAGAGAGTGAGTTGCAGCCAGGTGGCATTTACCCTGCAGACACGGTGCTGGCCGCAGCTCCTCTAGGCATGCTGGAGCTCTGCGAGCTAAATTGCAGCTACTGTCACCCGCATGGCATGCACAAATGCTTGGCTAGCGTGGGATGGCATCTGTGCTGCCGGGGCTACGCTGCAGGTCATGCCCAGGGTTTATGTGCCCCCTGAAACACTTCTGTCAAGCCAGGGGTCTTCCCTCGTCAGCTGAATGCTTCTCCTCACTCTGCAAGTGGGTGGATTAAGGGTAGTTTTTGCTTGCTCCAGGGAATGAGGAATGGATGAGGCATCCGGAATTAAACCTCGCTTTTTATATGTTCAGCTCGTGGTGCTGCTGCGCTCGCCTGATCTCCGCGTGGTAAAGGCAGAACAGGGCCAGTCTCCAAACTGGGATCTGGCCCTGGCAGTGTTGAACAGAGGTGTCCTGAGTGCTACTAGAGCTGGGGTGGCCACAGCTACACATGCATCTTTCGGGGTTTGGTCTGCTCTCAGAAGAATCAATAGGGAAGTTCCCAGAGTCTTCAGCTGGAAGTCTGAGTGAACCCTGGGTTTGGAAATGCTCAACAAAAGGCCTTTTTTAACATAAAAGAAAACTTTTCATTGTTTTTGGAAGCAACGTGCATTGAAAGAGCTTGCTGAATTTATTTTGTGAAGGCAGTTAAACAGAAAATTTAATTTACAGTATTATTTATGTAGTGGATAATTATTTAGTTTTTGTTTTCTTTGTAGTTACCAAGATTTAGCAGATGGACTTGAAATTTGGGGAAAAAAAAGAGAGGCAGGGAATGTAACAAAATCAGTGGTTCACAAAAATCTCTCTGATGTCAGCAGGATCTCTGGCTATATTGGTAGCAGTAACCATCTGAATTATATCTAAGTGTTGCTGTGGATCCTTCAGGCCCCATCAGAAATCGTGTAAGTATTGTTGTATTTTGAGCAAGTCCAGCTTGTGATTTGTATGGTCCAGAGCTCCGTCCTTCTCATCTGCTGTAGTCTCTTTATTACGGTAACACTCGGCAAGGTTGTGGTCATCTCAGGTTTGTGCTTGGTGCCCTGGATCCAAAGCAACCTGACTAAAAGGTGATACTGTAAAAGCCGTGTTTCAGAAGAAGCTGCCCATGGGAGAACAGCGTGTCCTTCTCCAGTCTTCTGGCACGCCCTGTGAGTGAGGCCGTGCCTGTGGTGGGGTGAGGACACCCCCATCCACGTTCCGCTCTTTCCTGATTTATTCAAGCGCGGCCTGTCACACCTGCTCTGTAGCAGCGGAGGTGATGGCAATAAAAGTCTGTCACAAAATCCTCCATGGCAAAGATCGGTTATTTTGCTGCATCTTCGTTTTTCTCAGTGGGGTGAGCGCTGTGTGCAGGCATGCTGAACCTGCCCGCCTTGGCGATCTGCTTGCTTGGGGGGAGGCACGGATGAGTATTGGGAGGGGGATGCTCTGTAGTTGCTTCACTGGATCGAGGTTTAATGGTGTGCGGGAACCTCTTGTGCTGTCGGCCCTGCTTATGTACTGCAGAGTTTCCAGGACAGGGATCAAAGCATTCAGGAATCAAGAATCTGACAGATATTTTTAATAACTTCAATTTTAATGATTCTCTAGGGTTGCAATTTTGTGAGTCGTCGGGCTGAGGTAATTGCCTGCTGGACCCCCCACCCCCAGAAAGGAGGAAATCTTCCCACGGCTGTGCCCTCCCATCCACTCCCTTCCCAGCAGCGCCGATGGTCATTGGGCTCTTCCACACCTCAGTGCGAACTGCTGGCTTTGCAGAATACAACAAAACCCATTGCCTTTCTCTTCTCCGTATCCCTGCTGCTGAGGGACATCATGCGTTTCAGACCTTACACGATGGGGGCAGCAGGAGCATGTAGCGAGGAGCAGAAACGAGGGGAGGCAGATGAGGGGTTTACCCCTCTGGGGGCGGGAAGCTGTTACCCGTTCAGCTCATCCTCTCTCAGGAAACTACAGCATTTTTTGCAGTCTCTTCAACCTGTGTAAGCCTTTACCAAAAGGTACACGAATGCCTCCAGTAGCCCTGTTGCAGAGAGAAATGCGGACATAAAGAGTGTACGTAGGGAATTTCAGAGTCATAGCAGTAGGACCGGAAGGGATTTTGAAAGATCACGGGCTTCAGAGGGCCCAAAGATAACATGGGCTTTTATTACTGTGTAAAGATAAGAACACTGGGTTTTAGTACGTGTGGTGGTTTTGGGGGTGGAGAGGAATTTCATTTGTGCTTTTTTTCTTACCTGGGATCCTTTCCTTTAGGAAAACTAACGAGATAAGTATTTGTCTTGTTTTATGGACTCCTAATAAGTTGTTATTTTTTGCAGTGTTTGCTGATTGCACTAGAGCCTGTGCTGTGTTCATGCAGCAAGCCTTTTTGGCAGGTGCTCGAGCACACGAATGGCATTCTGCAGCACATTGTGTATCTCTGCTCTACTGCAAGGAGTGCTACTTATGTGGATGCTACAGGGATGATGCTGTTTCTCCTTCTCTCATACTTGTTAGCTTGCCTTTCGATGAGCATGTTGCCAGGCTCGTTTTCTCTTCCTCTTTTTTTTCCAAAAATAGACTTGCTAGCTGTGCATTAATTTGTAGGAATAAATGTGCATGTATTGCCCTTTCATCACTTTATTGCCCTTGTTTGCTCTTTGCTGGGATAATTTCTCACAGACTTTAATGGTGTTTATAGATTTCAGTAACTGATCTTCTCGTGGACGTGGTTAAGAGCATTGCTTCAAATTTCAAAGTTCTTGGGAAACAGAAGAGAAATGGGCTTGTTTGTCGTAGTTGTCATGAATTGGAACTGTTGGGAACAAAGCATTTAACTGCAAGTATACGGAAGAAACAGAAGTTTCAGAGATGGTGTGATGATCTTCGTCTTTAATTGTCATCCCATTACAGTACTCTTGTATCTTCTCAAGCATCTGAAATTAGTCATGGTCGGACACACAATTTCAGATTATATGGACCATGAAATAGTGTTTGGTTCACTGCATGAATGTCATATATTAAAATAATTTTTTCTTCAGGTATTTGGAGATGCATTATGAGCTTTTGAAAAAGCAGTGTAACACCTTAGTATTTTTTTAGATCATTTATACATTTTCAGCTTTTGTTAGAGGAAGCATGCTTTTTCAAATATGTTTTGTGTCATATTCTGATGGTAGTCTGAAACAAATTTTAGGTCTTGTTTTATGTTTTGCTTTGAAGTTCTACATCCTTTCAAAGAGAAGGATTATTTCTTACTGACCTAGGGAGAGGAGTCTTAGACATGAAGTTTCTTAGCCTGTACAAGTCATGTCTTGCTCAAAAGGTCAACACCCACAGAACATGGTTTTTGCAGTGCAGTGGACTTAAATAGCAGCTTTTCTTGGGGTGGTAACAGTCTTTCCTATTGTAAATGAAAATACAGTCTTTTGATGATATGGCATCTGATGCTATGGGTATTTCTGTGTTACATGCTAAATTATGGTTATGTATATTCAACACCAAACCAGCAATGATAAATATAAATAATATGTTGACCATATACTCTCATGGATTATTCTCTTTCAATTTAAATCCTTGAAGCCTTTCCCAATTTTTCGTACATCAAACATACATCATAAATACATCAAACACATATTTTTTAAAATCGTACATATTTCTTTTAACTCGGAACTGAAAATACTGGGTTTTTTAATAAGTGTTGGAGTTGAGCTTCTTTATTTCTGTTGATATGGAGTTGTGTGCCTGTTCATGTAGTAGTCAGCCTACCAGGGGTTTTAAGATATCTGGTTCACAGATTTTTTTTTCTTTTAATTGCCCTTTGCAGCTTCTGTTGCAAACCCTTCTATTATGGTCCCAGATCAGTTACTGAGCTCTGTAGGAGGAAATTTTTTTGTATCCCTTTAAAAAAATGCAGTTCTATTATTTCCTGGGTTTTTTTTTTTTAAATTTTTTTTTAGTCTAAAAATCAGAAATTCATGTGAGTAGTAAGTACTGACTGCTTGAGTGCATGAGATAGAAGTGGAAATTTGTATAGTTTCAAAGAAACCAGCTATTTGAGATGAGCTGTTTTGTGTATTAATCCTGGTTTCTTTATGAATCCCAGTGGGAGGGAAGAGGGCGGACAAAGGCCACTTTATGCCACTGGCATGTTTGCTGAGTGACTCTGCTGCTTTAGCCCTAAGGAGGAGGTAGAAGCAAGAGAGAGGGAAACTAGCAGCAGGAGGCAGAGTAGTTTGAGGTGAAGCTCCTTCTTGAAGAACACATGAAGGCTGAAGGATGATGCCAAGGTGGGAAAGGCTGGGGAGCTGAGAGGACCGAAGGGACCCCCGCAGATTCAAGAGGGAACACTTGAAGATTGTAGAGGAAGAAAAATGATGGTTTGACTGCTTGAAGGCAAAACAGGTTAGCATCAGGGGTTGCCCTTCCTACCATGCTTGGGCTGGACTTCAAAGCCATGTTTTTCTCCTCAGCTACAAGATGCTGCCTGATAGATGCCCAGGCACTGACCCTGGGTGTGCCTGCTGTGAGTGTAAGGAGGCCATGAGGCCTTGCAATTTGGGCTAAGTGTTTCACCCCAAGACAGCTGAAGGTTTTGGAGTGACATCTGAAGGTGTGCTGAGGTGTGGTTAGTTGTAATTAATGAAAGCTAATTGGCTCGTGTTTTCCTAGGAGTTGGTGCATTCTCTCTAGCAGCCTCTCTTATTTCCATGTCGTCTTGTTGGAAATGGCCAAGAAGTTTTGAGAGGGTCTGGGTAAGACAGGAGCCTTCTCAAAAGGACCCAGTACTTCCTCCACTGTACATACTTTATGGAGAAATTTGCATGGGCAAGATACAGCTGTGCATGAGGCTCATGTGGCTTTGTTTTGTTTAGTTTGATCGGCTGCTCCATTTTAATTTCATGGCCTAACTTTGCGATGAATGGCTTATAGGCAGGCAAACCCACAGAACTCTAACCGGTAGTCTCCTGTCTGACAATGAGGTAAACACATCTGTGTGATAAATACAGAATTTTTTTCAAGTATTTAATTTTACTTTATTCAGGCCTTTGCTTAAGGAAAAGCTGTGTTAACTATCACACACCTGAAGACATGGGAGAACCAAGTCGAACATGAAATTTACAGGAAAAGCAATTTTACGTTGTGAGGAATTAGCCTAGTGATGTTAGCAAGCATTTAAACAAAGTTTGGTGGTTGGTGTGGGAGGCTGTTTATTTTTGAACCTCATGTCTTAGCAGTCTTCAAGTTACTACTGTTGAAAAAGGGTGGGTTTTTTCCTTTTTTCTGCCACATCACCACTTCCCTTAAGTATCTCCTTGAAGTGTTTGGACTATGCTGAACTTTTAATATAAGCTGAAAGCTTGTACTAGTATGCAGGGAAGTTAGAAAAACTAAAGTGCCTTCACTACTACTCTGCCTCTGTCAAGGTCTTCATATATATTTCAGTGCTAACAAGAAGAAAATGTGGGAGAAGAATGAAGGGCTTTTTAAAGATCTTCCTGTAGCTGAGGGAGGATTTCCCCCTTTTCAGGTACCAGGGCTCTCCTCCAAGGGCCCCCACCCACCTGGGACGGGAATGGCTTAGTGTGGAGCTCAAGTGCTTCAGGCTATAGTGAGTCATATGTGGGATGCAGACCTTGGTTTGGTGATAGCTGATACCACCTCTTTGCACTGTTGGATGTAATGGCAGTCAAATTTTGACCCAGATGCATGTGATAGCGTTCATTTGGAGTTCACCAGAGCGTAAAACATGATGAATACTCCAGTATATGTTGTTAGCATGGCACCTGGATTGGCTTACCTGGGTTGCATTGTGTCTTGCCCATCCGTTTATCTGCCTGGATCACTCTGGGATCCAGGCTGCAGTGGAGGTATGATCTGGATCCTTGGTGCTTCAAGTGCAGGTATTTGTGGGCAGCTTCACAAGGTGGCTCCCTCTGAATCAGACTTCTTTCAGGATCAGTTGCTGCCCTTGAAGAAGCCCTGTGTAAGTTATTCCCAGGTCACTTGCCTTTTTTTTTTTTATTTATTTTTATTCTTTCTTCTTTTTTCTTTTATGTTGCTACTTCCAGGATATCCTGCCTTTTGTGTTTCACAACTTGCTGGAAGTGGGAAGGATTTGCATGGCGTCAGTCCTACAGATGAGCATGCAGCTTCGCATACTCTTTGTGGAGTGCATATACCAAGACAGATTGCAAATGGAGTTTGTACAATAGAGCAAGTAAAACTGGCTGCATCAGTATGGTTTTCTGAGGATGAAAGAGATGCTGGTTTTTGTTTTACTTGGCAGCCAGGCGTTGTGTGTAGTGAGAAGGGTAGTGAAGAGATGCAGGGCAGAACATCTGGTGGAAGCAGAATTTAAGGATTGGAAGGAGAATTTTAGTCAAAATACATATTTTTCTCTACTCTGTCTTCCCTTGTTGTGGATGACCAATGTCATACCAGTAAGCGCTGTATTGGGGATAACTGTAATTACTTGGAAGCTGTCAACCTACAATTAACCCTGCTCATCAGCCTGAGGTCGGGCGAGTGACGTGGAGGACACATTCGCTGTGGGAAACACTCCTCTCATGGCAAGCTTTGCTCATGTGTGCACAGCACGGCCTGGGAAGCCCTGCAGTAGAACATGCTTGCTCCCCATGCGAATCAGCAGGAAGGAGTATTTTTTGTTGTTGCAGGCTATTGTGAGTTGCTGCTCTGCTGGGGACTCCTTTGGCTACTCACAGTGGTCCTTACACTCACGATATCACACTGATCTTGTTCTGGGTCAGCGGAAGCACCTTGTCACCGTGCCAAAAGCACCCTAGCAAAGAAGGCCCTATGCCTTTTGCCATCCAAAATGTGTGTGGATTCACTAGATTCCTAGACCAAAGCAGCAATCTCTCTTCCTATTTTGGGAAAAATGGAAGTGGGGAAGAACACTGCTGCACTGAGATGAAGATTTGCTTTACAAGCTAATTTTAGGTGCAGCTTAATGTGTAAGAGTGAGGCAGGTTCAAGTAGAAGGGCTTGAGAAGGGCAGTAACTACCAGAGGTACAAAATTACTAATGCTGGTGTTGACCAGCGTGGTGTAGGCAGAAGCAGCCACGTGATGTAGGGAAAGCGCAATCTGCAACAGCGGCTGCTGAGCTGCGGACGTGCTGAACGGAGGAGGCTGAGAAGATGTGGTTCACCTTCCAGACAGAGCCTCGCTGGCTGGCTGGGCTCAGAGGCACAGCACGGTGCAGGACCAGCACAGCTCCCCTGGCACGATGGAAAGCTCCTGGCCTCCTGGTGTTCCCCAAAACCAAAAGCAGTCCAGAGCATTTTAAGGAAATGCATCAATGGTGATTTTCTAGGATTGGCCCTTTCTGCTGCCATGTTTTCTCTTCAATATCTTCAGTGATCCTGCCATTTCTGTGGTTTTTGACTTGCTGATAGCTGACAGTTTTAACAATAAATGTGAGTTTCTCTCTAGAGACCAAAGAGAAACTTTGCGGTTTCTTTCTAGAGAGCCAAAAAAAAAAGCATTTTGAGGCTGAGAGAACAGATAAACTATGGGAGAGAGAAAGGGGAGAAGTGGAGTGTCAAAAGAGGATGAAAATCATTCACTACAGTCAAGAACTATCTTTTATTGCACTCCTACAATAGAAGGGCATGCCAGGTGAAAAATTAGCCCTATACCTCCTTTCCCTTATGTTTTTCAGTATAAAACTAGTTCAAGAGAGCCACAGCAGTAAAGGCTTACAGGAAGGCTACTGTAGCTATTGGAGCGCTTCCTGGGTGGATCAGGAATTGTCTCTGAAGCCACACCTGGTGTATTAGGGTTTCCTATGCTGTTATTACAGGACATACTCTGTGTACGTTTCCAGAATGTCAAAAGCTTCCGTATCAGAGGAGGATCATTACACAGCACAGGCTGCTGGTTGCGTGAAGAAATTAGTTAAATTACAACATCCAGTAAAACTTGAATAAGTTTTATAGGGTAGAAGCTGAAAATCCAAATACTTTTTTGATAACCTTTGAAATATATTTGTGTTCCTCTGTTGTGTGCTTAAACTTGAATGTCAGCAAATTTTGCCAACTCATCACTTCTAAAAAAAAAATAAATACAAAAATTAATATCTCTTAACAGACCAGATGCAGTGGTATTTTTCTGTTAGCAAAATTAGATCTGTATCCTTCACAGGTCATAACACTGGGAGGTTCGCCAGCATGGCTCACCCTTGTCTGTGAAGGGAGTATAGGAATTGGCTGTTGCTGGTTGTGCAGGCATTTGAGAAGGCATTTGATTAATTTCTTGTTTTCCTTGTTGTTCCCAAGTTATTGGAGTTATTCAAGAAGCATGTATTATCATTTTTTTAAGTTTGTCAGGACAAACCATTATAGCTAGTAAGTTCTTTTTACTAGTCACCCAAATAAAGCAGAAACTCTGGAAGTTGTGAATTTCCTTTTAACAGAGCATTGATACCGAAATGTCAGGTTGAAATGTCAGGTTGATGGTTAATATTATTAATTTTATTTCTGTGTAGTAAAAAGAAATATCATCTGCTTTTGGTTTTTGGGCGATGCTGTGGCAAAAATGTGCTCCAGGTTTATAGTTCAGTCTTCTGAACTATAGTCTAGTGCTTCTTTTAAATATCCTCTATTAATAAATAGAAATAATAAGATAATTCTTCAGACCTTGCGTCCTTCAATCAATAAAAGAAAACATGTACATCCCTGTAATTGAAGACAGCTATGCTATTGTGGAGGGTTGGAACATGAGTCTTCGTAAAGAGAGGTGGAGTCTCCATTAACATGATGTGACGAGGCTACTGATTCATCTGTTGATGCATTTTGCAAAATGTGTCTGTGGGTTGGTTGTGTGGTTTTGTTTTGTTTTGGCTTTTTTTAGTTCAGTGCATTGTAAGTTATGTCATCTTACACTTTTTGAACTCAATTATTCTTGAGTTCTTGCCTCAAGACTTCATACAGGTCTCTGGAAGGTGACTGAACCCCATGTGTTTATTGCTCTGTCTCAGCACCAAAGAAAGGAATTGGGCTTTTCTGGGTTCCCAAGGAAGTGTCTGGCTTGAATTAACCCTCTGAGTTCTTCGTTGTAGCCAGTTTTATCTCTATTCTACACATAACTGTTTCTTTTACACTGTGTTTTGAATTTTTTCTAAGATGAACTTAGAAGATCTCTAATCATACGATGTTGTAAGACAACTGTACTTACAAACTTTTAGTTTTCTATTTGCCATGAATAATTCAAAACCAAAAACTCTTCCCTGAGGAAGATTTTTACTCCAGAGAGGAAATACAGGAAATCTATGAGGAGTTTAGTATTAACCCTCCCTGCCCCTCCAAGAGGGTGCTTAGGTCCTTCAACAGTGTGAAGAAATACCCATCATGAAAGCAGATTTGAAATATTTCTGTTTGCAAGGAGGAATTTGAATTGGGCCTGTTGACTTTAGTGTAGAATTTCCTGATCACTGTAATTTGAGCACCTATGGAGCCCAAATTTTGGATGAATTTATAAAGAAGAAATGCGGGCTATGTGCGGCTGGGATAAAGAATATATTTACTGGCATATAGGAAGTGGTGAAGACCTCCGGTCTGGAAGCCCAAATAGAGTGCTTGAGTGAACTTGAGTTGGAGCACTGTAGAGCAGAAGTCCAGAAAGCTGAAGAGGATGCTTTGTAAAGCCCTAAGCAACGGAGTCATAGGATTGTCTTCTTGTGGGTCCATTGATGGTAAGTTTCACATGATCCCACAGTCTTTCCTTCAATAGCAGCACAGTCTCTTCTCCATCTTTGATCAGTCTGTTTGGTTTAGAATTGTATTTTTCATCCTTTAAAAACTAGTAACATGTTAGTTTTCCATGAAAAAAAATCAGGGACTGTTTTGTGGTTTGCTGTTTGGCAGTCAGCAGTGAGGGTCTTGCTTATAATCACAAATGCATTAATTAAATGTTTTTATCATCAGGACTTTGTGTGTGACTTTTTGAACTGTCTCCTAGACCTTTTGATTGACATTGTTGAATGTTTCTGAGTACTTACAATATCTGCAAATGCTGAAACCAGCCAGGAATTGACTCTCAAGTGTTTCTGGCAGAAGGCAGTAGCACTTATCTTTGACTGTTTCTGTATATGTACTGAAAATAAATAAAATAGGCAGCTGCTTTGCAGACCAAGTGTGATGTCTTGCAAATGAGACTGAGAAATACTGAACTAGGAAGAAAAAAAAAATCTAGTCTTAATGTAAAATCTTTGTTATTGGTTAAAAGTAATTCTACAAAAGATTTTCAAATTGATGTGTTTGGATTTAAAATAGTGCCCGTTTCTAGTCTGTGTGGCCTCTGTTTCCAGTGACTGTGTATTACAGCTTTTTCTGCTAGATTGAAGAATTCTGTTGTCAGTTTTCCATGTAAATATTGTATATATATTTAACCTGTGATTACACGATCCTTACCCTTTTTTGTTTGGCAAAGGGTTTGTTTAAGACTTCATGGGATTTCTGTGTGGCTGGTACTGAGCACATAGAGAAAAGTTGTAAAGATGTGCAAGAAGAAAATGTTTTGCCTTAGCCTTGGAAGAACAAGGGAACGTGTCTTCAAGGTTAGGAATTAGTAATAATATATATTTTTAGTGGGAACGATTTTGAAACTATTCAGATAGATTGGGCTGTACTTGGAGGAAGGCTTTAAAGGTGCTGCTCTTGATCACAGAAGGCATTTGAATTAAAAGAAAAAAATGTAAGAAGATTTAAGTATCTTTGAAGCATGCTTAAGAACTATTTCACGTTATCCTCTTCTCTAATTGATTAACGGGATAATAGGTTTAAACGTGCCAAATAACAAAACCCATGGATTTTATAGCAACTGATCTAAATTGATCTAATTAAGTTTGGTTTTTCCTCTTGTGTCACCTGGGTGAATCCTAATGATGTATAGCAGGTTGCATTAAATTGAGTTGGGCCTGTTTTTTGGGAATGATGTTGAGAAAATTAGAAATTTCTTCAAGAAAGTTAATTAAATAAAAGTAGTAAGTGGAAATGGCTGTTCAGTGTACTTCTGCTCCATCTACATCAGGTCCTTCTCACTCATTTAGGCAATTCCATTTGATTGCCTTTCTTGATGGTCTTGATATCGAGCATATTGACTGCACTTTGTATGTCTAGACGTGTAGCTGATACATGGTTTGAACCTGTGATGTCAGCTGTGATGTCAGTTTTGCTCATTACCTTGTAAAAATCATTTAGGCTTTTTGATTTCTGGACCCCCTGAAGTTTCTGCTGAGCACCTGGATTCTGTCAGGAATTTCACATCTGTGCGATCTTTGGAATATTATTTTTTCTCAATCCACATTTGGGGGCTGCCAAACCAGCAGTTAAAAATAACTGTTTTAGAAGAGTGTTACTTAAATCCTAAAGGTCATATTGGCCAAATCTCTGTTATCCAGATAAAGTGCCCTACTTTTACAGTTGGGAAACCTGATGTCAGCCATCCTTGACATCAGATAGCTCAAAGAAATGCCGGTAATCAATTCCAGAAGCTCTGCTGATGGAGTTCCTATTATGTTTTCCCTTTTTCCCTTTGTGTTGCACAAACACAAGAACAAAAAATATAGTTTTTCAGTAAATACTATATGCGCTTGCTTCTTTTTGAAATGTTTAAAAATGCATCTTTATTCTCTGAAGATAAAAGTCACTATTTTCTAGATTGGCCCTGAACATCTGAACTCAAGCTGTGTCCAGGTAGTTCAGGCCATGCTTGTATGTATTTTGAAATTTTTTTGCAAAATGTTACAGGTAATGTCAGCTGGGGGAAGATCAGAAAACCTGCTGACTTTTCAGAAATATTGAACAAAATCTTCAAAGCTATGGAAAAACCGTTAGGTTTAGAAAGGTTTGAGTTTTTAACCGAAATAATTAAGAAAATACCCTTAATTAATATTTCAGATATTCTTCATATTTCTGCATCAAATACTTTGTAGTAAAGGGAAACTTTTATGTCTAAGAAAGGATTGTGTGTTAAAAATGAATAAGTCTGCTTGAACTTTGAATTACAGGTGGACTCATTTTTGTGCCTTAGAAAAGGCAGATATTTGGTCTGTATTGGTTCTCTTAGACTGCATCCTTTGCACGTATTTTCAGATGCGGCGAGCCAAGGGAACTGTTGCCTCAAGGAGGAGTTTCTGCTCTCATCTCCGCCTTCTCGTGGATATACTTTCTACTTCTATTTTATGCTGGCAGTGGAGCTCACCCATCTTCTTTTTGAACGAGGGGAAATTATTTAAGTGGATTAAACCATGCTCTTTGGCAGAGAGATTTTTCTGCTGTTGCCATGCAGTGAGCTGGCTTGCAGGCGTCAGGCCTGAGTTGGGGAGGAGGGGACCAAGAAATGGGAAATGTGACTTTTGTCCTTGGGGCAGTGAGCTGTTAAATTACCTCACCTGCTTTTTTGTTTGGTGGTTTGTTTATTTTGGGGGGGAAGCTCTTCCCTAAGTCACAAAATGTCCTGGGTACCTCTTGATAGTTTCCTAGTTGATTTTGGGTGGAGCATTACATAGTGAGTAAAGGAATTGAGTTGTCCTGGCAGAGGGGAAAGAGAGTTTTACTTGAGTTTTTTTTGGTGGAGGTATCTGTGGTTTGTGGGCAAGAGTAGCATTGCACTGATCTTGTATTTGGGAACGTTAAACTTCTGTATGTGAGCCTTGTACACGCTCGTCGAGGGTATTTTTAGTAGTGTCTTCCAGTTTGTTTTTAAAATAATTTGGATTTACATTTTACATACTGCCCATAAATGAAAGAAAAATTTACTTTTTATAATGTGATGTTGGAACAGGAGCAGAAATTTTGATACACGATTAGATCTGCACAACTGCAAATGTTAGCTGTGCTTTTGGCTTAATGTCCTAATTCAAATCTCTGCTGTCTGACAAGCAGCAGGAAGATTAATCTCCTCCAGCGAGAGGAATCCATACCCCAGTTTTAGACAAAACACAATGATTAAAGTTATTTGTAGGTTGAATAAGCACAAGCCTTTGTTCGGGACTGCTGAACAGGGTTATGTTGGAACATGCAGGAACAGGACTTACTCACATTCCTGTTGCTGCTGCTTCCAGGTTTCCAGGCCACAGCATCATCTGACGGGGAGCCAGTGGTAAGTTACCAGCTGAGCGTATAAGCGGTATTTTACTTTGAGACCTGTTGTTTGATTAGACAACAGTATTTTCGGGTGTCCTCCCACAGCTGGGGCGAGGGCTGCTCATCAGAGCGGAGTGCCTTTGTGTGGGTTGGTGAGAGCTGCCTGGCGGTGGCTCACAGACTGGGGGCTGCTGGATCATCTTGGGACAATTTAGAGGGAACCAAAGATAGCTTTAATCATGCTTTTTATTTTAGAGAGCAAGATCACTACAATTATACAAAGTCCGAAGGGGTAAACTCGGTTTGCCTGGTGTTTGAACTCTGTTTTTTAAAATAAGCATACATTTTAAGTATTGAACTTCAGAGGTCTAAGGCAAAATGTTTGTGTTGTAGTAGGAATAGTCTGTCCTTGGGAAGGGAAAAAGGAAGAATAACTTAGTTCACATTATTTAAAAAAAAAAAAGTTATGAGAAGCTGTCTTCCCGTTGTTTTAAGGTCTTTCTTGCTGTTTAAGTAATGCTGTATGGCTGGTAGCTATATGTTATACGATCACTAATGCACAGTATTAAAAAATAAAGCTTAGATTAAAATGGTGATAAAGTTGAAGATAAAATGCAGATAAAAAAGGGAAAAAATGCCCTAAACTGGCCTGTGACTATGTTAGAGCAACAGTCTACAATTTCTGTCTTTTCCTGTGCCAGGAGCCATCAGCAGCTGGATGAAGAATGAGTAGAGGTGTGTCTCTGTTAGTGTTTTAGTTCATCTCGGGACCTGGATCTTGTGGTGAACCTCCTAGTTGTCTGCACTTACTGCACTGCAGATCCGAGCACCAAACTGGATCCTGTTTGGATGAAACCGGACTGGAAGATTCTTCTTAGAAAAACACCTGGTATTCTCTAGCTGTGAATTCATATTCAGTCCAGGGGCCCAGACTAGAGCCATTTGGTACTGACTAGATTTAGTGGAACCCTTGGAATGCCTGTAGTATGGGCACTGGCCCCTCAGCGCTGCTGTTTCGCTGTACAAATTTGCTCATATTGTACTGTGTTACTTGCTAACGTAGATGTATGCATTGAATTTAAAACTTTTATTTTTTGGATTTATGTCAGGACAAGCAATTACTTGAAAAAAATTCTGTAAATAATATGCCCTACATTTCTGAAATGTGTCCTTTTATTGTGATAATGGATATTATTAAAATCTCTACAATTAGTGAAAAAAGAAAAACACACAAAAACCCTACCAAATCAGAAGTAGCTAAAATTGACCATATAGGGCTTCTATATGACTTCTCTGGTGTTACTCTAAAATGTATGCAATTTAATTCAGAATATTGTAGGAAGGGCTGTAAAGCATCAAAATGGAGGAAGGGTGTCACTTAGAGTTGAAAATAGTATCAATATTTTAATTTTTCATTTTGTTTCTGAGATGAAAACTAATGTAATATGATCCTAGCCCCAATGTAACGTTAAATTCTGGGATAATTGTTACAGAAAGGAAAACAAAATGGAAACTAAATATTCATGTAATTAAAGGAGGAAAGGGGAAAAGCAGTTGTGCTGAGTTTCCTAACCTCTGGAGGTGTGCTCTTTGTATAAAATACTTCGCATAGTCTGAAACGAAGGCTGAAGTGCCAAAGATAAATGCTCTCATTTTCGAGCTGCCGAGTCCAACTGTGAAGTAGCAGTGGCAGCATGACAGTGCTCATTCTCCCAGAAATTTTGTTCCAGCTGTAATTGCTCAGGAAGTTTTCAATTTAAAAACACCTGAGCCACATTTTGCGGCTAAATTTACAACCTGACTAAAAGCTTTCCTTGACTCCACTTTTGGCCTCCTTGCCAAAATAAATAGGCTGTTCTTAACATGTGACTGTGGTGGTTTGTCTGCTGCATGAGCTTCTGTACAAAATTTGTAATTATGCTTTAGTGTTGGTCCTGGTAGCCGTGATTCTGCATGTGTTATTTTCAGTTTATTTTTATGTCAGGTTTATTGAGACTGCATGTGCCTGTGGTTGCTGTGCCTTAGTAGAATTCCCAGCCTCAGGGATGGCCCTCTTGCATGTTGAAGAGACAGTGCATTCGCTGTATCGCCTGCACCATGGGACTTGCTATTGAAAGCCTTAAAGCTACCCCAGATTTCTTCTGAAAGATGGATTTGGCCAAGCCTGGTCTTCTGTATAGGTTTTGTAACACTTGGGCAGAAAATTAGTAACTATTTTTGTGGTAATGCTGGTTGGTAATTTTTAGTCACTATTGACTTTAACAGAATCTTTTGAGAAGGGATGCACTTTCTTGCAGCATTCCTGTTTAATAAATAACATTTTATACGTGGTGGGGAAGGTGAGTAGTGTTCAGATGATGTGTTTGAGGTTTTAAAATGAGTCAGTATAATACAATTGGACTTTGAACTACTCTTCTGCCTTAGATCTTCTAACCATTTTCTGAACAAGAAGTGAACATGGTGTTCTTGAGCTGAATTTCTTGTAACGCGTGGTCTGTAAAAATATGGAGCTGTGGGAGCTGCATCAGTTTCTTGCTGCAGCTCGCTGAGACAATAACCTACCAGTAAGAAAAACAACCTGTCTAGCAGGAGTACGTTTGTCTTAGGCTGTGGCAAAATCTGAGCAAAGATTAGCTGTGATCCAGAGTCCATATTCTGCTTGGCTTCATCCCTAGGTTTAGGGAAGCCCAGAACTTTCTCAAAGCTTGCAGGGAGGAATTATCCTACCAAAAATGAGAGAGTAGAGCTGTGGTCAGGATGTGGCTAATGTGGAAGTTGTTATGGTTTGCAGTTTTCCCTGCTGCTGAGATCTTGTCGGTGCTAATGTTAGATTACGTCTGATTTGTTGCTGTTCAGATGCCTAGGCTTTCCAGCACTTTGCCTTCTCTGAAAGTACGAACTCTTCTGAAATAGTACAAGAATTAAAGATTATTGGAGAATCATAAAATGGTTTGGGTTGGAAGGGTCCATCATCTAGTCCAACCGCTCTGCCATGGGACATCTTTCACCAGATCAGGATCCTTCAGGTCCCACCCAGCCCTCACCTGGAACACTTCCAGGGATGGGACATCCACAACTTCTCTGGGCAACCTGTTCCTGTGTCTCACCACACGCATCATAAAAAAAATACCAGTGTCTCACCACTCGCATTGTAAAAAATGTCTTCCTTATATCTAATCTAAATCTACCCCCCTTCAGTTTAAAACCATTACCGCTTGTCCTGTCACTAAAGGCCCTGGTTAAAAGTCTCTCTCCATCTTTCTTACAAGCCCCTTTTAATTATTGAAAGACCGCAATAAGGTGTCCCCGAAGCCTTCTCTTCTCCAGGCTGAACAAACCCAACTCTCTCAGCCTTTCTGCATAGGAGAGGTATTCCATCCCTCTGATCGCTTTCGTGGATTTTTGGTGGATTTTATTCTGAAAGCACGTGTTCCGGATCTTTTTTTGAGATTGAGATAGTGTAGATGATTTCTTTGCAATTACTATCTCTGCTGAAATTACTCTTTGCACATTCTTGCATCATAATAAGGGACCTGTTATACTCATTTCCCCAAGAAAACCAATGGATTTACTGACAAAACATGTTCTGTGTCACTTTCTGTAGACAGTTCTTTTTTGTCCTTTACTGTTGATAACTGTCTTAAGTAGCTCTCATACTCTTTTATGTTACGAGAAAGCTTTCAGTCTCATCCCTCAAAATTACTTTATCAGTGACATTGATGAACTTGGCAACAGATTTTTCTATCTTTTTTTTTTTTTTAAGACTAGATTGAGTAGATTTGGACAAGAATCTTCCTTCTTTAGTTACCCGTTTTTGAAGGGGGAGTTTCTCCTGAGTTCATTATGATTTGTAGAGGATTGTCTGTATTTCAGCCCATTGCCTATGAATTATACCTGTACTTCTTGTACCAAGTGCAAGCTGATCTGAAGAGATGAAAAAGGAGGTGGCAACTGATAATGTAAGCATTTTTAGGAGCTAATTCTGTCTCTGAAAGAATTGTGGTTTATGTGCAGAGAGATGACAGTAGACGGTTCCTGGATTGTACCTGTTAATCTGCAGATGCTGATTATCATTAATTTCTAGTATTTTTTCCTTCAATAAAGAGGCCAAATCAAAGTTGATACTACTTGGAAACCTCTGATTTACTTGTGATTTGTTATTCTGGTGGTGAGACAGAAAGTATAGTTGTCTTTTTTCCAGTCCAGCCTCTCTGCAGTGGCCTGAGGTGAAGCATCTGAGGTTTCCTGCAGACACTCCAGCAGCCTTGGATGCTGCCATCCATGGTGCTTAGTTTATTTGATTTGACTTGGATCCTGGGTGGGTATATATTCTTATTTTTCTAAAATGTCAGTTCCATATTCACTCTGATATGTACCGGGAAGTGGTGTTTGGCAACGTTTTCTTTTTGCTGGACTTTAAAAACAAATTATCATGCAAATGTTATTTGTATGCATATGTATTTATCAAACTGATAAAACTCAGTGCAGGCTGCTTTCTTGCTTATCTCTGTATTTACTCTGTATTACATTGCAGCGAGAGGGTTATATAGCTAAAGTTCAAAACTCGACACGACAAATGAGTTCAGGGAAGGGGCCAGAGTTGTGAATTGGTTACCCCCTGGGAGTCCCCAGAGTATTTCTAAAGCATTCAGGAGTGCAGCAGGGAGAACAAAGTTACTGATAGGCCTAAGGGTACGATTCAGCCCTTGACTTTCTCTGTTGGAATTGTAGGGTTGCCTGAACTTCAGGGGCTGAGCGTGACTCATCTAAAAGTACAGAATGTATGGTATTGTCACTAGTTAGTGTAAGTTTTCTTCTTCAGGTATTTTTCCTGAAAAATTCCTTAAGTTGTGGAGAGTTCTTGAATTGTTGGTGAATCAAAAATCCAAAAACACTCAAATTTTTTTGTTGTGTTTTGGGGGTTTGGTTTGGTTTTGGTGCTCCCCCCTGTTAAATTGGTGGTTAGGAATATGCCTCTGATTGTCTTGTGAGGGGATGAACTTTGTTGGGTTAATCTGTGTTCATATGAGTTAGAATAAATTACTGGGATTCAGTCTGCCTTGGCCTCTTTCTGAATCAGCTTAGGCAAAAACTGATGTAAAATGCCATATATGCTTGCTTTAACTGGTATGAGCCCCTGCTGGTTACACCAACGTGTGGTTTTAGCTGACATTTATGATGGTCTAGAGGATTAAAATTCTGGGGTCCTGATTACTTATCATAACGTGCAGCTTCTGCAATTCAGATTATGGAAGCTAGTGACCAGATATTTACAAACCAAACCAATATTTATGATAAGTAATAGCATTTCCTTTAAGTATTTGGGAATAAAAGGAAGGACTTTCTTACCTTACTATTTTTTTTCATTTGTGTAATCTGATTTTCTACTCTTTGTGCTGGAGCTGAGCTCCCTTGCGTTTGGCAGACTTGAGGCCGACTGGTAGCTTCTGTTTTGTCTTCTGTACAGAGCTCAAAGAGAGACCAATGGATGTGTAGTCTTAAAAGAGAATAAACACATCAATTCTTGTATTAGGTCACCTGAAGATGAGCAATAGCTTGGCAGCAGGGTGCATTGGGTGGGGAAACGGGGCACTCTAATTTGACAGTAGGAGAGTATGAGATGTAGAAGATGAATGGGTGGGGAAGGCTGGAAAATGACATAACTGGAGGAGAATTTAAACTTCATTAGCTTAGAGAGCATCATCGTCAGTCTTCAAGAAGTATTTGTTCTTTCTGATGTTTACACTTGGAAAATGTGGCACGTGAGGATGTAAACAAATACACCGTTACAGTGCTAGCTGAAGGGATTTGAAGTTACCTGCCCTTGTTGAGGCTGTTTGTTAAATATGATTTAAGCTAGCGTGCTTGAGGACTGCTACCAGTGGTCACACAGTGTGGTCTGTCAGCTGTACGGGTAGTTAACTCCAGAGTGCTCCTCATTAGCTTGAACTACTCCAGTTAGATCCACAAGAGAATGTGTCTCTCTGCTCCTGTGTGTTCTTTATACTTTGTCATGAGACGCCTTAAGATGCCTTTGATTTTGCTTTGATGCCTTTATCTGTTAGCTGAGTTCTGCCTTGTACTTCCTCTCTTACCCTCTCGCTGCCCGCTGGTTTCACTAGGGCTGACTTGCAGAGTCTGAAAGAGCTCGGTTGGTTTGAACAACCTCTTTCAGACTCTGTCTCTTAGCCATATCTGTTTTTCTGGTCCTCTTTTCTGTTTAGTAAAGCTTCTGAAGTAGTGTCCAGACCATAACTGAGGAGTTCTTTCTGTAATTTTAACTTCAGCTTTTTTTTTTTTTTGCCTTGCTGAAATTTGATGTGGTGGTTTTGGTTTTGTTTCTTTTCTTCTTTCAGCTAGATGCTATTACTGGCTTAGGTATTGCTGTTGGTCAAAAATGCTTTTGCAGATCCCCTCAGCATATGTCTTGCTTGGTCCATCAAGGAGCTCCACTTGGGTTATTGTAATTAACAAGAATTGGGACAGAAACCTCTGTATTTTGTTAGTGGGAACTGAAGTAGGAACAATGTTCTTGAGCGAACGTTAGCTTAAAAAGCTGTCAGAAGAGCAGGAATCACAGAGGAAATCATCAGATCCATCACACCTTGATTCATCCTAATATGAATCAAGTTTAACTTCCCAATGTTATAGTTGAAAGACCACAACCTCTGTGGTTAGAATTTTACAAGCTTAGAGTTGTACAAAATTCATCTTGGTCTTGAATGACAACAGTTGTTGGACAAACATGGCTAAAGAGAATTTGTACTAAAATTTGACAAAATTCTATAACTAGCTGGAATTTTATTAAGAAACTAACTAGAACTACATTGCTGCAAATAAGAGCTGTTTTAGCCTGGCTTTCTTGGTATTGAGGGTTTTTTTTTTTCGCTTGTTTTGTTCTCATCTCAAACTGTTACTGCAGTAGGATGCTACTGCATAAGCCGCATCTCGACAGATACAGTCAGTACTAGCTGTGGGGAGCGCAGGTGGGCACAGTTGCACATGGGGGACACAGTGACATCGGGTGCCGCAAAGATCTTCGGTGCTCACAGGATCTGGTGAGGGGTGTGCTTCCAAAAACCCAGTAAGCCGGGTTGGTCAGAGTCCGCTAGAAAGCTTTCCCCACAAGCCCTGGCTCCTGCAGCCCCTGTTCTTGGCAGATACGAAAACTTTCCACTGAGGTTTTTGCAGCTAGTGGTTTTGGTTAGGCTTAGTAAAAATGAGATGTTGCCTTTTGGTAGATTTGAAATTCGTGAAGCTAGAACTACTGTTACTTTTTCTTTTTTTTTTAGGGTCACCAAACAAAGCTTTATAGAAGATGAGTGCTTTTTATTTTAAAGGACTAAGCACATGTTTCCATATTAAAGCTTGCTGAGAGCTAAATCTGTTGCCATTGATGACAGATGGAAGCTGCTTGTTCCCTTCACTTAATTCTTTTGGGTTTATAGAAATTAGCTTTTCTTTTTTTCCTTTCATATATGCCTTGGTCATTCTTCATGGAAGTACATCCTGTCAGGTGCAAATGCGGTCAAATTACCTCAGGATTTAATATGAGCTAATACCAATCTTCTAGGTAATACAAAATGTGTGTTGCTGTCTTCCTTTGCTAAGTCTCTTTCAACCTTCTGTCTTCGCCATTCTTCGTCATCTTCTCGCACAGCACAGTTTGTGGGAGTGGGGATTTGCGGTGTTTGCTGTCTCTCCTCTGCTGGTGTGCAGCAGGTGGTCCTTTTCTATCTCCAGACTCTCTTGTGGACTCGCTTCTTCCACTGTACCCACAGAGTTGGTGTGTTTGTTGTAATCGCCCAAACTCTCCTTCCTTTGACTTTCTTGGAGCTTCGCTGTAACCTGCAGTGGCAAATTTTCTTGGCCAGGAAGGATTTATTTTTGTTTCTTAGGTGGTACTGAGGCTCTTGGCACCTAGTGAACAACAGCAGAAGGACACTCGGCCTTTTAAGAAGTCTGTTCAGTTTAACTACAAATGATGTTAGATAAGCTTCCTACAACAGGAGCTTTTAGAATGGTCTCGTCCTTTTTTAATGGGATACACTTCTGTTCTGTGAAAGGTGCATATACATATGTATTTCAAAACTGGAAGAACCTACAGTCCAATGCATGTAACACCTCATTTTAAGAATAGTGATAAACATGAAACATTCAGTTCCCATGAATGAAACTTCTTATCATTAATTGAGTTAAAAATTGTTTCTTTTTAGGAGCTTATTTAGATGCAACAGCCATTTAAGTATTTGCAGACAAAGTAATTGTGTGGTTTTTCAAAGTATTTGTTCTTACGCAGACCATCTCCTGTCCTGGATCAGTATTTCTTAAGGTGGCCGGGAGGGGAAGAGGCAGGAGCAGGGAGCAAAGCCAGGAGCGTAGCTGGGGTGAATTGGCTCGAGCAGAAATTAAGACACAGAAAGGTGAGATGGTTTAGAGTGAGCTGTATGCGTCTTTCACTAGTCCTATTCCTACCACACCCCCTCTTTGCTCCTTGAAATTTGTTCTTCCGAGTATGAATGTTCCAGGCAAAGATATTTGAGAAATGGTACAGACCATTGCAGGCTCGCTTTACCAAGGTCCAGAACAGTTTTTTTTGTATTTGGGAATTGCCACATTTAATGTGGAGAAAATAAAAGTAGGTTTCTCTTCTGCTTTAAGCATGAGGGATTGGCTTGTATTATTTTTTTTTTTTCTGTTTTGAGTAGTAAACACAACAGCAGAGTAGATATTTCCTAGGTGAATCCTAAGTGCAAGATGAATACAAATACACAAAAGTGCTTCTTACGGAAGTACTACAGAAATCAGTTTCTAGCTGCTCAATATTGAAAACACGTTGGTACATGCAAATATACAAGAAAATGAGCATGCCATGAGAATAATTTCATCAGCTGTTGTGCTCGAATTGTCTTTGGCAGTCAGATCACGTAGCTTTAAAACAAGTTTTTTTCTAGTAATTCTCAGATTTGTGAACTATTGCTCTTTGTTTTACTTCCATACATCTACAAAATGTATTGGTGATTAACAAGTCAGCATTACCATTTTCAATGCAAATTGTTTTTGAAGATACCTTTGTGCTATGCTGTATTCTAGCCCGTTTTCTTCTTTTTTGGGTTGGCAGAAGTCTCCGCTTGACAGTTACCTTGCTGATGTTATCTTAAATAGGTATGAAAAAACTGCAGTTTGGTGTGGTTAAACTGGAGTGTGTTAGTGCAGAGAAGTTTTATATTAAATTGAAAAAGTAAATAAAAAAATTGAATGGGTTTAATATTCAGTTAAGCAATGCTGATATGGCTGTATTGCATTTATCTAAAGAAAAAAATATCTCTGTACTGTATCTGCAGTTCCTTTGGAATATTATGTTACCTGCAGTAGAGTGCTGAATGCTGCCTCAGCTTTGGTTTCTTGAAGTTTCAGTTAAACAATGAACTAGGGTTGAAAAAATAACTTGACTGACAGTAAGCTACCACTGTGTATCAGTGTTTTCCTCTCTCTGGCCTGTCCTGTATGTTCACAGGACCTTTCCCAAAGAATTCTCATGTGCTTGGTGTACTCTGCAGAATTTTGAGCATCTCTTAAACACACAAGAAGTAGGGTTTTTTTTAATATAAATTAACCTATGTAATTCTACTTTTACTGTGATAATTTGATAATATACCTATTCTGACTAGTTTATTTCCCTTGGATTTAGTCAACCTAATGAGATACTGTCAGTTGTTTGATGAAGTTAAATTTTTCATTTGTTTTAATTAGTTAATTCAGCAATCAGTATAGCCTTGGTATAGTAAACTGTTCATAGGATAGTAAATAAGATCACATCATGCAAATATCTACCTCTGGGCTCTGGCAGCAAGTTTAAAATTGTGTTATGGTATTTTGCCTTCCTAGAATTCTTTTACCGTGTGGTAGTGTTTGATTTCCTTTTGAATACTTTGCAAAATCAAAATGTATCTGTATCACATACTTTTAAAATCAATAATATTTAAGTAAACATGAGTGGGATGATAACGTGCCAGCTTTCAAGTGAGGAATTCTTAGTTGTTTCATATACTCAATGTGTTACGTAGGTAACTTTTTTGAGAAACGGTATTATTAAACATTCTCCAAAAGAGGGAATAATAGCACAGAAGAAGTTAAAAAAGACCTGGCAGGTGTTTTTCTTGCTGTTTTAATCTGGGGAGTGCTGTATAGTTTTGTCTTGCAGGTTATTTGAACTGCTGGCTACTAGTGTTTAGCCAGTGCTGAATGTGTTGAATCCTATTACTGATAATTAAAGCAACGTCTATTACTGCTTGCCAATTATGTAAATGTAAAATCTGACATTTGAAGGAATAGCTATTAAGTTTATCAACTTCAGACAAAGACTTGTTTTATTACTGTCCCTCTCCTGCTCAACGGAGAGACAAACTCCAATACGGAGTTCCTGGTCTAGTTTTTGACTGTAGAAAGAGAAGGGACATCTGGCTTCCTGGTTATAAGCTGAACCTTTGTGAGTTCTCTGCTTCATGTTGGAAGAAGTCTTAATTGTGGAGACCAAAATGACTTAGCAACTTATAATCAACTACTTTAATCTTTAATATATGTTGCATACATATATACAAATACAAATGTGGAAGATGGCTCATTTTGGTCTCCTTTGTTTGGAAGCATCATTTAGTGACTCCTTGTGTTTGGTGGTGTTGCTCTCAAATTTGTTGTCTCAGTGCTTTTAACCTGGATATGAGTCCTTTTTGCTTTCATAGTTTTCAGAAACAGTGTGCTTTTTCAACAGTGTAGTCAAGTTGGCTGCATGTAGATTGGGTTTAGATGTATGCACATAGGGGAAAAAAATTTGTTCCCACTGATAGCTATTAGTGAATGGTGTGTAACCAGTCTGGGGCTGTATTTTTACAGGGAAAGTATGATTTGAAGGTTCTCCATCCAAATCTGTATTTTTCCCAGTTTGTACTTTGTGATATGTATGTTTTAATCAGTAAAGCATAGTTTCATGTTTAAAAAAATGCTCTTTTCTTTTTCTAAAGGTAGTTGAACTTTTAACTTTTTTTGTTTCTGTTCACCTGAATATGCTGGGCTGGAAACCGGCTGTTCAAGAGCTTGTTCGGGAATAGATTTCATGCATCTATCTCAAGGGCAATGGCCTATACATCAGATGGAGGGGTAGATAATAGAGCAGGTATGACCTGGAGGTTTCGGTATCCAATTTTAATGTGCTGCCTGTCAGAGTCCCAGCTGACAGAGATGGAGCGGTGCCAAAACCAAAATGTTACAATTGGCAGAAGACTGTATGTATTAAAAGTAATTGTCCTGTGAATAACTACTACACTTGTATTTAGCTGCTTTCGCCTAATGGCTTCTTAGACGCTTGCAAAGCCTCAGGTATTTTTCTTAAACATGCATTTCCTGGTGGTGGCTGAATTCAATCACTGCTCTGTCCTTCAAGAGGATTTTTTTAGCTTGTGAGGCTCCCCTATCATAATTTATTAATAAAGCATGAAGTAGGCTTAAGACTATGTAAGAATGCAAAAGCCTATGTCAGTGAGCAAAGCAGAAGCCCCTGGATGCGAATTGGGGAGGTTGGAATCTCACTTTTGGCAGAAATCTTGACAGTAATTTCAGGGTTTGTTTCTTGTGCGACATGGTTACCTCTGGAGCCCTGGCCATGCTACTCAGGATGTAAAAGAGCCTTGTTTTTAGTGGTTGTGTGACATATCAGTTAAGTACTAATTTGAACTAGCATTTTAAAAGCAAATGATAGGCTTGTGAAGAAATGAAGGCCCGGTTGTATCCAGAAATAAACTCAGCTGTTTAGCAACTGTGCCTGCAATGGCAGTTGTACTCAGAGGTCAGATCTGGCTAAAAAAATTAAAAAAAAAAAAATAAATCTGTAAAACTGTGGTGTGTACTAGATCTGATTTAGAGTATCCTAAAGTAAAGAAAAAATGGCCAACAGCCAATTGTGAGTGAATACAGATGTTTTGCAGGATTTATCGTGCAATGCTGGCAACATATGATGAAGATGATGGTGGTTTATAGAGTTCATGGGATGTGGAAAAAGGTTTGAAGTGAATGTGAGACTTAAAGTTTTAGAACATAAACTTTCTATAAGTAGTTAAAAGAAGTTAATATACTCCGTTCGTGGGGGGAAAAGTAAACCACAAGTTTTCCTATATTAAATATAACGTTTTAAATAGCATGAGTTTTGTGAGTAGAATATGCTAGAAACATTTGTTAAAATTTTCATGAGCTTCTTACATCCTGAACTGCATTCAGGGGGGAAAAATCTGATTAATTGAGTAAATTTAAACACAAACCCAAACATCAACAGTAAATTAAGGACTCTATAGTTAGTTTTTTCAAAGTCTCTTCAGAATGCTACTTTGTTTAAAAAATATTTGACTTTGCATTCTGAGTCTTTGCTTTAGAATTACTTTTTATCTTCTATCATTTCACATTAAAATTAACAGCAAATTGTCTTATTCCTTCACAAGTAAGATGCTAAGACCAGCAGCATTCACAAAGCGGTCACAGCAAGCCTTTTGCTTCTCTTCAAACCTTTCTAAAGTCCTTGGAGGCAGTAAAAAGCAGGTCATGTGCAGCATGTCCTGACAGATCCTCTGTGGGACAAGAGTGTCCTTTTCTGCTCATGGTTGTACAACTTTCTGGTGGGCTGATGACTCTCTTTCCTTGCCGCTGATTATGGCAAAAGTGCCTGCAGCCTTCCCTGGTTGTGAGAAGTTTTAGAGCTCCTTGTTCCTTCAGATGTGGGAAAAGAAAAATGTGGGACGTTTCCTAGCTTACAGACTCTTGGAGTTTGCTGCCAGTGTTTTCTTTGCTGCTTGGCAGGCTCATTTCGTTCATACTGAGAGATGCGAGTTACGCCTTGGTGATATGAGATACTTTTTTACAAATTTTGGAATCACTAAAACATGTCAATTTAGTATGTGAATGAGTTTTGGAGCGGAGTAAGAAGTGGCCAGGAGAAGTGAGCTTTTCAAGTTGTGCGGACTCCTTATTCTTATTAGGATAAGGATTATACAGTAGGTTTGTGGTTTTTTGTTTTTTGTTTTTTGTTTTTTTTAAAAAGGACGACTAATTCAGCATATTTAAAATGGCACCGTTAGCCATTCAGAGTGTGCCAATCCTGGCAACTTTCCTGGTTAGTTCAGTGAGCTTTGCATGCAATCAAGTAGTCCTTTTAATTGGGAGCTTATTTAGCTGCATAACTTGAGGAGCCTAAGGTTTGAATGTCTTGGCCTTTGCTTCTATTTCACATGTACGTCATAGATTCCTCTGAAGTAATTTTCACATCATATTTTTCTAAAATGTAAGGTTGATGTTCCTTAAGAGGCAGAGTTGTAATATTACAGTGTGAGAGGTCAGTCTCTCAAAGGCTTACAGTATGATAAATCAATTGTGACTGAATATATTCATGGGTTATTTAAAGGCCATGTGCCCAGCCATGCGAAAAGAGTGAGCACTTTCATTCGTCTCAAATGACAAGAAACTGGATTTCTGCTCACACGCCTCGAGGTGTGCCCATTACAGAAATTCAAGTATTTGCACACCAAATCAGGTACAGACAAGCATCCATTAGTCACATGACCCACTGCATGCATGTGTATATATATGCATGTCTATACATCTGTATACACTTACATGTGTATACACACTCCTAGTATAGTCTTAACTTTGAATCTGTCTTGTATTTCTGTTTTGATCATGAGATAGACCCCCTTTTTGGTTCAGAAGTTAGGGAAATTGGGGAAAGAGCTGCAGGGAGCTGTCTGTGGACCCCCCAGAAACATTGATCTGTTCTTGAATCTTCTCCATACTCAAGTCTGAGGGTGTCCTCTGTAAGCAAAGCATCACGGGTTGGAAAAAGGCTGGAAAAATCTTGTCCTGACAGGCTGGCTACTTGCACATGAAATAATGGGAATAAACATAGTAAACGAAAGTCTGTGTAGTGAATCCTGATAGCTTACTAAATTTGTATACAAATTTTTTTGTTGTTGTTGGCTTTTTTTTTTCTTACAGGAAATACTGGATAGAGCCCACAATGGAGGACGGGAAGCCTGTTTGGGCTCCACACCCAACTGATGGATTTCAGATGGGGATGATTGTGGACATTGGCACTGACAACTTAACTATTGAACCTTTGAATCAGAAAGGCAAGGTAAGTGTCTCACAAACAAAGGAACAGAGAAAAAACTTACAAAAACTATTTTACCTGTAGGCCAAATCTTTGCCATTATCTACAATTACACGGAGCCTGAATGAGTGGAAAATCAGTTTTCTGTTCTGTTTGGCAAAGGACCTTTGTTTAGCTTTGGCTTGCATTGCAAATGAAATATCTCACTGATAAGAAGTGCATGCTTTCTGTCAATTATCTGCATGTGTGTTGAGTACATATAATCATGGAATAGTTTGGGTTGGAAGGGACCTTTAAAGGTCATCTAGTCCAACCTCCCCTGCAATGCACAGGAACATCTTCAACTAGATCAGGTGGCTCAGAGCCCCATCCAACCTGACCGTGAACTTTTCCAGAGATGGGGCATCTACCTCCTCTCTGGGCAATGTGTTCCAGTGTTTCATCACTCTTATTATAAAAAATTTCTTCCTTATATCTACTCTAAAACTTCCCTTTTTTAGTTTAAAACCATTACCCCTTGTGCTGTTGCTACAGGCCCTACTAAAAAGTCTGTACGCATCTTTCTTATTAGTCCCCTTTAAGTACTGAAAGGCTGCAACAAGGTCTCCCCGGAGCCTTCTCTTCTCCAGGCAGAACAACCCCAACTCTCTCAACCTGTCCTCATAGGAGAGGTGCTCCAGCCCTCTGATCATTTTGGTGACTGTCCTCTGGACCCGCTCCAACAGGTCCATGTCTTTCCTGTGCTGAGGGCTCCAGAGCTGGATGCAGTAGTCCAGGTGGGGTCTCACAAGAGTGCAGTAGAGAGGCAGAATCACCTCCCTTGACCTGCTGGCCATGCTTCTTTTGATGCAGCCAAGGATATGGTTGACCTTCTGGGCTGCGAGCACACATTGCCAGCTCATGTCCGGTTTTTCATCCACCAATAGCCCTAAGTCCTTCTCGGCAGGGCTGCTCTCAACCCCTTCATTCCCCATCCTGTATTGATGTAAGGGGTTGCCCAGATGCAGGTGCAACCTCCTCTTGTAAAGAAAGGAGGATTGACTCTCTGTAGCCATTTGTTTCAGTACTGTATACTTTATTTTTCTAAACCAGAGACTGGTTAAGAGTCTGCTGTTGAGATTAGCTTCTCTCTTTTCCCTTACATGCATAGAGAGCGTCCTACAGAGGTGTCCTACGCTCTGGCTTAGATTAGACACCTTACTGTTAGACTGATGAAGATTGAGAGATGAATCCTCTTACCTTGAGTACCTTGAGAAGTAACACGATGTCAAACAAAGGTCCTATGGAATTGCTACATCAAATTAAAGGCAAAATAAATGTAACTTTTAAAATGAAGTCCTAATTCATCCTAATTAGTGTGTACCAACTGCTTCATTTATCATGACATCTTTCAGATTCAGTATATTGTAATTAAATGTCAGTTTTTACAGGAAGCACCTTGTGTCTATCAATTATCCTAATTCAGATGGTCACCATCCTGGTTTTTACTGGCTGGAATAAGATCAGACACAGCTTTAAAAGTTATGATTTTGGCCTTTGTGAATATGTGAGATGTGCCCTTTCTAACAATTTTGTTGTTTCTGTATCTTCAGGTATGGAAAAGACAAAGCGTTTTTTGTAACTCCTTTTTTCACATCAACAATAGTAGAGAACGTCTTGTCACAGGTCAAAAGGTTATGCAGCAGTCCTTCCTTTTGGGGGAATGTTTATATGCATTCTTTTTTCTGCATCTTGGAGAGGAAGTTGATTTTGCTTTCCTTAGAAATAAAAAGCAAGTGCAACATCTGATTTTTGTGTGTGAGAGAGAAAGTCTGTAGGTTTAGTAGTAGTAGTATGCATTCTTCAGTTTGGGGAAGAGCAAAATTATTCAGACAAGAATATTAAATATTGCAAAGCTATGGCTAAGTACTCTTTAACTGACTTCAGTGATTTTGACCCCCACTGCTATTTCTGTTTATATCCCCAAATGGCTCTGATGTGATAAAGAGCAAAAGTCTGTGTATTGAAACAGAAGCAGGCAATAAGGAGATTCCTGAGTTGGTATTTCTTTCTAACATAGGCTGCTTTCAGGGAACATTTTTTTTTTTTTCCCCATGTGAAAACAAAAAATGATCCTAAAATACAAATATTTTGCTTCATGGTTCACAACAAGAAATCTCTTTTGTTTAGAAGCTTTGTTATTCTGCTGTTGGCTGTTTTCTTGAATTAAGCAGATCAATTAAGGGCCTAATGTTCATTCATGTAAGGGAACAAACACTTCACAGTTTAAATACCATAGAGATTATGGTCCTATATTTCTAATTATCAAGCTTCCTTATATTAATAGAGGTGGAGTAAAACATTTTCTTGATTACCTTCTCAGTCTTTTCAAGGTGTTATTGATTTCTTTTTATAGTGAAATGTTTCTCATTTCTTTTTGTCTTTTTAAGAAGACTCTGTTCTTGTGCACTTAGACTATTAATTTGAAGTAGTCAGCATTAATACCCATTATTATCAACTTCGTTTACTTAAAATGGTAGTTCAAAAGTGCTCTTCAGTAAGGAGGAGTGATCCAGCAGCTCCAGAGTTGTCCATGATAATTACAGGGAGGAAAGGAGTAACCTGATCTTGTAAACATATCCGGGCAGTGTAACTTATTATTATTTTTTAATCTGGGTCATTAACATGTCATATGTATTCGCTGTAGGTGCTGGTAGCTTACCAGAGATCACAGGCTGAAAAGGAAGTGTGTATGCATATGTTTGATTATTGCCTTTTATACCATTTAATGGTTAATTAAAATACGTTGTTAATAACTGCAATAAATGCTGCAAGGCAGCAGTTCCATGATGTCTTAAAGTCTTCTCTCCCTTCTCCACCCATAGTTAGCTCTGGTGTTGCAGAGTGGCACCCTCTCAGCTCTACCCACTGAGCTGTGTGTGACAAAGCAAATGAGGTCAGGGAATGGATCCACCTTGAAAATAAAGAAGTGGAAAGTTTTCAGGATGGCAGCAAGCAGTGGCAGGATGACAAGGACCTGAGGCCAGAGTGGCCATAGATTGCTTTGTATTATGAAACCAAATTACCCAGTCTAGATTAGGTGAAGGTAGTTGGCCAACACACTGATTTACTTATAAACCAGCAATAGCAGTTTTGGGTACCGCAGCCCATACAGAGTTAACAACGGCATTTACGTTTCTGTGTGGAGGCTGGGTGTCTAAAGAGAGGTGGGGATCTGAGTCATCCAGCCTGCGCTGTACAAAGAAGAGTAAACCAAGCTGCAGGAGCGTGTTATCAGAACAGAGGATGCGTGTCTTACACAATGAACATGAGCCAGCAGTGTGCCCAGGTGGCCAAGAAGGCCAACGGCATCTTGGCCTGTATCAAGAATAGGGTGGCCAGCAGGAGGAGGGAAGTGATCGTGCCCCTGTACTCAGCGCTGGTGAGGCCGCAGCTTGAGTACTGTATTCAGTTTTGGGCGCCACAGTATAGGAGGGATATTGAGGTGCTGGAGTGTGTCCAGAGAATGGCAATGAAGCTGGTGAGGGGTCTGGAGAACATACCTTATGAGGAACGGCTGAAGGAATTAGGATTATTTAGTCTGGAGAAGAGAAAGTTGAGGGGGGAGACCTTATTGCTCTCTACAACTACCTGAAAGGAGGTTGTAGTGAGATGAGAGCTGGTCTGTTCCCTCAAGTAACTAGCGATAGGACAAGAGGAAATGGGTTCAGGTTGCGCCAGGGGAGGTTTAGGCTGGACATTAGGAATAGATTTTTTCACAGAAAGAGTTATCAAAGATTGGAACAGGCTGTCCAGGGCGGTGGTTGAGTCACCATCCCTAGATGTGTTTAGAAGTCGTGTAGATGTGGTGCTTAGAGACATGGTTTAGTGGTGGACCTGGTAGAGTAGGGTCAATGGTTGGACTAGATGATCTTAAAGGTCTTTTCCAACCAAAATGATTCTATGATGGGAGCTGCTTCCTGGAAACTAGATCATCAGCTTGCAAGGCTGATAAATGCCACGCTTGGAAAGAAAACAGAGAAACTGGAGAGGGGTTTGCTAATGAGCATGGTCCCACCTAGGGCTGGAGCACTGCCCTGAGAATGAGCTCCAGACCGAACTGGGAGCTGAGGCTGGCAGTCCTGGCCTGTGTCCCACCAGCAGTTGCATGCTGGTGTACCAGGAAGGAGGTGGGTAGAAAGGCAGCTAGTTGTTAAACTCAAATAGTATTGCATTTATGCTTCTACTTGGAGTGTACTTTTCTGAACTTACTGGGAATCTTCACCTCAGATCCGGTTGCATGTATCTTACTTTGTTGTGTTTCTTGATGCTGCAACAGGGAGAAGGCAGATGACAGTGAAATTGCCAAATGGGGAATTTGCTCTTTTCCTGGAGGTAGGAAATCTAAGTAAAGAGATTAGGAAAGATGCCTCAGAGGGACTTGTACCCTGAGATACCATCCCAGGGCCCTCATGGCACTGAGGAGTTGGGGGGCTGGCGTTTCCTAGAGCATCAGAAGTAATGAGTTTCTGGCAGTGTGGTGCTGCAGGCACCTGCTGACACTGCTCCTGAGGTCAACTGAGAGGCACCTTATGGCTGTGTGCCAAGTCTGAAGGGTCATGAAGGGCTTTATGGGGCACCTGCTCTGGTATGCTGTGAATAACCAGAAAGGTATTTTTCTGGGCTAAGTATAAATGAATAAATGTACTTTGAAAGCAAGGATCAGAATGTCCAAAGTTCAGTGTTTCAAGCTAAGGGGTTTTTTGTTGGTTTTTTTTTTTTTTTTGAGCAGTGAGCACAGCTTGCTTGCACAAATAAGGCATGTTCTTGTCTGTCTTACCATTTGTACTGCTTTAGGTTGGTTTGTGAAATACAGCTGGGTGTAGGGATGTCTTCTGTCTGCATCTGGAAGGTATAAAGGGAGACATGGTTACACATATTGGATTACATGGCAGAAAGAAGATCCTGCTTGAATGGAAAGATATCTTTTTTCACTCATCTAGTTTCTGGGAGAATAGTTAAGATTGTCGTTGGATTTCAAGGGCTGCTTCATTACAAAGAAGGGAAGAAACCCCTACAAAACCCCCTAAACCCCTAGACCACTTTAGTGTCTTATAAGAAAATGGAGAGGGTATTAATCTTAGAATAAGTTTGTCCTAAACTATGCCTTAATGCAAAAGTCTTCCACCAAATGCCCGAAGTGTTTTCTCCTTACAATAAACATTAAAAAAAAATAAAAATGGGACAACATAGTAAAGAATGTCTTTGGATAATTTTTTATTGATAGACCTGGGTTACCTTGCCCATTTTCCTATTCAGTATATTAGATTTTAATAGTAATTGGCAATACTCAGAGCTCTGTGCATCTAGCTAACGTACTTACCTACATAACAAGTAATCACCTTACATAAAGCAGTCATCCAACTGTTAAATACAGGAGTGAAATTCTTTGTTGATGTAGTTGAAACTGGGCTTCATGTACTGATCTAAAAAAGCCCAGGAGAAAAAAATCAGCTTTCAGATAACTCTTCTTCATAGTGCTTATTTATCACTTTTGAAATAGTCTAGAAATTAATTCACAATTCACACTGAGTGAAAAAAAATGAAGGAGGACATAATACAGCATGAATTCTCATTATTTTTTTCATTGAAATTTATCTTGGATCTGAAGGCTGAGTAGTGAGGACATTGAAAAAGCTCTTCCTTCCTCTTCTGGGATAGATCAGGTATGGCCAGCTTTAGATCCATGAAATGTTAAAGTGTTGGAGATCTGTGAAGAGTCTTACAGAATAGCTGGGTATAGTGTTCATTCTCTCCTGGGAAAAAAAATTCTGTCTTTTTTAGTGATTAAACTTGGGTTACACATCAGCAGACAAGAACAAGAAGTGAAGTTAGATTTTTGTGGAGCCAGTCATGCTCTTTTTAAACTTTTCCACTGTTTCATGCACAGTGAACTGATTACATGGGAAACTGTTGTGTTCGAATATATCTTTACCCAATGAGATACACCTTTATTGTTGACAAACTTGCAGAGAAAATTATTAGGATAATATGGTTTAACTGTAGTATTGTGAGAGGAAGGAAAGGGGGGGAATCTCTGCCCTGCTAAAACTCTGAATAGCAGCTGGAAACTTTCTGAGGTAGGTAAAGAGGTTCAGGTCCTCCACAGCTCCACCAAGCTCTAACAGAGGATATTTTGGAGGAAGTTGGTCCGGTGGACATTCAGACTTTCCAACGTCATTGAGCAGATTTGTTTTCCTTAGGAAAGCTTCTTGTGCATGCTGTTCTGCATTAGATCCTGATAAGGGAATGACAAAATATAATTTATTATGACTACAAATTGCGTACTTTATGATAACTTTGTAGGGAAGGGTTATCGTAGACTTACTGTTTTCTGACTGGCAGCAATTAGTTCTGCTTTGAGACATTTTCAACCCTTCCTGCTTCAAAGGGTGCTGGAATTTGTGGATGTGCATGATGGTGTAAGCTACAAGAGCGCACATATTGTGTCTATTGGACTGAGGCAAAGATGAAACAAGTTGCTGTATTTCTCCTAAACTTCCATGTGAGATATTTCTCATGGGATTATCTTGCTGAATACAATGTTAAACAAGCAAACATGTTTGTTTATTAAGGTCATTCTTTAGATCCAGTTGGTTGCCTTTTCAAATATTAGACTAGACTTCTTGTCTCCATTTCCACAGGGAAAAGGAGACTGCCTGCAGCAGCATGGCGGCTATCGTGTTTAATTGGTACAACAGGGTTTTTGTTCATTTATAGGTAGTGCAAACAAGCTATTACTATGGCAAACAAAAAAGTATAATTAAAAACCTACGTCTTACAATAGGTATTTTTGTGCAGATGCTGTAATGTGTGTGTGCTAGGATGTTTTTCCTTCCTTTTTACAACAACATAAATTATGATTTTTGGAGAATAAAGAAGAAACAGAGTTGCTTTTGTTAAGAATTCTTCCAGTTCGATGTGAACACTTGATAAATGGCTGTTTTGTATAACTGGAATACGAGGGTTGAAGAAAGGTCTTATTTTACGTTAGTATTGATATATTGAAGAAAAAAACCCCAACAAGCAACAACCAAAGCTACAGTGTTTGGGGATACAGAGGGTATTATGTATTGAACACACATTTTAAGTAGGAATGTTTAAAACCAGCATATGATAATGACAGCACAGTACTTTGACTGAACTAATAATTTGGTTTTTATTCTTCGTGCTTCTTCACAAAACTGAGGAAGTTGTATGTCCTTTACAATGCTGTTCTCTTTGCAGTACTTTTTTTTAATCCTTATTTTTTATATTTCATGGTATTACAATATTACATGCAATTTTGGAAATGAACATCAAATATTGTTGCTATAAGAAAATGTATTCCAGTGACTGCATTTTTATAATGTATCGTAGTAACGTAAATGCAGCAGCTCCTGTCTGCGTCTAGTAACTCAGTAAAATTTCCAATGGTGAAGTATAAAGCTGGCAACTTTGTTTTTAACTATGCACAATTACAGTGCACTCACTTGTATCTTCTCATCAGACATCTTTGAACTATATTTCTATTTTTATGGAACTCTGACAATGTTAATATTTTTTCATCTAACAGACTTTCCAGGCTGCTATCAATCAAGTGTTTCCTGCGGAAGAGGACAGCAAAAAGGATGTGGAAGATAATTGTAAGTTATGAATTTAAAAATAAATTATGCATTTGAAAAAAATATCTGTATAGAAAAGAATATTGTTTCCTTACAAGCTTCCTTTAGTCTTTGTTTTGCTTCTTTGCTTGGATTTATGTATGACCTCTACACTAGTCCTTTAAACTTCTTAAAGTAAGCCCATTTTAAACATCATTTACTGTGTTTTTTAGTTTTCAGTTGAACATTTTAGAGGAAGTCATAGTTACATTATTCCCACATACAACTGTTACCAGACTTCAGATATATATCAAATGTCACCTAACTGCATCAGGATCAACTGCATTCAGCATTATGGGGGTTAACTATATCTTTTATAGTGCAACAAAAGAATTAGTTGCTTTATCAGCAGCTGTATTGTACAGCATTTTCCTGCATGTAACCAATTTCTCAGATAGCATTCCTGTGGAAGTACAGGTAATTGAAAATAAATTTTAAGATAACCTTCCCAAAACTGTAGACAGGAATCTGGACCTGTCGGGGCCACTGGAAAAGGAAACAGGTTATAGTGAATTGCATACAGGAGTGCTGCTGGAGAAGGAATTTTGAGGGAATTTGTGTAATAAACTTCAGTGTTGATCTGCAAGGCTTTTGTTTTGTTAAATAAACAAAAATAGTTAGACGTGTGGAAACAAATATGGTATTCAAATCTGGGGAGAGAGCACCAAGAAAGATGAGTAAGCACAAGCATCAGCTTTTAGAGAACGGTTAAACAAGTATTTTGCTGCTGTTGCTCTTTGTGAACAAATCACAGACTCTCCTGTCTTGAAGACTCTCCTGTCTTGGAAACCTGATGAAGGCAGTTCTTTCCAGCAATTCCCTATGGTGTTTACTGGTTGGTGAAAATACTGGTAACTTTGTAAATGGTGGGCAAAAGTATCTTCTATTGTTCCTTATTTAAAATAGGGGCTAGAACTTTGAAAGCTGTTTAGGTGATTTAACCACAATTCCTGTTTTGGAATAGGGGTTAGTATTTATATCCCATGACAGGAAATACAGCTGTTACAGCTGCTCTGTAAGGAACAAGAAGACGAGGTCTGAGTCTTACAATCTGACTTAGATGGTGCAGTGTCATTACAGGTGGAACCAAGCTGGTAGCCTTGTTTCCAGTTGCTTATAATTTTGTAAGCATTAGGTGGGTTGAAACTTTTCAAAGCTGGTATCTGTATTCTCTGCATCTGATGATTGTTAAGGAAATGCATTTAATCTGTGTGTCTGTCACAGTGATTTTACTGAGATGTCCTGGCACTTCAGTGTCCTAGTCAGGGAATTGAAATTTGGAATGAGATTATGGAAATAATTTGACATTCTAGCAAAATACTATTAAATTAAGTTAAAACAGTCTTCCTATCAGAGAAAATGTTTTCTTTGGCTTACTGAGTAAAATATAAAACTTAAAAATGCTTTTTCCAGTAATCCTTTCTGTATCAAACACTTGTTGAGGTTTATCTCCAGGATGTGTGAAACCCAAGTTCATTTTCCTTCTCTGGCAGAGAACATTTGTGTTGAGCATCACTGATCTTTAAGAAAAAATAAAATACTGAGTGCTTTTAGTCTTAGTTTATAATACTGTTCTGAAAAATCCTGAAAGACTAGTTAATAATCCACTTCTATTCCAACCTCTGCTTTAGTGATTAACTCCCTTCGAGGAAGTAATTTGCTGAAGTATTGCTTTTTTGCACCCTTAGTCTTCCATAGCCCAAATGCAGTAGCTGCAAGAGACACCTTTTTGAGAATCTAGCCCATCCTCAAATGTGAATTTTCAGTAAATATTGCAAAAAGTACAGAGATGAAGCATCTACTTTTGCTTTTTTTTTTTTTTTTGAGATTCATACTCCTTTTCTGCCCCCCATCCCCCCCACCCCCACTCAGTTATGGGGGGTCGTCACCGTATGTTGAATTTCTATTTTTTATGGCCAAGAAAAAGATTTTTTTATTATTATTATTTCTGACATGAAACAATTTAAAAAAAAAATGAAGGGGAAAGGGTATCAGATAAGAATCTTAAAAAAAAAAAAATAGTTCTGCAGATGCAGAGCCTTGCAATTACTTGATCAAATTATTTTCCATACAAATCCTGATCCATGGTATGCCCAGGAGAGCCAGTGTGAATAAATTTAACGTTGATATTTCCTAGCTTTTAGTGCCTGACTTCACTTCTGTGAACTTTTTGTGTGTGTGTAAGTAAATATATGGACTACTAAACGCACGTACGTACACTGGTTATATTTAGGCATGAGCCATATGATTATTCAGGATTCTCTCTCTGGTAACTTCCTTTGCCTCTGGATATGGATGCCTCTTTTAAAGGATTTATTGTAAAGAAGATGCATTTTGAAGTTGCTGACATAAGTCTTAGTTTGCATGTCTTGAGTGAAGGCGGCAACATTCCCTTGGAGAGCAAGCTCCCATTACACCCCAAGTCTGCAGATATAACTAGGAGAGTACTGGGGACACACTGAGATCTGGGGTCCTTTGTTATTTAGGTAATTATCAAGTTTTTATTAGGATGCTTAACTGATGACTGTTTTCTTTAAAACACACTGCAAACCCTGAGAGGTTCTTATGAAGATACAGTCAAGTAAGAGGATTCTTTCTTTAAGTATACTTAGACAATCACTATATAGTAGTTCCTCAACTCAATACTGAGAATCCAAATGACTTAAAAAATTAGCAAACTTTGAAAGTTAACACCCTCATCTGCCACCAAGGCATACACAAGAGGGGAAGGAGATTTTAACTTTCATTAGAGCAAGCAGGAGTTTCTGTTTCTGGCCCATTTCCTTGTAATGTCTTTTACTCTTGGGACGACCTCCTTAAAAAAGGTGAAGGTGGAAAGAGGTCTGTGGAGGCAGACCTGCAGTTTGTGGTCCCAGCGCCATGTTCTCAGCTGCATGGACTGAGTGTGCCCGCAGTGTGCTCAGGTGGCCAAGAAGGCAAACAGCATCCTGGCCTGTATCAGGAATAGTGTGGCCAACAGGACTAGGGAGGTGATCGTCACCCTGTACTTGGCACTGGTGAGGCCCCACCTCGAATACTGTGTTCAGTTTTGGGCCCCTCACTACAAGAAAGACATTGAGGTGCTGGAGCGTGTCCAGAGAAGGGCGGTGGAGCTGGTGAGGAGCCTAGAGAACAAGTCTTCTGAGGAGCAGCTGAGGGAACTGGGGTTATTTAGACTGGAGAAAAGGAGGCTGAGGGGAGACCTTATTGCTCTCTACAAGTACCTGAAAGGAGGTTGTAGCGAGGTGGGTGTCAGTCTCTTCTCCCAAGTAATAGAACAAGAGGAAATGGCCTCAAATTGCTCCAGGGGAGATTTAGGTTGGGTAACAGGAAAGATTTCTTGATGGAAAGGGTTGTCAAGCATTGGAACAGGCTTCCCAGGGAAGTGGTTGAGTCACCATCCCTGGAGGTATTTAGAAGATGCGTAGACGTGGTGCTGAGGGACATGGTTTAGTGGTGGTTTTGGCAGTGTTAGGTCAACGGTTGGACTTGATGAGCTCGAAGGACCCTTCCAACCTAGACAATTCTATGGGGAGGGGAGGAGGAGAAGTCCTGCACTTGGATGCCTCTGTATCAGTGACTGCATGGTTTCTGGGTGGTGTGGGTCTGCTGGGGTGGCAGGGGAAAGGCCGTGGTGATGGGGGCCAGCCTGCTGCTTCATGAAGGTATTGTGCACAGGCCCAATTCCAAGGCTGTTGTGATTCCAAGGGAGATTTTGCTTAGCCTAAAGCTAAAGCACGCCTTGTGTGCCTCCGCCAACACAGGGATGTGCATGCAAGGGATTTTGCAGAGGAAGAGGGTTTCTTCTAAACAACCCAGATGTTGCAAGGTACTTTGAGAAGCGTGAATGATTCCAACCGTTAGAAGCAAAGATGCATTTAGTCATGTAATGGAAGGAATGGCTGTTATTCAGTGGAGCTACACAAGCCAGAGGGAGGCTGCAAATGGCTGCTGAACCTGGCTCTGCTTCAGGCCAATCTCAAGGAGTGGGAGGCAGAGCCACTCCTGGGTCCACTGTGGAAGGAGTGGGGAAAGACTGAAGACAAAACCACAGATGCTCTTCAGAAGCGCCCATTGTCCTTTGCCAGTATCTTTTGGTTCAGCAGGAGGAGCGTTGAAGGAGATGTTAAGAGCTGCTTACTGAGCTTCAGGCATCCTTGCAGGGTGAGGTGGCCAGGCAGGTTGACTTCGGGTCATAAGAACTGGCATCCCTTCTTGCACGTTTGTGTAAATAAGGTGGAATATGTTTTCCTCTGGTGGAACCCTTGAGAAAGGGCATCAGTCCAACTTGGTTCAACTTGAGAAACAGATTTGTTGGTTATTATAGATGAGAGGTGCATACGTGGCCCTTGTCTGAGGTGTGGGGTAGCAGTTACAGTTACAGGCACAGTGCTTACTCCATCAACAGTATGTATACAACTTTTTAAGTGGTGCTTATTGTAAGGTTTAGCGCTATGGTAGTCAGTCAGTTTTAACTAGACAAAATAGTTGGGCACTTGAATATTAAGCAGTGAGAAAAAGCGGATTAAGCATATTTGAAAACGGAGGCTGTGTAATGAGTAGTGCTCTTGGTTGGTTTAGGGATAATGTTTTTAATATTGTTACAATGGGAACTGGTAATGACCTTTGTAATTAAGGCTGCTAACACTTTCCAGTGCTTTATCGCTGAAAACAAGGACCAGCTTTGCCAGAATGTGAACCCATGTGGTCTGAAGCTTTCTATGGGTACCTGCTCGCTGCCTTGAGCCGCTACCTTGTAACATTGCAGCAGAGTTGGTTAGGTTATTTTATATTAACGAGCTAAGAAAAAAACCAGATAGGATTTGTGTTAACGTTCCCCCCCCCGCTGTTTCTTTGAGGAGGCGTAGTAGCAACAAAATTCAGAATTGAAATGCGTTGGTGCCTAGTGTTGCAATGATGCCTGCTGCTGCCTCTAGGACAGTATGTCCCGATTGAATCGCTGCATGTAAATATCTAAAAACCACCAGGAGACAGCAGTTATTCTAAAGGTCCATTAGATGGTATTACCCTGTGGACACTGTGGCAGAGATTGGACAGGGGAGCTGGAAGGAAGGAAAGGGTCAGTGTTATGGATTTTGGTAGGCACCGGTTTCTGCACTTATGAGACGGCATGGAGGGAGACGCACTGTATTCGTCTGAAAGGCTGGCAAAGGGGGGCCTGCGCTGAGCAGGGCCTGTGTCGAGACTCCTGCAGTCTGATTGTGTGTTCAGCAGCTCTCTGTTACTCCAGTTGTATAGTAAAGAGCAGGTCTATGTTTTTTAAAACATATATTGAATCAGCAGTTCTGCCTCAAGACCGTATAAAGAAATGATAGGACTAAAATGTAACCAAAGAGAGCGGAAGTAAAATTCTCCGTAAACCTAAGACTTAGTTGTTTAGCTGTACATGAAGCTAGTCCTAAGCCCTTAAATGGTGTATGATTGTCTTTTACTTGCAGGTTCCCTTATGTATCTAAATGAAGCCACTCTCCTTCACAATATCAAAGTTCGATACAGTAAGGACAGAATTTACGTAAGTATTGCATGTCATGACAACCAGCCTAATGAGGTCCTTTCAAAAAATCAACAAAACAAGTGTTTACAATTCTGTCTTTTCCTATAACAAAAAGTAGACAGAAATGTTAACATTGGAAGGTTAGGAGGTTTTAGGCTTGCTGCTTTTTTTTTTTTAATACTTTATACCTTGTTTGAGATCTGAATCACATTAATCATGTTAGTGTTAGCTAATTTTTGCAAGGCAGAGCAATAGATTTTTCTCTACGTGACTGTTCGTGTGCAACCATAGCACAGTGTTGTACCACAAAGGTCTGTTCCTACAGGTAACTTACTTCGCTGGTAGAGTAGCTGTTAACAAAGCTGGTTTTCTTTCTTCATTATTTTTGAACGAAGCAAACAGGTGCCGTCTTTGACACCTCCTAGCTCAGATGTCCATCTTAATCTTTTATATTGCTATCAAATTGCCTAATTGTACTTAATGAATTCTGACTAAATTACATTTTGTCCTTGCCATCTGCCTGGACACTGACAGCTGTGAAATAGAAGAAAGATAAGAGTTTTCTTTCTTCTTTTTTTTTTTTTTTCCTAATAGAAAGCTGGCTAGTGATGATACAAAACAGTTCTATATATTTTCTAAGTGTCTGTGTTAAAATAATCAACTTTAGTTTTAGCATACTGTTCTAAAATGAACTGAAGTAAAGTTAAACCATTTTATATAAATATAAAAAGAAAGTATAGGGTTTTTTCTTTGTTGCAGTTAACTGTACATAGCTATAAATTCTTTATGGCTCAAGATCAAGCACCAGCTTTAAAATAAATTTTAAAAATGGCCATTTGACTGCTGTTCTGGAAAAACAATAATTAAAAAAAAAACAAACAAAAAACTCCAAAGGAAATAAAATTAGGAAACTGAACCGCTTATGAGGTAGGATAGTATTTAGGTTCATAAAGCCTTTTTTCATTGTAAACAAATACTACTAATACATTGTCCCAAGTGGGTGGATTTTCTGGAGGAAAAAAAGCTTAAATTTAAATTTTAACTACCTTTCCCTTCTAACATTAAGATACAGTTTGAATCAACAGGTGGTTTTTTTTTTTTTTGCTTTTTATTTAATGCTGGTTAACAGTATTTGTCTTGTTAGTAAAAGGAAAACTAGTATTAGTACTTGCAGCTCATGAAGAAATGTTTTCCTTCAGTGAAATAAGTGCTGAAAACAGAAGCATCTAAGAATTCATGTATTGTATGTGATCCAGCCTTGTCTCAACATATCATGATAGTGTCCAAATTTCAGTTGTCTAGGGATATGCTCAATAGCAACAAACCAAGTAAGTTATTCAAGCTGAAGGTTTATCTGATTTTCTTCAGACCTTCTCCTGCAAATCTGCTTTTTTCTGTGATTCAGACATCTGTTCTTCCTTGCATGTAATCTGGTTGTTATAACCAAGCTATGATCAGAAACCTTAAAAAAAACTTATCTTCAGTCTTCCTTATCCTATGGAAAGGTAAAAAGCAGTCTAGGTTTGAGATTCTTTTCAAATTCCTTCTCTGTGAGAGAACATTTGCATTCTGTATTTCTCACTGTGGAAGCAGCCATAGCTAATTTCTCTCAGCTGAATGCTTTTATTGCTTGGCTTGAGCGTGTTCCCAGGCAGGATCCTGTCAGTCCTTCCTGCTGAGTTTGTTCCATTAGATATTGAAAAATTATCCTCCTCATTGGAGGAGAGTGCATTATGCTATCCAGAAGCTTAGTTTATTCACTTTTGAGAAGGAGGTTGTGGTGTCTTATCCTTGATCCACTAACTCGGACAATAGGAAATAATTTAAAAGGAGATTGGGAGAAAGGTCAAATTCAGGACATGCTCCACAGCTCAGTGGTTAGGAAATTCTCCTGAGAAGTGCTTTTACAGAGAAGTCCTGAGAAGATAATTAGAGGAACTCTGAAAATATACCCCTTTTTGTATCTGCATTAGCTGGAGAGAATTGTAAATGTAATTGTTATACTTAGGCTGTAGTCTTCAGTGGTAATAGCAAATTGCAGTTAACCCTTTGGTTGGATACTAGCTAATAGTTTGCTGTTAATTGTTTTCTCCACAGACTTATGTAGCCAACATTCTTATTGCAGTGAATCCATATTTTGATATACCTAAGTTTTATTCTTCAGATACTATTAAAAAGTACCAGGGTAGATCACTTGGAACATTGCCGCCACACGTTTTTGCTATTGGTATGTATTGAGCATGTATTTGTCTTTTACAAAACAAACATTAAATACTTCGCAGTTATCCCATAAATTGCCACCTGTAACAGCAATTCATTTACTTTAAACTGTTATAAAATAAAGCCACTGATTGCTAAAATTGCAAATCTCATCCTTGATATGGAGTTTGAAGAACTTGTAAATTGGCAGCCTTGGCAACCCTGTTGTTATTAGTCTGTACCTCCAGTGTTTTATGTCTAAGCAGTTTAAATATAATTTACAACCATTAAAAAAAAATAATAAAAATTTCAGATTTTAGAAGTGAAGAATGACATAATTATGATTGGTACTATCTTTCAGTGTAGTGATTTCCTTTGCCTTTTATTATGTTGTCAGAGCACATGCACTGTTTCTTTTTATATACTTGTGTTAGAGGCAGAAAGTGCATTTAAATGTTATTAACGGGATAAATCTGATTTCAGTCACTTTGTTTAAGAAAAAATAGTTTGGAAGCTACAAATCAACATTTGACTTGTTAAAAGCCTTCTCACTGTGTTGCATTTTGTTTTGTAATAAAAAATATAAATAGCTGGGTTTTTAGTACCTGTTGCATAACAAGAAAACTACCCACGTTTTCCCAAGTTTCCTTGTCTCAGATGTTACTTGTTACAAAGTGTAACTGAAAGTTTCCCTTTAAAGGGCACATTAAAGTAAGATTGGTTACAATTTTGTAAGTACGTTTAATTCAAGACACTTAGTTCTCCGTGGTGGGTTTTATTTTGTCCTGGATATAGTTGAGTAGGTCTTTATGTTCAAAGACTTCAAGCTCTTACATGTCAGTGTTTGATGGTGAGCAACTATAATATAATTGAAGGGGAAATGGACTTTAATAAGTCGTGATGCACTCAATTGTAAAGGTTTACTTTTTATTCCTGAAAATGTTACATTTTAATTTTTGTATTGTAGCTTAACTTTATGCTTGCAACTCTCCTGAATATTAATTTTTGTCATGTTTAACCTGTTCTTCTTTTTAAGCTGATAAAGCGTTCCGTGACATGAAAGTGCTCAAAATGAGTCAGTCCATCATAGTCTCTGGAGAATCAGGAGCTGGCAAGACAGAGAACACTAAATTTGTTTTGAGGTTTGTGCTTTTGGACCAAAGTTATTCATTGAATTTCCTGTGTTGATGCATTTGGTTGACATACAGACAGAACAAATTGTAAAGTAATCAGTAGGTTTAAGCCACAATTCAGTAAGATACTTCTATGTACACATTACTACAAGAAATTAATAGGGTTAAATTTAAATGCTGACATGATAACATACGGAAATGGCTATATATTCACAGAAACCTTAACTCTGTTGTAGTGACTTCATGTAGTAGTTATGGTTTATGATGTAGTCATTTTGGTGTTGCACATCTGGTATTGTGGTAGGTAAAAATGTAACTAGGCATTTTAACTGTATCTTGCAAGACACTGTTGGTTTTGCCATAAATGTGCATTTCTGTGTTTTCCCTGTCTTTGTTTCTTTAGTTTGCTTAAACATCCAGGGTTTTTAACTCTTGATTTTGAGATCGCTGCAGAGATTCTGTAATATACTTTACCCTAATTTACTGAATAAGATTGAATAATGGGATTTATTTATTTGTTGATGTTCGTGTATGACGTATACTAAATCAAGCATGATAAACATGGTGGCCATGTTCAGTTTTAGGCGCCAGAGTATAGGAGGGACATTGAGGTGCTGGAGCGTGTCCAGAGAACGGCAACGAAGCTGGTGAGGGGTCTGGAGAACATGCCTTATGAGGAGCGGCTGAAGGAATTAGGATTATTTAGTCTGGAGAAGAGAAGGTTGAGGGGGTAGACCTTATTGCTCTCTACAACTACCTGAAAGGAGGTTGTAGTGAGATGGGAACTGATCTCTTCTCCCAAGTAACTAGCGATAGGACAAGAGGAAACGGGTTCAAGCTGTGCCAGAGGAAGGTTTAGGCTGGGCATTAGGAATACATTTTTCACAGAAAGAGTTATCAAAGATTGGAACAGGCTGCCCAGGGTGGTGGTTGAGTCACCATCCCTAGATGTGTGTAGAAGTCGTGTAGATGTGGTGCTTAGAGACATGGTTTAGTGGCAGACCTGGTAGAGTAGGGTCAATGGTTGGACTGGATGATCTTAAAGGTCTTTTCCAACCTCAACAATTCTATGATTCTGTGTTGCTGTTATGTGTCAGCCTTGCTTCCTCTTACATGATTATAGTGTTTTTGACCATATTTGCTTTATACTTTAACTGCTTTATATCACTCTGGAACACTGTACCTGGAAAGCACTGCTCCATTAAGTTCACCTAGATCATAAGTGGCCTGATTATCCAGGGAAGCACCGCGCAGGCAGTGTGAATACACTCCCTTCCTCACCTTGTCCTTGTTCCCCAGTATAAATCTTTAATTCCTTTTTCCCTGACATCATGTATTCTCTAGTATGTATATACAGTAGCGATATTATCTTCCACATCCCATGAAGAATTGTCACGGCTGTCTGTCCTTCATACTGCTCTCCTCTGCCCCTGTGCAACCTTTTAACAGGTAGCTGTAAGAATTACTGCAAGGTGCTAGTAACAGTTTTTACAGGGGACATCCTGACTTTGATCCTGCCAAGACTAAAAAAAGACAGCAGGCACTGGGAGAACATCTCCTGAGGAACACTGTCAAAGGAGGTTATTCTTCTGCTTCTCGGCAGAGGAAGTTCTGATTACACGGCAGGCAAATATTGCTGCTGCTTCTCCCCACCGCCTGCCCCCACAGAGTCCATGTACAAAACATCATTGAGTTTTAAAAGCAGGAAGGTTTTTCCCTTGTGTGACCAGAAAGCAAAAAGTACTAATACAGTTCTGTTAGTGCTCCTAAATTTTTTTTTGGAAGGCCTCATTTTCGAGAACTGTTTTTAACTTGTCCCAGATTTACTTGTGAATTTCCAGAAGGCATGCCCTGTGTGCAGGGCGGGTGGGGTGGGGAAAAGGCAGACTGCAACTTTGGAGCAAGTACGTTGTAGATTTATTTTCAAATTTTTTATTCAGTTGCTAAATTGAATCTTATCTTGATTATGCACCTGCAATTTCCTATCTCACCATCTCCATGTGGGTTTTTTATTAACACTGATAGTTCTGAACACAGAAGCTGTATTCATGGAAACAGTCTTTAATTCAAGAAATAGATATGAAACCTTATCCGCTTACTGACATTATTAATAAATACAGATAATACAGTAATAGTTTCATTGTATTTGTATAAAACTGTGGTTTCCATATGCACATCTGGAAGAAGTTTCTACCGTGTCTTGAAGTACTGAAAAAAATCTGAAGTCTGCAAGAATATTTTTGTTTTAACAAAAAAGAAAAGTCAAACTGCATTTATTTTAAAAGATACAGGTATTTGGAACTTGTAATCAATATGCTTTCCCTTTAGTAAATGGTTAGTAAGTATGGTACATAGACGTGCTAAATCCTGCTGGATTGAGGTAACCTGACACGTGAAAGATACTGATATTTTTATTTTGCTTTACAGGTATTTGACAGAATCCTATGGTTCTGGCCAAGATATTGATGATAGAATTGTAGAAGGTATTGAATTTTCTTTAATTGAATTAAAGGTTCCAATGGTTGGTTTGGTGGCGTTTTTTTGGTTTTTATTTTGTTTTGTTATGTTTTTTTGCCAAATTCGAAATGTCACTCAACAGTAATTAAATAAAAGCTGGGATAGAAATACTGTCAGACTTCCTAGGGCATAATTTACTGGTAGCTTCCTTTGATCCTAAATTCTGAAAACATATTTTTTTATTTGTGATTCACTTTACTTTTATTTAGTATAGTGTCATATAGTTCTTGATCTAGAAAATCGTTAGGTGTATGTTTGAGTTGAACTTCACACACGTGTACCAAAGATTGAATTTTATGTTGTATGAAATCTGCAACAACAAGATTATTTTCTCATTACTATTTGTTAGTACCAGGGAAGAGTAATTCCTGCTCCTCACCATAAAGTTCTCAAAGTCAGATAAAGTACGGAGTTCTTTTAAATTATGGTTCTGGGTAATTTTTCTGTATGTCTTCTTTTGTCAGAAAGCACGAAATTAGGATTAACACTTTCATTGTGTTTATCTTTATAGTAGGCTCCCAAATCAGATCAGAAGAGACTCTGTTGATCATCCAGTTGAGCCTCTTCAATGTTGCATGCACTCCCTAATTGAACAGAAAATAGCTTTTTGAGAAAACATAAATATCTCAAAAACTAGCAACCCTCAGCCAATCCAATGAGCCAATGCCTCATGTGTCAGTTTTAGTCTTCTACGGCATATAGTAGATTTATTCTGGAATTTCATTACTCTCTGTCTTTTTGTTGAAGCAAAAATGTTTACTTTTCCTTTTGCTTTACATTTTCTGTTTTCACATTCAAGACACTGGATAATTCAAGAGAACTACTGCAGAACTCTTGTTGCTGTAGGTTTGCTTAAACCAATTCCTTAGTAAAATCCACTGTGTGCTAAAGGAACTCAGAAAGTGGCCAAGAGTTGGATAATGCCTGATGCAGTATGCCATAAAATCAATTGGTGCTTGTAGGTATTCTTAGAAAAGTTTGGCTATTTTAATCTAAACCAGCATCTGATGCATGAATTTTTGATGTTTTTTAGGCACAGTTTTAATAAGCACACTTACAGCATATGTATAACTAGAGGAACCTTTAACCTATCTGAAAGACCTCTTGCAATTTGTTTTTCTTCATAATCTTTTCTTCAGAACTGTTAATATTTTGTAAAATACCTGAATAGTTATCAAAGATCTCTTAACAAGTCAGTTTTGAAAGTCAGATTTGCAGTTTCATAAGCTTTAAGCATTAAAAAATGAAAACCTACCCAAACCAAAAAGTTAATGCTGATGTTGTCCTAATAAGTGATGCATTATCATCCATAATTTATCCAACCATTGTAGTTAATTCTTCATTCTTTAATTTTTGTAGGACCAGATTGTAGGTGGTTGTCAGTGGAGTTTTAAATCTGAGTTTCTGCTCACTTAGTTTCCAATGCAATTTTTTTTTTTTTAGCTAAAAGCCTTAAAAAATCTTGCAGATCTTTTCAATGGTTTATTGTTAGTACAATTCAGTAAATCAGTTTTCTTTGATCTTCAGAGCTGGTAAATGCAGTCTTTCAGAGGCCTTGTGTTTCATAACTACTAAGCATTTTCAAACTGCTTACACTGTGCATGATGTGGGGAGAGAGAGAGATACATATGTATGTGCTTTAGATTGCTGCCACTATTTCTGTATGGGCTTTAAGGCACTTGGAAACTGCAGCCATTAAACAATAAAATCACTCAATTACTTAATTGACCTAATTTGAAAGGGCATTTTAAAATTGGTTTTGAAATCAACACACTCTTCTAATAAGGTTTTTTTATTCACTAATCAATCTAACATGTTGCACGTATGACATTTAAGTGGCACTTTTGTCTGTGGGATAAATGGGTAGTTTAGATTTTATGAATAACAACTCATTGGGAAGTGTCAAATTGTGTGTTGTCTCATATAGTTTATGTATCAGTTATTTACCTACTTGCTGTAGAAGAACATGACTGAATTATTTTCAGTGTTTGTCTCTGAATTTCTTACGGTATTGATTGAAATACTTTGCAGTGTTATGTGATATTTAAATGTTTCATTGTAAGTTCTGCCAAAGTATATCTAGTACAGTTTGCAAAACTGATTATTCCTAATAGGTAATATTTTTCCTTATTCCCAATAAGTTCAGTGAATAATTAGTACGTATTTGTTCTCTCTTTCTTTTTAGTAGTTTATTGAACAAATTTTAACACTTCAAAAATTTTAATTTTAATTTTTTAAACAGCAAATCCCCTATTAGAAGCCTTTGGAAATGCAAAGACTGTTCGCAACAACAACAGCAGTCGTTTTGGGAAATTTGTTGAAATTCACTTCAATGAAAAGGTACTGGAATTTTGTTACAGATAACCAGTGATGATTTTTTGTCATAAAATGTAAATGCTAGACTGGAAGTAGGCTGAATATACTTACTAATCTTGCAGCAAATAGCTACTGTCCTACTTTATACATTTAATTTGTATTCTATCACCTTGAAAGGAAAACCAAAGCCACACAGTACTGTGTCACTACTGGAAAACAGTGGGTCAAGTCAGCAGGGAAGTTGCTTCTATCGACAAAAGAATAAAAATTATTCCCTTACTTGTTTGCTGTTAAGTATTTATGCATTCCTTTAATTCAGAAATAAGCATGAGTTGCATATTAGATGTAAACAGATATAAGTGTAGTTTAATGCTTTAATACTTCAAGTAATTATTGATATTTTTATGTATTTGTATGAAATTTTGGGACCTCATGTTAGTATTATGTGTGTGACAGAAGTCATGGAATTGCTTTTTGTCAGCAATACTATTCATTGTATAGTTTACGAAAAATTTTCTTTGGGTGTAATTTTGCTTCGATAGCATTTGTATACACACATTCCACAGCTAAAGATGACTGTATGGCTGTCTACCGTGTCCAAGTTGAAGACTGTTGTTGATGATCCCTGTAGAGATTATGTACGTCCCTCCTCATCTTTCTAATTGAGGACATAAAGAAACAAATTCTTGCAGTTCCTTCCTGCAGAGTATAAGCTCATCATCTGGTCTTGAGCTTGTATTTTCCTAAGTTTTCATCACTTGGTTTTGTAACTAAACTTCAGATCTTTGGTTAATAGTTTAGATAGTAAATAACTACATTCCTTTGAGGGTAGAGGGACTTTATCTGTTGGTCTCATTCATGTTAATAAACTAATGGAAAGGACCCAAATGTCTACTTGGAATGGTGTATTCATGACTTGTCAACTTACCTGTCAACACTTACATGGTGTTTCAGATTAACTGCTTCAGCTGAAGCAAATAGCACTCAGAGTATCTTCAGAAACTGCTTAAAAGCCTGTTTCAGCTTTCCACTGCAAGATCAGCCTGTGTACTTGAGCCCCTTTTTTACAAGACTTCATACTTCACAAGACTGTGCTTTGTGGTGACCTTATTAGGTCTGGTTTCTCAAAGGAATATCAGTACAGACAAGTCCTCCTTAATGAGTGAATGACTGCATAACCATAGTCAAATTTGTCAAGTCAGTAAGTCCTTCTTAGTTGCTGTAACGGCCATAAGCTCAGGAATTTCCTTGCTATTAGGATTTGTCTAGGCACAGGGAATTTTATCATAGGCTGGATGACGGTCTCAGTGAAATGCGACTAGAGAAGGTTGTAATAGCACAGTAATGGCACTTACTGCCATCCACTGAAAGTGTAAGGGTGGCTGTAGCAGTGCTCTTTTCAGGAACTGCTGAAATTCTACCAAGGTTTTCTGCTTGTTGTAGTGAAGTGGACCCTTCTTTTAAGAGGAATGTATGTATAGCAATACATGAGCTGGGGGAAGAAGTTATGGCAAAGGTAATGGTTTCTTTTCTAAGCTTAATATGTATTAGCTGTGGATACATTTCAGTCTTCTTTGGAGTAGTGTCTGTTGAGCAAGCCATGATCAGGCAAATGTAAATTGAAAACTTCTGAATCTCAAATAATCCAGAAAATATTCAGATAATCAGAAAAATATTTCTTCCTCCTAGAATTCGGTGGTTGGTGGATTTGTATCACATTACCTTCTGGAGAAATCTAGGATCTGTGTGCAAGGCAAAGAAGAGAGGAATTATCATATCTTTTACAGGCTTTGTGCTGGTGCTCCAGAAGACATTAGGGAAAAGCTTTATCTAAGCTCTCCTGACAACTTTAGGGTGAGTATCAGAGTCAGTGTTTGTAAACCTTCTCATATTGCCATACATGGATTTTTCATACTGATCTTATTAAAATCTCTATTTATTATCTTTGACAAACTCTTTCCTGTTACAGAAGTCAGAATATTTTTTTGTTAAATCTATTTGATGCTGAAATAAAGCTGCCTACCATTTTTCCTTATTGGAAGATGTCCTATACTTTTTCTCTTTGTCTTAAAATTGAGGAATCTTTGTGTTTTCTAGAAATGTACTGTTGCATACCCAGCTGCTAGTAATGTTGTTGTGGTCTCTTCTAGAGGTGTAAGCTGTGAATTTCTTGATTGTGATCTAACTGTTCTGTGGCTAACCCATCTTTTAAGTCCTGAAAACTGCATTTATTTCTTCCTATTCCAACCATGTGTTTAGGAAGATGTAGGAGTTGTCCCACGATTCTCTCTTAAATTATTCTTCCCTCAAGCTTTCCACCAAGGATCGGACCATGGTGACAAGGTTGTTGTGCTTCTCTGTTCCAGTCTATGTGCTTTCACATCACTTGTCTTTTCTACTCTGTTGCACCTTATTCCTATCATAGTATACTATATTTGTACTGCTCCAGTTTTGAGCCTCTCCCATTCCTCTCATCATACTCCTCTGTCATTCTTGGTCACTCCAGGTTACTCACCAGTCCCTTTCAACTGAAAGCTCACCCTTTTATCTCCAATTGACCCAAAGCCCATGCCCAGCTCTTTCTGCCAAGATTACTTCTATTCATTAAGCATGATCCTCCCTCTTAGGTTTTTCTTCACCTAATTTGTTCTTTCATGAGGACTACTTACTATTTCTGAGTTTTGGCTATCAACAACCTGTTACTGGTCCAGTCACTCAAGTAATGGAGAAGCCAATAAAATGCAAACAAAATCAGTGCTGAATGTCATACTCCTAACTATACCTAAATGAAAGTGAACTTTAAATAAACAGCAGGGAAATAAGACTTCAATCATTGTGTATACTTCTTTTAAAACGTTAGGTTAATGTTCAGTGGCAGGGAAAAAACAGAGTAGAATTTTAGAAGTTGTTAGGAAAGGAAGGGAGGATGAAATAGTGAGTTATGCTGCAGTGTACATCCATATTTGTGAACAGCCATCCCAACTCAGAAAGGAACAGTGAAAATCCTTGGGTGAAGCAGAGGTCATGGTTGAAGACAAGCTCTTAGATAGTATGGGCCTTTTCATTCAATCCAGTGTGCCTGTTGTTACGACTTCTGATTTGTTTACTGCCTTCCCTTCTTCTCCCCATGCTTTATTTTTAAGGTTTTTGCTCTTTTCTGAGAATATGTGGTTTCTCCTGATTAATCCTGATTCTGTCATGTTTTTAGGAGTAATCCCACAAAAAGGCTGGCTTTGTGTCCTACCATTATGTTCTTGCATTCTTTTCCTCCGATTTTTCCACTGAACGGTTTTACTACTTCAGTTTAGCTTTTAACTTTTTCCTCCAGCTTTCCTTCTTTCTCCTCCCCTTCTCTATGTTCAGATTTCACTGAATTGTTTTCAGAAATGATCAACAAATAACAGGACGTTTCCTTTGGCTTTCTTTCCATTCCTTGTCAGTCAGAATTTTTTCTCTCTTTTGTTTTCTGTTTACCCGAGTGACTCCAACCCTGTTTCTCCTATTTCTAAATTCTCTTTTAATTTCTCAGTGTATTAAATCTTGATTATTGCAGTACTTTTTTTTTTCTTGAAAAATGAGTATTATTGAACTCTTGCAGAGTTACTAATACAGCTGTTTCTCATTGTTTTCCTGTTTATCCCTTCTTTTTCTTTTCAAAGCAAGCTTTTGCCATCCCTCTCAAGGTCCTTCTAAGCCTATTCACATCTTATGCTGTCATCACCAATTTTACTAGTAAGGTGAAGACCCTTGCCTTCAATCGTTCAATCCTGCTTTTTAATTAAATGTAAATATATCAGTTGGTTTTTGTTTTGTTCTTCTTTTCCTTTTGACAATCACACTTGAACTGTAAATATCTACAAATATCACCATGTGCTTTGTTGACTTGCATTGAAAAGGAAAATATTGGCAAATCAAATCCTACTGGTAAATACTGGTCAGTTGTTGCTTGTGTTCTGTCATTTGCCTCCATCTCTCCACTGTGTCTTGGCTTATGTCGGGCTTGGAATCTCATGGAAGCAGAATTCTGTGTATTCCTAAAATACATAGACCAAATCCCTACCGCGGGTTTGGAAGGGTTTTGTAACACAGCCCTGGAGAGCATGTGCAATTACAAGGATATAAATTAATTGACTGTTATTTTTTTAGACTTCCTTGATCTTAAACAGGGGGAGGAGCACTACTAACAAAGAATTACGTTACTGTGTTGGTTGTTTTCTTTGTTGGCGTATCTTCCCTATTTGATTTTCTAAATGGAACTTGGGCTGTGCTTATCTGTTACTTTCCCCAAAATCTTTTGTACTCAGTTTCATCAGAATTCAGCAGGGGGCTAGAAGCCTTAAAGATACAAAGCTCCTGCTAGTTTTGTGCAAAGCAGTAGTTGCATAGGTGACACCTAAATTAGTGCACTCATTGTAGGGAAGGTGGGTGTACACTGGTGACCAAACAGGTTGCTGCTGCCTCTTGGCTTGGCCAAGTCAGTCTCTGCTTACTGATGAGCCAGGAAGCGGGCGCAGAGCTGCAGTTCTGTATTGTGCACGTCATACATTTGTACTGTTATCTAGTTGATCTGCTATGGCAGTATTTTAGGACAAGCTTTCTTACTTCTTTGAAGGCATTCCTAGGGGCCTTTATAGACCTTATATTATTTCTTTAAATATTTAGTTTGTATCTTCTTATTGTTCATCTATTTGTACTCAGTTGTGTGACAGAAACTTGATCTGATGCTTATTAAGAAGGAACTGCTTCTGTTCTCTACAAAGAAAGCTTTTCTTTTGAAACACCCACAAACACAATACTTAAAAAAAAAAAACCCAAAAACTGAAACAAAACCTAAACCAAAACCCAACACCATTTATGTTGATATAATATGGAACTAATTTTCAAAACTTTCTTCTTTACTGTGCAGTTATTCTATGCAATATTCTCCTGTATGTTTTAAAGCTAAAATCTTGGAACAAATTTTCAAATATGTATTTTTATTGTGCAGCCACTTTTCCATTAAAACTTATTTCTTGTAGTTAATAGACTTCTAATTCTGGAACTGAATATGCTGCTTGCCCACTCTTGGGGATTTTTTTTTTTTTTTTTTCCTTAAAAACTCAGCTTGTGAGAGCACACAAGGTTGTAGATGTCAAGGTCAGAATTATAACCTGCTTAAAATCAGGCTGCTGCAGTACAGTACTGAACAGCCTGAGTGCCTTTACAGAAGGCACTCACTTGCCTGTTTCAATTATAGAGAGTTTACAGTCACACCAACCTTATCACACCGTGACATAATTTTTTGACTTCTACTAAGTTTGCAGCAGGTACTTTCTTTTCCATTAAGAATTGCTTTACCATAAGTTAGTATTTGAATCCTGAGTTCCTTGCTGCATGTGAAAGATACACTCTGCACGTTAAATTTAAAAATTTTAACTCTGCTTTTTTCCCCCCCTTTCTGAAGTTAAAGTAGATTATCTTTAATTAAAAAAAAAAACAAAAACAACTTAGGATCATTTTCATCTTTGTATATATGTAAATTAATATAAATATACTTAAAGTTTATTAGTCATATTGCACTAGAACTTCATGAAATATCACTTTATATGAGATTTTTTAGAAAACAAAAAAAAGGTAAAAGGTTAATTTTCTTCCTAAATCTGTGTTATTTTTGTCAGGATTATTTTTTCTGTGTTCTTCATTTTCATTTGCTGCGTCGGGTTTTATCATAAAATAGCTCTAAGTAATCGCACTTGTGTCACTTTTTTACCACATTTTTTTGGTGACTGCATGTCTGTCTGGTTCAAATTCCATGGAAATACTATCTTTCAAGCTTCTAATAATAGATGGTGATACTAGGCAAGGTTTGATGATTGACCAATATTTTGATATTAATGCTAATTTTTTGGACAAGAAAAGTGTTCAGGAAAAAAAATATATACTCTTAAATTGGTTATTTAGATAAATCCATCCCTGAAGAGACAATTTTGCATCGGCTCTGTTGTGCCACTTGTCTTGTGCCTTGTAGCTTATCAAGTCGAAGCCCAAATTAGGGCCGGCTTGCGTTCTAAAACTCAAGTATGTTTTGCTCAGTGCCTGGTTTCTCTTAACTACACTCATTTGAAAACAGGACTGTCTCAAATCTAAGGTAATTCTCATTTTTCACTGAAGTGAAACTGTATTAAAGGACGAAGGATAACTTAACGCTCTTTTTTTTCCCCCTAGTAGGCTTGCTTTCCTTTGACTTACGTGATCGCTTGTAATCTCCTCCCCCTGCATTTGGCCATCTTGGCACAGGTGTGCACTCGCTCTGGGCATGCGAACAAGACAACTGGAATGGCTGTGCCTGCCTGACCTGTTGTCTGGATTTCAGCAGCACTGATGGGGTTTACCTCTCGGTTAGTTCGTCTTTCCCCTACAATTCCCCTGGGGAAGCGTGAATTTACTTGGCAGAGGACTATGAAAAGTTGCAAGTTTCCTACACACCCCTCCTCTGAGCAAACCCACACAAAAGCATGCAGGGCTGGGTGCTCGTATTTTAGGTTCTTTTGCAGAAGTTTTCAGAGAGTCAAAGTCATTAGGTAACCCTGTCCTGAATCTTATAGGTCTAGGTGCCTTGGACTGCACCACATGGCTTTGAAAGTAAGGCTGCAAGTAAATCTGTACCTGGAGTATAGTTGATGGAGATGAGAAGCTGATTTTTTTGCAGATCTTAATTTCTGAAAGAGAAATCAGATTGCCTTATGTTTGGGTCACTGGTGTTATAATCTGGTGTTGTACTTCAGAGTTTAAAAAAAAAAAAAGGCACAACAGTATTTAGATGTTATACATGATAACCTCAAGCTGTGTATTTGTGTGCTTTAAAAATATAATTTCTCCTGGGCTTCATATGTAAATTTACTTGAATTTTTAACTTTCAAATGAAAGCCATTATCTTGTGATTAAGTTTAAGGTTAATAATAACCTACATAGGTTATTGTTGAATACTGTGCTGGTTTGTGTTCGCAGTCTGTCTCTCTTCTTGAAAAGTACGACCTCTTTCACTTCCCATCCCCAGTTTCTGGGATCGTGTTACTAAGACTGTAATACAGGGATATATTGTTGTGTTTAAAATATGCTGTGCTTTGCATTCTTACTGGCTGATAAAGAAAACTTTCTCAATATTTTGTTAACACTAAGCTAACTTTGAACAGTATTTCTTGTCACTTTGTTTTAATATTAAATTTGTCACCTAATTTTCTTCTGTTGTTAGAAATGCTTTGAAGAATATTTTATTTTTTAGAATTTTGTATATGAATTTTAATCAAAGTGTGGAATTATCTGTGTTCACCTAGTTGAAAACATCTTCTTTGTTCACAGGCTAGAGCAAAGAATCAGTTCACTTCCTTTAGACAAAGGGCTCTGTCCAAGCTTTTGGACAGGCTTCTTACTTTCAACTGAACAAATCAGAAAGAAAAAGCTGGCAATCCCATTTTGCTGGAAGTGTCAGTCATTATCTGCATGCTTGGTCTATTCCCTTTACTATACAATGTGAGATTGATATCAGAAGCCAGATTCTGAATTAGGCTTCTGCTTGTACCATGTTACAAGCTTTTAATACTCTTCAAGCTTTTTATTACGCTATGTCTCTTACTACCTATAGAAATATATCAGTGGCGAGGAAAAAATGACCGTAAAGCTACACTGGACATAGTACCACAAATTCTTTGATCCTACCCCTCTCACCCCTGGATATACTATATGAAGCCTATATATTGCTGAAAACATAAAGATTATTGTTAAATTTTTTTTTTTTATGTTCTGTACAGCTTGCTGGAGTAAAGTTTAGTATTACACATGGGCCAGAAAATTTATTTTTGTAGTTCCTAATTTTGATTGTCTTTTCTGCAATCCCAGACTCCATTAATAGGTTTAGTAGAGTCAAACATGAAGAAAAGATTGTGGGATGTAACAAAATGAATATCCCACTGTGTCGAAAAGTATTTTAATTGTCAAAATCGGGATGCTTTCAATAGAAGTTTGTTACTGTTGCACTTCTGTAATTTTGTAGATGTAAATAAATACATATTCAAGGTATGAATACTGAACACCTAGCATGTTGTTGGTGTCATATGAATAAATCAAGCTATGTAGAGCAAGCCTTAAATAAAAACATGTTTTCCTTACTTCTGTCTTTAAGTATGCAATTCCACTTTTTTATTGTTACAGTATTTAAATCGAGGCTGTACCAGATACTTTGCTAACAAAGAAACAGACAAGCAGATTTTGCAAAATCGCAAGAGTCCAGAGGTATGTTTGTATCTTTAGTTAGTTTATATTATTAACTAATGCAGAGTTGAAAATGATGATTATAGTTTTACAGTGTGGAACGAAATGTTCATTTTACACATCTTTATAGGTCTAAATGGGTACTGTCAAAGCTGGTGTATTCAGAACTCTCGTTTTGGAGTTCAGTCCTAGAAATACATTTTAACATGCATCTTGCAATTCCAAATGAAACAGTATATAAAATTGTTTCTTTTTCATGCTTATAGTAATACAATGATACAGCTTGTCTTCTGTGGAAAACAAAAAACAGTCCAAGACTTTCTGTCATTTTCTTTTTAAATCTTACTACAGCTAGGAATAGGTCAGAAGCAGTAGTTTTTTCCAGAGCCATTTTTACTGTCTGGATTTTTGCAGTGATGCTCCAAACTGTTTTATAAAACATTAGTACAACTTCACTTCCAGGACAAGTATATCCCCCTTGTCAGTACACTGCATTCTTTATTGAGTTTTTTTGTCCCCTCGCTATGAACCGTTACTGACGGCAGAGCATGGCATTTCCTGGAAGAAAGTGTGAAACTTCACAACATTTCTTTTCTCTTGCTCCATCTCTGTTTACATTTTTTAAAACTGGAGTTACCAGAATTTGTAGCATTTAAGCCTTTGACCTTGGAGGACACTTTAAAGAATTTAATCCAGATTAACAGTATATGTGAATTGGAAGTTGTTTAAACACTTCATTAAACTTCTGCTCTGCTCTCTAATACAATTTTCATCTATTCATACCCGATGGGTGAATTTTTCATTTGTATAGCTGGAAGATATTTCAAATCTTACTCAAATCCATACTTGGGATTCGGTAGCAGGGCAAGCTGCATATGTGTGTGGAATAATACGAAGATAAGTTCACTCAAATCTTCTCTCCCCCAATGACTGTGCCATCTCTTTTACCTTTGAGAACTCGGGCTTGAGCTTGTACGTAGCTCGTGCCTAGCTATGAAGGACAGTATAGATACTTCCTTTGCTTGGATCAACATAGTAAAGTTTACTCCTGGAACTCTAGTGTTTCTGTGTTGTAACACTGAGCACATAATGCCAATTTCTTTTGCTTGAATGTAGGTCATTTTCTGTAAGCGGGGATGGTGGAGAGTGAGGTACAGAAATGCTGATTTGATACAACTGTGAGGCAGAAAGCTGGCAGATATTTAATTCTTGTCAAGCATATATGCTAAGAGATGGTTGGGAGATTTTGCCTCAGTTTACCTATTTTGCCTTAATTTAAGATTTGTAGTGAAGTTGGTCATTTATGTAGGCATAAAGTATCAACATTTACTTATTCTTACTGTTGGAAGACGAACCTGTGCAATCTTCTGATGTGGTTTACAGGCAGGTGTTCTGTCATGAAATGTGTCCTCTAAAGGACTTAATTGAAAAGTGTTTGTCTAAACTAAAATATACTGAAAGAATAATTCTGAAAATATGTATTGGACATTAAATAGTGGAACATATGATGCCATAATACCTGTATCTTACAGCCATGGCAATTTGAAGGTGCAATAAATGATCACATTTCAATGATACTAAAACGTAGTCTAGCCACTTAAACAGGAACTATATTGCATTGTTCAGGTTTTTAAATCAGAAATGTAATGTTTAAGCTGTCATTTTATGGAAAATATTAAGATTGTTTATTTTAATAGAAGTAGCTGGAATAGTCAAATAATACTTAAATTGTTTTTGTGTTTTCCTTATCAGGAAGATGAGGTGATCATTTTACATAATTAAGATGGAGTTTAATTTTTTTGATGTGTCTAAATGTTGTGTGAAGTGAATTTTTCAGATGCATGTGGTGTTTTGTTTTGACAAAAATCATGTTAGCTTATTCGACATTAACAAGGCTTCTATTTAAAGTTAATTATTCTTTTTCATTGAAAACATTTTAAAGTAATTGTAAAACCTTAGATCAGTCTGTGCATGTTCAGTTAGTCTCTTGATTGCATGCAGATGTGTTACTATCTACTATTTAAAACCTTTAATAATTTAAATGGCTTTTGATGTGTTTAAATTAGGAAAATCAGCAAAATGTTAAATCGGTATTTTAGAACATAGCTGGTATTCTTTTAACTCATAGAACACTTCAAACAACTTTACTGTTTCTTAATCACCAAGCAAATGTTAACAAGTGTATTTCTTTAAGTAAGTCTGTTTGCGATAGGGATAACTCTTCCACTTCTGATTTGTCCTGTACTCCTTCCCATGGCCTGTCAAACTTTCTATCATTCTATTACAAGGACCTCGATCTTCTTTGAATGGCTAGGGGCTAGGAGCACTCCTTGGTGTAAGTGCTTCAATAGCTTCCTTAGCCAAACTCTTCCTTTCCACTGCTCACTGTCCTGTATTCCCCTGTCCTTAGCTGTCACGCTCTCCCAACTTCTGCTTTCTGAACATAGTTTGAAGTTTGCTTTGAAGTTGAAGTTCGAAGATCATGCTTCAAAGTATCAACAAATTAAAACAAATTAGGGTTCTTGCAAAGCCTGTATTGTATGGAGAGTTCTAATCTCTTTCTACTTATTTTGGGGTTTGCATGCTTTTTTATGCTTTTTGTTGTGGTTTATTCTTGACTGGAAATAATTGCTTACATTTACTTTAAAATCAATTACTGAATTTTTGGTTTATCTTGTTGTTTTATAGTATCTCAAAGCAGGCTCCTTGAAGGATCCACTCTTAGATGATCATGGAGATTTTAACAGAATGTGCACAGCAATGAAAAAGATTGGACTGGATGATGCAGAAAAACTTGATCTCTTTAGAGTAGTGGCTGGCGTCCTTCACCTTGGAAATATTGATTTTGAGGAAGCTGGGAGCACTTCAGGTTAGACGAAACATAAATTGTTGTCTGTAAAAATACTGAAAATGTTGCTTGATTATAGATGATTCCTTTCCATGTGAATTATTACTTTAGAAATCTGCCTTGTGTTCAAGGGTAATTCAGTCTTAATTCACCCCATTTTGAAGTCAAGTTTACCTGTTTGTTTTAAAGTTGTGCTTCTTTACATGCTCTGGAAGCAAACAGGCTCTCACTGAAATTGTTCAGTGCAATGTTTGATATAAAGAGACTTTTTTGTATTTTAATAATAATAATTTTTAAAAGTCCAGGCTCTTGCTAATGTCATGAAAACATCTTGAAATTAGCAACTCCATCTGTAGGGAAAGGTGTTAGGTCCTTTGGCTTCCAAAAATACCATCATGTTAATATTTTGAGAGATGAGGAAAAAAAAGTTACGGCAAAAACTTAAGTAAATGTAAACTTCCTAATTCTAAGATGTCCCTCACAAGATGAGTTGGTATAAGCATAGCTGGCAGAATGTGCAGGAAGGCTGAGGAAGGGGAATGAGTATTTTGGGAACAGTTATTCTTACCTTACGACTGAAATCAGCGTTTCTAAGTGGAGAACTGCTGTCCATATATTCCTGAAAAACTGAAGAAACTCCCAGTCTGGACATGCTACAAATATAACTATAGTAGAAAAGATACGCATGTAGATCTTTATCTTGAGTTGCAAGATGCACCAGATACAGTGAAATCGGTTCCTCTTAGTCATACTTCAAGTATGTATAGCTGTTGCCAAACTTGGTAAAGTTGACAGGAAGGGCATACCAAAGAGCATTTTAAAAGGTGTTTTGAAAGATGAATTAAGTGAGTACTAGCCTTATAGGTTCACTAGCTCCCAACCCCAAGCACAGAATCACCATAGAACTTGTAGAAACATTCAGGTCGGAAGAGATCATGGGAGGTCTATAGTGTCCTGGGCAAAGTAGGGCCAACATGAATTCAGACGGGCTAGCTTAGGGTTGTCACAGAGAAGGTGGGTGTTTTTTCCCCGACCCCCCCCCCCCTTTTTTTTTTTTTTCCCTTAGGTCAAATCAGAACCTCCCCAGTCTTAATTCATGATCTTGCCGTCTGCATGAAGATGACTGAGTAGAACATGATTAATGTGAATGAATCTAGGAGGATGTGGGGGTAGAGAAGAGTAGTAGCTTCACGGGGCGCAGCAGCAAGCTGGCAGGGAGCTTCCCTGTTTGGGCCTTCTGTGAGTTGGGGCTTTGGGGTTGACAAGGTGGGACAGAGTGAAAAAGGTGCAACTGTGAGTGGAGAGGCAGTTTCAGGAGGCAGACGAACAAGGAGAGGGGGAATGACAGATGGTGAGGAAAGTCAGGGTTTAGAGAAGGGAAGGAAGACACCAGGAAATTTATTTCCTCTGAATGTTGAAATTAAAACCCATTTTTTCTGGAGTAAATTATTAAATTTCTAAAGCATTCATTGCAAATGCAGGCTTTATTCTGCTCTCACCTTGTATGTGTACATACAGAGTGTTTATTTGAACTGCTCCAGGCAGTATGTCTCTGTACCAGAGAGCCTCTAAAGTTCTGTTGCTACTTCAAAAACCTGGGAAACACCAAACAAAAGCTGTTTACTACAGGTCAGATGGTGTTTTAGAGCTTCCAAAATCAAGTCACAAAAGCCTTAATCTTTTAAGGACTCCTTTGTCCCCCCTCCGCTTAGTGTCATTGTAGAGTTAAGGAATTCAAGCAATGTTTGACTAGTTATTTATCCCTTCTGGTCTCTTCACATTCCTGTAGAAATAAATTTCACTGAGAACAGGAAATAAATGTTGTAATCCTGGCATGTGTAATTAAGTGTTAGATTTTGCTGAAGCGTTTGGAGTGCTTCAGTTAGAGGTTTATGAACCCGTGGTGGCTGGGCGAGCCGTGGTGCAGAGCAGCGGGAAGCACACCTCTCCGCTGTTTACCTAGGAAAATGTACGTGCGGTTACCTGAAAACGTAAGCGCGAGGAGCCTGCCGTGCCCGGCACTTCTCTTGCATAGCAAGGAAGTCTGGGGGGTTACAGGAACATCTGAATCCAAAAGCTTAAATCACTACAGATAGTTTCTAGGTGTTAGCACTTCCGCAGTTTTGGGGACAGTTCTTCCACTTACAAGCAGGTTAGCTTTTGGACAGCCCATGTTTAGAACAATGTGATAGAAATGCGGGATTTCATTCATTCATTTTTTGGGTGGTGGTTTTCTTATTTGTTTGTTTTGGGGTTTTTTTTGTTTTTGTTTTTAGTTGGTTTGTTTGTTTTGGGGGTTTTCTTGTTTTTGAGAACTGACTCTTCACATTTAATATATGAAGTAATTTCCAGAGGCAAGCTTTAATTCCTTCAAAATTGACATTGTTTCTAGTCGTCACAGCGAGATCGTCACCAATTCAATATTCTCCACCCCCC
>VFFE01007650.1:1678061-1875169 GCA_008921705.1 Burhinus oedicnemus
TTTACCAAAAAGAAGGCCTGGGGGTTAATGAAGTGCGCTATGTAGATAATCAGGACTGTATAGGTATGTACTTCTCGAAATGTCAAGCTATTCATTAGTATTATGGAGTAAAAAAGGTTCAAGCAGAAGAGGCAAAGTATGTGTAGCACTAGTAATTTTATGCTTTTAATGACTGTTGCAACCTTGTGAATTCTTCCAGCTTTGTATAACATACCAGTTCTGGTTGGTAATAGACCCATGCTGTCCTACAGTGTGTAATAACTGCAACTGGGGCTTCTGAATGTCTTGTGCATTTTCCTAGGAAATTAATTAGAACACCTAAATAGGGTAAATAAAGTGAAGAAGGGTGTGAGGGTGTCTGGGGAATAATATTCCATGAATGAAAAAAAAATCCCATCCCATTCCCCCCACCTTTTTTGATCCAGTGAGCAAGTAAACAAAATGAACTATAGGCGACAGGCTGTAGATATTACTGCTGCTTTTAGGCTTCCACAGACTGATACACCGGAGACTTTTGTGACCAAAAGTTCATCTTGCTTTTGCATTTACAGTAGTTTGCTTATGGCAATGAGTCAGTCCAGGCTGAACAGGAGATTCAGAGTGACAGAAATTAACATCTCTTGCAAAATGTCTGGTTCTTCTGAGTTTCTATAGCTCTTCTGAAGAACTTTTCACTTTGTCGGATAGGACTGTATGGTCACTGACTTAATGACAAATCTTGTCAAGCAAACCTGTTAGCCATCTTGTGAAAAAGCAACAGGAAGGTATTGGAGGAGGGAACAAAAGCATAGCAACAGGAAATAAGTGACTTTTTTAATAATGTGTATATGACCCTGACCGTGTTCCCAAAAATGTTGTTATAGTTTAGAGACTGTCATGTTTCTTTAAAAAGGGTTGCTTCCTCCCTGGTGTGTGTGTTTTTTTGAAATATATCTCAGGATCAAAAGGGGTTCCCTGGTGCCTATTGGAAGAAAAGGTCTCTGTCTGACGCAGTGGGAAAATGGGTCAGGTTGTAGAAACTGTTGCCAAGTTGTTGCCTTTTCCTGCCCTAGAACAGGTTTAGGCAGCTTACCTAAGAATGCAAGTAGCAGTGCCTCTGTCATGACTCCTTGTTCTATTCCAACCAACATATGACACCCCACCACAGATTTGACACATTTCTTCATTGTATGAGTTATTCTTAGATAAGTTAATAAAATTATAGCTTAGTTAAACCATGGCACGTGTGCCTTTTTTCTGTTCTTGCATAGTCAGGAGAAAAGGATTTTCTACTGTCTTTTGAAGTGGGTGAGAAAAATAATGTTGGTTTCTGTCAAAATACAATTTTGTGTAAGGTGTTGGACCTGGCCAGTGACAGCAGTGAACATGTAGAAATATTAACTGTCACAAAAGAGAGGGATGTTATGTTGATGTGGACATTTTTTTAACAATATGGAAGAAACTTAGAGACAGTCATTAGTATGTTAGAATGTTTTGATGGAGTGGTAGTCACCTTTGTAGCTAAATTAGCTTATTCAGATTCATAAATTCTTTAGATCAGGTCTGTCTTTGTGCTTTATAGATAGCTTCATACTGTTTACGATCTGTTGTAAGAGTTCATAGGCATTGCTGCAGTACAAGCATTAGTAATTTCTTCCTTTCCACAGGGGAAAAAAAAAAAAAAGGTAGTAAAAATTCCTCTTACAAGAACAGTTTCATAGATAATACAAGAAAGTTTCAAAAGGTGCAAAATTCTTGTGTCTAATAGCTTCAAGAGCATGAATTTCTGTGTCGGCTTTCAAGGGCTTTTTTGTATGTATGTGAAAGGGCAAGGCAATACACTTGTAAAAAGTTGTGGAACCACCACTGTATGCTCAAGTCTGATCTGCCTTTCTTAAAACAATCGCATTTCATTTTTTCTCCCTGGATCCTGTTGTGAATGGAAGTATGTGCCTTTTCATGCTTTTAGTTTTGACATGTGGTGAAACATGGATGAAAAGCTTTAAAAAAAACCCCGAACAATATAAGCAATTATCCCATAAAGACCTACAGTTGTACCACAGAAACATTTAGGCACCTTTTGGGAATTAGATGGCTAAATTCACCTTGAGACCCAGAGTAAAAAATCAAACAATCCGTGCCTGATCTCTTTTCCCTCGTGTTCTTTGTGTTAGAGTTAGAACTTGGTATGTATAGGATATCGGTTAAATCAGCAATTCAGATACATAGAATTAATTTGCAATGACTTCTTGTATTTTGTGTTAACAGCTTTCCCTAGATACTGTTACACAGAATCAGATCAGTAGCATTTTAAACTTGTGATGTTCAGCTCTGATATGAGGTTATACATCCAAATTTTGTAAACATATTTTCTTTTAATAGATTTGATTGAAGCAAAATTAATAGGTGTACTGGATATTTTGGATGAAGAGAATCGTCTTCCCCAACCAAGCGACCAGCATTTTACTTCAGTTGTGCACCAAAAACACAAGGACCATTTCAGACTCTCTGTAGGTTTATTTTTGCTGTCTGTCTTGTTTTAATAAAACAGTTCTTGGAACATTTGATAGTAACACTTCAGTTTAATGAAAACCTTTCCTAAGAAATCTAATACCACACCAGTCTGCACAATCCATATTCTTTTGTTAAGGATAAGTTTGGTTATTAAGTTTGTTGAAAAGTTCACCAGAGGCTTAAGTCTTCTAGCAATTCTAATATCCTGCTGAAACTAAAGCCATATTCTTCACTTACATTTGAAGTTTGTTACCGTGTAATGCATGAAAAGGAAATAAAAACACATTTTAATTTAGATTATTTATTATCAGATGAGCTATTTTGTTGTTCCTTTCAAAAATTGTTTGCTTTGGAGAATATCTGACTCACATGGAGTGTCTAGCTAGCACTTCAGAGATGAAAACAGGGAACAGACAAGGAAAACCTTTTTGTTGTTGTTGTTGTTAATTCTTTAATGTACAGTGCTGTGGAAGATTAATGCAAATTATTGCAATTTATGTACATGACTTTTGTTGAAATGCAAAAAAACCCCCAGAACAACCCCCCTAAAAAAGTTAGTTCCCTGCTGAAAAAATGCAAGCAAAGGGAGACAAATAAAATTGTCATCCATTCAAGTTTCCACTTAATCTTGCTTAACTGGATTGCTGTGCAATGAAACATTTTTGTCAGTATGTGTATGATCACCTAGGTAGTTGCCTTTTAAAATATACCATCTAAAAATGTATTTTAAGCTTCCATCTAATCCTATTTGTGTGACAAGGCTATTGATCAGCTGTGGAATGAATGGTATAGCAATTTGTGATTAAAGGCAAAAAAGAAAATCAGCTAGCTGGTGTTAGCAGTCCTGATGACTTTTATTTTCAATGTGAGGTATCTAAGGGTGTGAGTGAGAATGAAAATATATTTTTGGATTATCTTGGTTTGAAAGGGAATGGCAGCGGTCATCACAATTGTACTGCGGAAAATAGCATTTTTAACACCTAGCGCTCCTCGCAGAATCACGGTGATGTTCTAAGTATAAACTTTTTCTTACTCTCCAATGTAATTCTTCTTTGTAATTCAACTTTTTAATTCCAGATTCCTAGAAAATCTAAATTGGCTGTTCACAGAAATATCAGAGACGATGAAGGCTTTATTATCCGACATTTTGCAGGAGCAGTATGCTATGAGACGGTAATTTTATTCAAAACTGGTTTTGTTACGCTTTGTAGTACTTTTATATTTTTCAGTGTATATAGGTTAAATAACAAAATTCTGTTTAATCAGAAGAGAAATTCAAAAGTTGGTATGTCTTAGCTTTGAAACTAATATTGTGAGTATGTGACAGAATTGACAATTTCTTTAACTTCTCAGATTACAGACTGTTTTGGTGACATGTATTTTGTGTAAGAGTTTGTTATAAATCTATAGGTAATGGTGTCAATATTAAATACAATGATTCATGATGCACTGCAAATCTTACATCAACAGATGCTTGCATCTTGGAGAGAGGAATATAATATGTGATATATAAGTATTGTTAGACTTAAGAGTAACTTTATGGAAGTGTGCTTATCCTCGTATGTGATCACTGTTTATGTTATATTAAAAATCACATTTTATACTTTTTGTTTTCCATTTCTACTGGCAATAGAATCACTCATGTAAGAATATGAAATACCTGAAACTGTTACTCTCAAAATACATTGCAGATTCTTATACTTTTTTGATTATTCATCATACAAAAACATTGAAACACCTGAAGCTAATACCTGAAACCTAATTTTTTTTAGAAATAAGAGTTTAGGATAAACAAAAGATCCATAATGTGTCATTGTTCTGATCTGTAACTCCAGTGTGTAAGAGGGGAAGCTACTTCCAAAGATGTGTTTTTGTCATTTGAAAACAAATACTTTAAGGGCTTGTTCTTACTTACTTCAGAATACTCCGAGAACTATGATTGCTGTGCTGTTTTGAAGTAGGCACATTCTGTAAGTCATTTTACACATAAGAAAGAAAATTGAAGTCTGTTACCTACCTGATTTTTCTGAGGTCACTCACTGAGTCAGTATCAAAATAATAAGTAAAATGGGAACACATTTGTTTCAAGTGCTCTGTGTTGAACTGCGTACCTCATCACGATATGTTAATAATACCTTAGACTGTCTTCAGGAACAGAGGAGCCATATATGAGAACGTAAGCTCTGCTGTCAGACCTGATCAACTATGAGGTAGCTTTGGTCCAAAAGCTATGCTAATATGCTTGACTTTATTTATCCCCTCCCTCAGAGGGCCTTACTTAGCCTGGGCCTTAAAACTTTTGGACTATAGCTGCCTTTTACCTCAGCTGTCACTTGTTTCTGTTTCTCACTGCACTTGTGGCAGTTCTCACAATCTGATTTGTGGTGAGGATACTCCTCTGGCTGCATTCATATTCCATTCTTGTATTTTCATAGTTCAGGGGAATTTTGGAGGCCTGTGTTTGTCCTTTTGTCATCAGCGTTAAATCCCTTTATGGAATATCTGGCAAATTCATATTTTCTTCTAATTAGTCTTGGCCTCTTCTGTTCCTAAATATCAAAGTCACTATTAATGTTGCACCAAAAGCTATTGAGAATTTTGTTAGTGTGAAATTGGTTACTAGTGTCTTGATTTCTGAATTTCAGTGTAATGTATTGTTCTCCTAAAAGTTAGCGAGCCAATTTAAATAAACCAGAGAGGTAAGGTTTGTAGGAAGGGGCAATATCTTTTATAAATCAACTGTTCTTAAATAGTCACAGTACTACTAAAATAGCCATTTTTCATTTCATTTGCCAAACTGTGTAGATGCACCAGTTAAAGCGTGCATATTAATTCCCATTTCACAACAGATCTTAAGTGATATTGCAAGCAGTGAAGAACTAAGCTTCTCAGAACTCCCAAGTGATGATGTGCTGAGTGCTGGAAATGGAAACAAGGAGGATAATCATTGACAAAAACACAACTGATGTCTTAAAAGGCACTATACCTTACCTTGGGTTTCATGATCCCAACATCCTTCAAATTTAAGAATGTCTTTTCTCTCTGTCATTAGTGTTTTGTGTGTCCAGTTGAAAAGTTGTTTGAAATAATGTTTGAATATTTACCCCACATATTCTTGCTGATTTTTTAATTAAGTATATAACATTGTTTTATTTAATTTTCTTTAAGACTTAAGTAACTGGGGCAGTAATATTATTTTTTGGGTTATCTTTTCAGATGCAATTTGTGGAAAAAAACAATGATGCTTTGCACATGTCCCTTGAATCTCTTATATGTGAATCCAAGGACAAGTTTGTTCGACAGCTATTTGAATCTAACACTAACAACAACAAGGATCCCAAACAAAAAGCTGGGAAACTTAGTTTCATCAGTGTGGGAAACAAATTCAAGGTAACGTAACATAGCAAAGAATCTTATCTTCTTGTAATATATGCCACTTTTAAGTTACCTGAAATAAGTAGAACCAAGTAGTGGTAATTTGAGATTCATACAAAGAAAATTCTGTGAAGTAGACCTTTTTTCTGTTGAATTATAAGAAAACAGAATATTCAAGCTATGTGCTGTGGGTTTCTGTCAAAACAATGTTTCATAATAGTCCTTACAGAGTTTATACAGTAATTTTTAAGATAGAATTTTGCAAAGCCACGTGGAAGCCTTTATTCAAAAGGTTAAAGTCTTGAGATCTAAGTTTGAATTCTATGGACTTTAAGGGGTTCTAAATGAGACAAAAGGTGTGCTTCTATTTTAATTGTGCATTCTAGAAGATGTATCAATTGGCTACAGTTTGCCATTCTCAAAATTCAATACCTAACCTAACCACTGTTTTTCCTCTTCTGAAATAGTCATGACTTCCACAGAAAGATATTCATTGTGCTGAATGTTTCCTTTCTCGATACCTGAATCTGATGCTTCTCCTCATTTTCTCCTTTCTTCTGCTTTTTGTAAAGCTGACCTTCAAACCTTGTCTTCTCCAAATGTTTTCTGCATCCTTTTCTCATTCAGCAGTTTTATTTTAGCTGGACTATTCCAGCTCAGGATGGCTAGAAAGAGAACTATAGGGGAATTAAGAGATGAAAAGCAGGCACAACCGTGAGCTGCAGGTAAATTTTTCAATCTCATGGATTTGCTGTTGGTAAAGCTGCTGCAATTTCAGCAAGAGCACTTCTCAAGACAACTGGGCCAGATCCAATGAAGGATTTGTATGCCTTCAAGTCAAGTGCCGCAATATTTTTGGTATGCTACCTTATCTAGGGCACCTAAAACCCCACATCATGTTCCTAGCTAGACTCCTTGCACAGTCCCTGGGGAAAGCGGGTACCTTAGACAACCCAAAAACTTTCTTGTAGACTGGGGCACTGCCAATAGCAGAGGAGCATTTCTGCTCCATGTCAAGGTTAAGTGCTGAATTGGGACTGCAAGATAAATTCCTTCTTGCATAATCATATCTTTGGCTAGTGTTTAGAATTGTTCTCTAAAAATGCAGGGGCTGAAGAACAGGAAGGATATGGTAGCAGCACTTGTTTTTGTATAGCAACAGTATTCTGATTCAGGTTGTCAGGACACAGGTCTATAACTGTATTCAGTGTTTTATGTCTACTGTATTTCCTGTAGCACCAAGTTATTGGTCAGTCTGACATAGGAGTTTCTCCTTATACCCTTTTTGGAGGTGGGTTGTTATGTAGCCAGCAATTAAATTTTGGCGGGGCCAGGAAGAGTAAGAGACAGTCTGTCTTGTACGGTAGTGGTTTTGGTATTTAACTGGGATTTGGGCAGCCTGCTCTCTTGAGTTTTGCTCTGATGATTACTTCTTTCTCATTATATAGTGGTTGTAGTATTAAACTGTAGCAATTGGTTTAATATTAAACGCATGATTAGAAGGCAGACTTGAAAAATGGAATTACATACAGATAAGCTATTTCCTGAGCAAGCCCTGAAACCATGAGTCTGTTGTAGGTGAAGCTAGGATCCATTGCTTTTTTTATAACTGCGTTTTCAAAATAAAACCAGCTGTGGGGTCTTTGAGATAATTTACATTTTCTTCCATCTGGGTTCTGAATTCCTCTTGGATTTAGCATCTGATGTCCAAGAGATGCGGACACATGAATGGTACCATTGCCCGAGGAGGGTTGAAGTAAAAAGGGAGACATTATTTTAAGTTAAGCAGCAATTGAGTGGGGAACTTCTTGGATTGCCTTTTGGACTTTGGTGTTCACCTCTGCACCTAGACATGACTAAAGTCCTCTTTGGATCTGGCCCATCGATCTACATGTAATTCTTTCAATGTTTTCAACTTTCATGGCATTTTGAATGTATGTGTTACTTCCAGTAATTCATTTAGTGTTACCTTCCCAGACACAACCTGTGCTGCTGATGAACACTAATAGCCTTGAAAATTTCACTTCAGATGACATCAAAATAAGTTCTGTTATCTTAGTAGAAATTTCATCTCTCTAAGAATAAGAATTCTTAGTGCGTCAGTATGTAAGTCAGTCTTGAATTCTTCTAATGTCAATTATTAGATGGTGTTGCAGGGACTTCTCTGTATGAAATCCTTCACACATCCCTTCCTTATAAGTAATTAAAACTAATTCACATAAACCAGTTGAGGAAATAATGATTAATTAGTTCATTGGATCTACTAAGAATCTTTGGGATAATTTTACCTTAATATGGTAATAATGGATTAAATTGTCATAATTCGAAGAGCAGTAGTTTTAGCAATGTTTTATTCATATGGTCACTTCATTCATGAAATTTACCTGAGAATGGCTCTGGCTTATTTCTTGTCAAATCACAGAGCATAAGGAAGGGCTATTTTTCATCTAGCAGAAATGTATTTTGTTGATGGAAATTAGGCTATCTCCTCCAAAATTAAGCATTTCTAACTTAGGAAAACATAAAGATTATATTCAAGTAGATATAAAGAGTGTGTGCAAGTGAGAACTGAGCAGGAGGTTATTAGTGTTTGTCATGCCTCTTGTGACACTCCTTCTTTCTTTCTAACCATATCCATGATAAGTTAAAAACCCCCAGTTTTATCCACTGGAAGGATGACTGGCAGTGGTAGGTGATGCATATTGCCCATACAAATTTGGTTTCTTGGATTTAAGGTAATTGAAAGATCTAGTTAAAAATAAAATCAGTCAGAAGTCAGATCATTTCAATTTTGGTTTGAGTACAGAAAATAAGGAATATGTTAGAACATACAGAATTTTGGCTTACTTCAGTCTATATACTTAATGCTTTCTGGTAAACTAGAAGGGCTGGCACAGCAGTAATCTATATGGTAAAGCAGACACACCCGTAAAGTATAGCTGTTTTCCTGATGTGGTTCTGGAATATTTTAAGTCCCTACCAATTACATTCAATAACAATGTAACTCATTTTCCCTGATAGCCTTAAGTCTCTGGTGATCCTGTAGACTTGCCCCCAAATAATTATAGGACTGTGATTTTTTTTCTTATCACAGTATGTTTAAATCCAGCCTCAGTAAACGTGATTTTAAAATTATAGTCTGTTGTCATCAACAGAGAATTAAAAATTTGGAAGTTTGGAATTAAAAATAGATTATGCAAGTTCGTTCACCGAAATGTTGTTGACTTAGCTTCAAAAAAACCCTGAGCATATGTGTTTCCTGTGTCAATTATTTAACATACAAATATATACTTGTTATAGATTAAATTTGGGCTTTCACAAATTTTCAGTGTAATTTTTTTTTTTAATTATTGCTGATCAGTCTCGTTTTCTTCATAATTTTATTACATAGCCGTTATTTCCTTTATTTTCCCAAATGGGTTTGCACTTTTTTTTTTTGATAACTACGTTGTGGTAAGTAACTAGTCCATTCAGTGTTGTTGTATAATTAAACACAAGCAGTTTCCTCCGGACCATTCATGCACACTTGCATGATTTTTTTCTGTTAAAATTTGTGAATGTTTGATTTATCAATTCTGTTTGATTTACTAACAGTGAATATGCATGCAGTAATGCTACACCACTATTCTGTGTATATATTTCTGTAGTTGTCATCGTAAGACTCTTGAAATACCTGTTTTCTTTTACAGACTCAGTTAAATTTGCTTCTTGAGAAGCTTCACAGTACTGTAAGTATATATACAGATGCAGGTTCATAATTTTCTGACATAACAATCGATTATCTCAACAATATAGCTTACAATAAATGTGATAAATAATTGCTTTAATTATATGGCACTTTTGAAACATCTTGCTCTACAGTTGATGATTATTGAGTTACTCTAAAACACCCCCACTACCTTAAAAAAAAAAAAAAAAAAAAGCTGTAGAATGAAAGTTACACAGTTTGAGTAAACAATATGAAATCTGCCTGGGGTGCAGTCTCCTTTTTTGTCACTTTTACTTCCCTCCATTCACTGGTTATCATTGATGACTAATTTGCAGAAGATTAAGAGATGTTATTTAGAAGTAAGGCAGATAATTTCTTATTAATTTCTGTTTTCAGATTCCATAAAGCCATTAAAAACAAAATGTTTCATTTCACTTTTGTGATTGGCTGTAAATGCACACATGGTCAAAGAACCTGATTCTTCTAATGAGTATTTGCTAATTTAGTTGATGTAATTTGATAGTTTGTAGAATTCTCCATGTAGTTCAACATACTTTTTTTTTTTTTTTTTTGGCGGGGGGGACACACCGACTTGTATTTGTAGGAACATATTCTTGTTTCTCCTGACCACATGGTCTAGGTCTAACCAATTCTAGATATGAGGTTATGCTCTGTCAAAAAAAAAGGGGGAAAAACATGGAAACAAATGGGACAAGGGCTGCAGTGTAGCTGATATAAAGATTTTACTGTACTCGTGAGGCTGGTCTGAAAGAAAGATGATCTCCTTCACACAGAACACTCTGGAACAGAGACCCAGTCCAGGGAAAAAGTATGTGGCCAGACTTGCTGTACTCTGAGTTTAGCTAACCCATGACTGAGGATATATTGTTAATACAGAGCTCCCTTGGCAGATGCTCTCTCACTCTCAGCTGAGAGATGGAATAAAGAGAGAAGACACTGCAAACCAGGAGTAATATTATGTTTTCTCAGTCCCAATTTTGTTTTAGTGTATAGGTAGGTTATCGTTAGCAGCCACCTGTTACAGGAAAATCTGAATAATTGGTTGGTGTTTTGCAAAAATGTCATTCTTAATGAATGTGAAATGATCAGAGAAAGCAGTGGTCAAAATTGTAGAGATAGCACACATGGTGGTAAGAGAGGAGCAGACTGGAACAATATGGGGGAAGGGAGAGTGAAGCCATGAGTCAGAAGAAACTGTAAAAGTAAAAGTTAGAAGAAAGGAAGGTCAAGTTCACCTGGCATGATTCCAATCTCAGGAGGCTGTTAGAATGTTCACTGATGTGAACTCTGGAGGACTGAAGCATTTAGGTGATGTGACTGTAGAAGATAATGAGAGAAGTAGAATCTAGACTGCTAAATCATGATTAGGTTTTACTAATGCTAAGAAGAATGGTTGAGTGAAAACTCAAAAGTTGAGGATCCAATAAATAGCTTGAGCATTGAGATCAGTTACATCAAGGCCAAGGCTAGAGTGCAAACCTGATATATGAGAGAAAAAGAATGTCAGCATTTCTCTTTTAGAATACTATTATTTTGTATCTTTTTTTTTTTCCCCACCAATAATTCTTGAATGACTAACTATTATTTCAGGAGGTTTAAAAATGCGTAGATTCTCCAAACTTCTTGTTTTGGTAACAGGGATCTAGCTTTATTCGTTGTATCAAACCTAATTTGAAGATGACAAATCACCATTTTGAAGGAGGACAGATCCTCTCTCAGCTTCAGTGTTCAGGTAATGTATGCCTCTGATATTTTTCCCTCTGTTTATTACTTTGGCCATTATAGATTGACCTAAGTTTGAAATATGTGAGATGGAAGCAGTATTTCCTTATTTGAACTGTTGCTGTCTAGAAGGTAGCTTATTTATGCCTTATGAACAGTTATTTAGATTCTTAGTAAGTTAGCTCTCATTTTAGTCAATAGAACCCTAGAAATAATTCATCTGAACAACCATAAGGCTTCTTCTTTGCAAGAAGAGTTGATGTAATTTCCATCGACTGTTTTTCCATTGATTATAATGAGAGTTCAGACACCAGCTGCATATGTAAGAAGCCATGTAGCCATATCTTGGTATATAAATTTAGATTTCCTGATCTGGAGCTGAATCCCATCTCTCTGTGTTGTCCACAATGTTAACAGGGCAGCAGTTCATTCCAGAACAACTGAATTTCTTTTAAATTACTGTGGTAGTTGAAGTGTTAGAAACTCCTGTGTGCATTTAGAGGCAGTTAGTATTAGCTGAGATATCACACCTGTTTTCTTTGATTTTATAGATACTATGGTAGAATTGAATCATCTTGGTTTACTTTTTCAAAATTTCTTTATACCACTGTTAATTTGATTTGGAGCTGAACTTCCAACAAGGGCACTTCAGCATAGTCTTTCCTGTTGCTTTATATACTACAGATTGCAATGCTGCATTTTCATTATTCTTGAAACGCTAGGCGCTTTCCAATTTCACAGCTTTATTGTAAAGAATGAATATTAGTGTTTTGCTCGTGCCCCACTGAACAGTGGAAGGAACTGCTTGCTTGGGAATTAAGAGTGCTAGTATTGTCGTTCTTCACCGGGTGTTTGTTCATGAAAGTACTTCAATATTTATTTTTTCCTTTTTCTGTATTTTTGTACTTTCAGTGGCTTGTGCTTAGTTTTTTCTCTGTTTGTAGTCAAGATACTTCAGGGTTCTGCAGCTGATATTTTGACAAATCCACATGTTTAACATGTGATGTTACCATCACAAAAGCTTAATTTTTCAGCAATTAGAATTTCCATTAACATCATTAGCAGTAGGTCTCCAGATTAAGTGCATTTGGCATGTCAGAGAGGAAAAAATAACAACTTCCCCACCCCCAACAACAGCAAAGCTTTACAGTAGTCTTACAAGCCTTAGCAACGGTAAATGAAGCTTAATCTAGTAAAACAAGATTATAATATGTAAAGTTAAAAAAGGAAGATGTAATGCTATAAAATCTTTTTTTGAAAAAGAAAAAGTGTAAACAGATCAAATTTCCATTGAAAGCAAATATGCAAAAGATTAAAGACAGGAGCCACAAGTTAAGGGCTAACTTAAAAACGTATATGCAAAATCTGTTGATAGGGTTATGTAAAGCAGTGGCAAAAACTGGCATGGCCTGTGCTGCTTGAAGCTTTTACTGACTTTGTGTCTGTGCTTTACTGATGTCCTAGTTGTAGCCAAAATGTAGTAACAGTATTTGGGACACTAAAATTACAGTTTAGCAGCTTATTTCTAGTACTGCAAGTACACTAAATGTTCTAGCACTGCATATGTATTTGACGCTGCATCTGTACCACATCTCACAAGTGTCATTGACATGAGGAAAAGAAAAGCCTTGCGGGGCATTGTTTGTTTTTTTGTTTATTTTTCTTTAAAAATCAAAATGTCAAGTCTCCTAAAACGAAAAAAATATTTAGAAGAAACATTAGAAAAAAATCCTCAGCATGACGGGGTGTTGTTTACCTCTGAAATAAGGAGAAAATTATATGCATTCTTCTCATCTGTTCAGTATTAACTTTTTGTGAATGATCACATGATCAAGAAATATTAGAGGCTGAATCAAGTCCTAGTTGAACTTTGTGATTGAGTCTGAACAATGTCTTTGAGGCTTATGTCATAAACTACTGTTTATCATAAAAATCACTGCTTCCTTTTCATTTTACTGATGCCAGCTTTTGTGCATGTGTTTCTATGAATCTAGGAATGGTGTCTGTTCTGGATTTGATGCAAGGTGGTTTCCCTTCACGAGCTTCATTTCATGAACTATATAATATGTACAAGAAATACTTGCCTGAAAAATTGGCTCGACTGGATCCTAGGCTTTTTTGCAAAGTAAGAAAGAAATTAGTTCTTCTTCTGTGTCATCCAGGACAGAAAATGTATTGGGGTTTTTGAACTTACTTTGTTTTTTTTTGAAGGAGGCAGAATATAATCCTAACTGCTTTCTCTGTTTCAGGCACTATTTAAAGCCTTGGGACTGAATGAAAATGATTACAAATTTGGGTTAACCAAGGTGTTTTTTAGACCCGGCAAGGTAATGTTTCTCTTGGAGTTCATAAATGTGAATCTTAGAGTAATTTCAATTGGAAGGGAGCTCTGAAGGTGGCATTGCTCAACACATTGCTAAAAACGCGGCCCAGGGTTTTTTGTAAATACTGTTCATTTTCTATGAAAAAATATATTATATATAACCGATAGAATCAGTTTCATAGTCTTGTTGCTAATGCTGCTGTATTCCTAATGAAATGTTTGTATTCCCAGACGTTCTACCAGTCACGTAAGACTTCTGTTGACTATTAAAAAGAGCAAGTCAGAGCAAATGAAAAATATTTTGTAGTAAAATCTATTTATAGCTGAAATCCCTTTCTGTGATTGAGTATTGCTGCTGCTATGCAGAGGAAGGGGGTGAAGCAGGGAGCTGTTGTGACTAGAAAGGAAAATTATTGTAGTCCTAGAAGAATGTTCTTACTGTCATAATTACCAAAAAGTAGACGTGCAGGATTTTCAGAAAAGATTGCCTTTGGTTGGATTCTTACACAAAAGTTAAAGGCCAGAGTAAGTGTTCAGGATGTAAAGAAACAATTTTTTAAAATTTTGACAATAAATATTGTTAGTGATTAATAAGTGCTTGGATTATTCAAAATGCTAAATGTTGCACATCGGTTAAACAGAAAAACAACCCCCCGCAGCAGTCATTTCTGTTACCATTAAAGAATAAAGTGATGCCAGACATACCTGCTCACTTGAACTATTTGAAAGCTGATATAATGACATACCATTTACATTAAAAATATTTTACCTTTTTAACTCAACATGCTCTTAAATAATAATGTCTAACTTTCTCTGTTCTCCTAATTTGTAAAACTTTTATTTATTTATTTAGTTTGCGGAGTTTGATCAGATAATGAAGTCTGATCCAGATCACTTAGCAGAGCTAGTTAAACGAGTGAATCGCTGGCTTATCTGCAGTCGTTGGAAAAAAGTTCAATGGTGTTCTCTCTCAGTGATTAAATGTATGTATTTTATGTTTTATTAAATCAAAATGTTTGTCAAAAATATAAAAAAGCAATTATTATCACCTTGAAAAGTGGCTAAGGACATGTATAGCAGATGGTTACATACTAAGTCTGAGTAATTGCTTTCAAGGTTGGTGAGATTATTTTTTTATGCTTTATGTTAGATACACATAGCGAGGCTTAGAAAGAGGTTTTTAAAAGTGGAACATACAGCCCACCACCAGTCTTCTGCGTCCAGTCTGCTTGGGTGCTTACTGAAGCCTGGGTAGACACTTGCACAGAAATAACAGGTCTTGTGGGGGAGAGACTGATACATCAGCAGGAAGAACAGTAGTTCAACTCTTAGCTGACAACATGGAGTCATTTAGTTCTGGGGAGTGCCTGCACAGAGGTTGTCATCTCCAGACAGAAACCGTGTGTTTGAAAGCAATGACATGAATTACAGGGCCAACATCTTCACTCCAGGGTTTACTGCTGATCGACGAATCAGTGCCTATTACTACTGATATGCAGTTTGTAAGTGCTTGGCCTGCCCAATTTACTGTGCAGAGTAGGAATTGAGGCAATGTGGAATTGAGATTAGTGCTTGTAGGGTTTTTCAGTAAAGATGTCTGGGAGATGGGGAAAGGTCTGATGCAGGATGTCAGGGATCTATAATAACACAGAGGGTAGAAAGTATACATTAAGATGGGGAAGAAAAGTATGAAGGCCTTGTGCCTTATAGCTGTGCATTTGGGCCAGCACAGTTGTGACAGCTACATCTGTCACTGATCAGATACTATTTGTTGCTGTTTATACTAAGGCAAATAGAATTTGTGAATTTTTATCACATAGGTTTCAGACATCGGAAATTGTAACACTAAAATCATGTTTTTGACCTCGAAACTTACGCTGGTTAGTATATTTTTCAGAAAGATAGGACAGAAAGTCTGGTTAGTGCATTTTTCAGAAAGGTAGAACAGTCAGTCTGTCACTGTGTCCGAAAAGTAGAAACCCAGGGGAACAATATGCTGGTTTGATGTGCCTTACTACTTTTTGTGTTTTATGGGAAACTAGAAACTACTTTTATCCCCAGAATAGAGCTGAAATAGAGACTTGAAAAGTAGAGTGCATCTTTGTAATCACCTAAGTCCAGTAGTTAATTATCACTGTGTTCACAAACCATGTGCTCAGCTGATGACTAAAGGCAGCATGGACCCTTAGGCATCTATGCTTCCTCCAGTAGATATGGAAAAACTGCATTTATTGTTGCACTTCGGAGCTGCTCAGCACACATACTTGTGCCTGTGCCTTGGCATTATTCTCTGTTTAACTTGCCTCCTGGTGCCAGTCATTTGAATCATTAGATGAAGACTATATTAGAAGAAAAACAACTGGAGGTTTTGTTTTGTGTTCTTTCATTTCAGTATTGCAGAGAAATGCTCAGCAAAGTTGCAGCCATTTTATCTCTAGCAGATATTGGCTACTTGATTACCCTCCAACGCAGGACTTAGACTTCGAGCTGAGCATTTCCTGCTTGCTAGGTCTGGTGACTTTTCACTGAGGTTACAGATGTCTGAATCTAGGGGGGCAGGGTGTATGTGCATGCATGCCAGTGTGCATGTGCTTAATTCTTCCTGTTTGTTTTGGGAGGGAGCCTCTATGCCTGGCTCAGGGTTGTGAATTCTGTTGTCTGCTGTGTCTTAAGTGTTGTGGTTCTGATATAGACCTCAAGCACATGTAGTCTACATACAGTTTTGAGCCATCAAATGTGTGAGTACTATAGGAGTTGTGTTAAATTGTATAAACCATTGAGACTCAGATCTTTTGTGTGTTTACAGTGAAAAATAAGATAAAATATCGAGCCAGTGCCTGCATCAAAATACAAAAGACTATTCGTATGTGGCTTTGCAAGAGAAAGCACAAACCACGGTAAGAGGATATTCCTTGGTTGAAGAAAATGGATTTTTAATAATATTTTCTTGTGAATGTAAAGAGGGGATTTACTACGCTTAACTAAATATATCTGAAGTCCTAGGATGATGCTAAGTATGACTGAAAGAGATTTTGAAAGGTGCTGTGTTTCTCCTCTCTTTCCCAAGGATGAACAGACTAAATCTTAACCTTTCCTAAGAGATGTTTGTTTAGCTCTTCGTTCATAAAATCCTTCAGTGATAGCCTAGTTATTAGAAATCCTTAGTTAAGTCTCTCTAAATGAAATTCAGGCTCATTAATTTTTGTCCTTTACCCTTTCACACCTTCCTTTATAGGCGCCCTTTCTTTTTTATCTTAAAAATAGTTGTGCGTTCTGTCTGTCTTGTTTCCTCTTGAAATTAAGTAATACCATCTGACTGCATAGAATACTGATGGAAAAAACCACTTCGGTTAAGCTCTACTGACATGTTTTGTTGTTTGATAGAGATCTAACTGACTGTTCTTTGATAGTGGTGTTCTCATAAAATGTTTTCTTTTGCATCCTTTGATAGTTATGTTTCATTTTGTACTTTGGCATTTCTGACTGTATCCCTGTATGTTGAAGCTGTTCTATACTCATCTTTAATGATTTGATTTAGTTTCTACTTTTTGTGTGGTGTTTTCCTGAATCCCAGTTCAGTGGTTTCTGTCTAGGAAGACTGTCTCTGCAGAGTCATAACTTGTATGTGTGGCCTTCAGTATTAGTTCTTTAAAAAGCTCCAAGTTTTTCTGGACTCTTATTTTCCAGACTCTTTTTTTTTTTTCCCCCTATGGGGTCTAATGGCTGAGTTCCCTGCTGTGAAGTTAAGTTTTATCTGATTCAGTTGCTCTTTGAGTAAGTGGCACAACTCAACCTTTATCCACTCCAGTCAAAATCCTCTGGTGGATACTAATGATGTGTTATTAGAAAAAAACCAAGAACCTACATTAATTCTCAAAATAAAAATGTGGTTTTTCATTTTGAGTCACTGTCTGCTAATCAGTTTTAATTATTATTTGCAAAAGGCTCCATTGCTTAGTTAGTTCATGTGATAATATTTGAAATTTCAAAAAAAGAGGGTGAATTTTATCAGAAGGTGCAACTTGTCTCCCCTATCTACCTCTTCAGTGTGAGTGATTAGTGGTAGTTTTAAAAATATCACCTTGTAAAACGATCTCAAGATACAAATAAACTGTGTTACCTTCACAGCATTGATGGCCTGATAAAAGTGCGTACCCTGAAGAAGAGACTTGATAAATTTAATGAAGTAGTAAGTGCTCTGAAGGAGGGGAAGGCGGAGACAAGCAAGCAGGTCAAGGAGCTGGAGTATTCTATTGATGCTTTGATGACCAAAATTAAGGTATGATAATAATTAGAAAAATATTTTCTTATTACTGGAATCTTTTAAAAAACATAATCTAAGATAGAAAGCCTATGTATTTTTCTTAATAGAAAAGACATTTTAATATTAGCGGACTTAATTTTCAGAGGTACTGGGTAAAACCTGTTTGAAGTTATTTCTGAATGTAACTGAAATGAATCCTGAAACAGACTTTGGTATTATTATCTGTGTTTTAAAATTGGCACTGGAGAATTTAAAGCAAAAATGCATGTTGATATTGCGAGACGAGTGCTATTAATAATTTGCTTGTTGCTTTTATTATTGGAATAATGCCTGTTAGCAATGTTTTAAATTAATCAGGGCTGAAACGTACAAGTATTTATCACAGAGTGAAGAGATTTATATTCCAGTTAGGAGGTTTTTCAGACTTGGTAGTAAAGAGAATTCAGCTTGCTGGTTATACCTTAGGGTCTATAGTTCTCATTTTCTTACCATAAGAGCACACAGACAAAATGAAAGCACACTGGGATTTATAAACGTTAGGAAAAATTTGATGTGTTGAATTTTTGTTTTATACAATGTTATAGCTTTCTCAGTGTACCGTATTAAGATTTTTCTATTTAAAAACATGGTTGAAAACGTGATAGACTTAACCTGTCAACTTACAGTTCTCTTTTCTAATAAGAATTAGATTATTTGATTATTATTGTGATACACCCTCAGAAAAGGTCAGCAGACACCCCATATCACAGGTTTATTAGTCCTCATCAATGTGAATTGTAAAATGAAATTAAATTGTAGCTATCAATGAGGTTTGAAAACATATATAGCAAAGGCTATTGTTTTAAGTATTTTCAACCTCTTACTTGCTACTAATACCTTTTTAAAAAAAGTCACAGTATGGTCCAATACTTTTTCTGAGGGCTAGCACACATAGTAAGAGAAACTACTCTGTGCTATGACATAAAAGGCAGAGCTGTAAATAACCTCTTAGCAGGTAAGAACGTGACACAAAAAGCACATAGGAGGCCCTTAGTTTTCATCTTAGCTTGGTAAGAATTAATTTCTGCTGCTTAAAACGGCAAGATTTAAAAAAATGAAGGCATGTTTTAAAGAGAGAAGTCATGTTTAATTTCAGTGATAAAATTTGGATTATTTTGTGTAGTTTTATATGACAGAGGAGACTAACGGATTCCTGGGATTTTAGGAAGGAAGGGAAGGAAGTGCTCAAGCTCCCCCACCCTGAAGTGTATATATAATTTAATTATTCTGCTAAATGCTCTCATTTCACTTAATATTTTTTCAATATACATTTTTTAAAAGTGAAGTATAAATGTAAAAGAATATAATCCCCTGTTATTTCATTTTGCAGACCACTATAATGACTAGGGAACAGATACAGAAAGAATATGATGCTCTAGTCAGAAGCTCAGAGCAGCTTCTGAGTGCACTGCAAAAGAAGAAACAGCAAGAGGAAGAAGCAGAGAGGCTACGACGCATCCAGGAGGAAATGGAAAAAGAAAGAAAGAGACGTGAAGAGGAAGAACAACAACGAAGGAAGGAAGAAGAGGAAAGACGTCTGTGAGTCTTGAATAAGTTACTGGTTATAGAATGAGAAGAAAATAGGAAAGGCACTTTAATGAGGTTGTTTTTAATACTCCTATGCTTAAAGAGAGCCACTTGGATTGTACTCCTAGTGTGCTATGCAGTGTTAAAACGTTTCCTTTCCCAGTGATTTATAAGGTAAGTGTAGTCAGAGTAGAGCATGGAAGAAATTATATGATGCAACTGAAAATACAGATGGACTTGAAAAGTTTCTTGACTTTAAATGTGGTGTCCTGTTATCAGGACTATACTGACTTCTGGATTACCATTCAGTTTTATAGAAGATGCTTTCCTATCTCTTGTTCACTTGCATTGTAATAACGTGTTTTCATTTCGTCCTCCTCTTTTGTGATAGGAAATCTGAGATTGAGGCAAAGAGAAAACAGGAAGAAGAAGAGAGGAAAAAGAGGGAAGAGGAAGAAAAGCGTATGCAGGTTAATGTTTTAGCTGTGTGGGGTTTGTTTTTTTGGTGGTGGTGTTTTTTGGGGGGGTTTTGGGGGTTTTTTTGGTGTTGTGTGTTTTTTGGATTTTTTTTTTTTTTTCTTAGAGTCTTTTTCACAGCTGAGGCTCTCCACAGAGTCTAACGGCTTCATTTTATAAATGCGTGTCTCAGTCATTCAGCAATGTTGCTTTAGTAGTAAATGTAAGGTGAAAATCATGATTAGGGCATCCCAAGACAGATCACCTATTTATAGTCCACAAGCAAATTCAAGTCTTCTGATTAGAGGTGCATTTGTTTTTAAAGGGTTTTTAAAGTTAAAAATACGCAGCACTGCAGAATCCTGGTTTACACTTTGAAGTTTTTGCAGATGTTCCATGTCAGGCAAGTTTGGCACTATTAGTAGAAGTCACATCTGCACTCAGGCTGTATTGTGTAACAGCTTAACTGTAAACACTTTCAGAATAGTGGTAATAATGAGAGGATACAGGACTGTCTCTAGTAGTCCCTTTGACTACAGTAATGTAGAATAAATACAGGCAGTTCAAACCCTGCTCCTCCACCCCTCCCCCTTGGTTCCTAAAACGTGTTCCTGATCCCATCACGAACTCTCACTCTGAGGTGCATTTGGCCCCTATACCCTTGTTTTCCTCTTCTCTTGGAGATTGCCTGGGTCACTGGAACTAACAGAGAAATGATAGCCTAACTTTGATGAAAAATGAATCTTTCCTGTGTTACTGGGTCAGTCATCTGCAAGATGGTAGCGTTTATTATTCTGATACAGAAGTTAAACATAAAGAGAGTAACCTGCTATTTGGTTAGTCTCTAAGTCATTGCTTGGAGACCATTGCAGATGTGCCCAGTGTTTTGTGAGAAATTCATAGGATTAGTTTCCATTCAGGGACAGTTTAAATGGATTAAACTTTGTCCACTGAGGAAGCAAGATCGCCTGTTGCCAGAAGGTTTAAAAACTTGGTCTGCCAGCACTATGAGCATCTCTAGGTCTTGTCTTTATTTATGTTTCTTTGTTTCTGAGATGTGGATATCTGCGATGCAGAATGTAAGTTACACTTTTACTTAGAAATGCTGCGTTTGGATACAGAGCAGATACATAACCCAATAGGGTATTTCTTTCTTCTACATACAGTTAATTACTCATTATCTCTCCTTCTGGTGGTTGTTGCTATCAGCTAATCTAAAATCATTTTCGTAGAGTAAAGTCACTGGTGTTACTGCCCTGCTTTAGTGGTGCAAATTCACAATGATCAGTGTGAAGTGACTTTGTCTCCTTTGACTTTTGCACACCAAGAAAGGCACTGCTGACTTGGCATATATGACTTTCAGAAGTATGAATTGGATGGTCGCATTTTACTTACCGTGTGTGCAAGACCCTTTGTTAAATAATGATGGTACACTAGACTTACAGTTTTGCTCTGCAGAGGCAGTATATCTGCATTGCTTCTGCATTGCAGTAAGTCAGAATTTTACCATTTGCTTAAATTCAAAGCCAGATCAGGCCCACAAAGGATTTCAGTGTTTGTCTTGATCCCTTTTCAAAATGAACCATAGACCTACATGCAAAGCAATGCCTATTGCAAAGTTCCATAATGACAAGTGCAGAGTGTCAAGGGAGTATTGTCTTAGTGCTATGGAGGAGTAACCGTATTGCTCTGTATCATCTCAGTTTTAATGATTCTAAAAACTTTTGAAGTCTAATTTTTGTAATTTTGTAACTAACAAAAAGCTTCATGTGTTTTTAAAATAAGGAATAATTGATTAGCAATTTAATTTGAATAGGTAGTACAAGTGGTGGATAATAATGATTTGATAAACTCTATGAAATCTAAGATGCAATCTGTAGCTGTTTTGTTTTTCTGGGGCCAGACTAAATACTAATGCTGTTACTTTTTCAGTTCTGTAATTTTGGCATGTTTTGAAAGCTATAAATATACTACTTGGCATATATTTCTAATCATTTGCTTATGTAGCATTTTGGGTTTGAAGGATAAGGTTAAAGGTGTGTTTTTTATAAAACAGGCTGAAATTGAGGCTCAGCTAGCTAGAGAACGAGAAGAGGAAACCCAGCATCAGGCAGTGCTTGAACAGGAGCGTCGTGATCATGAACTTGCAATGAGAATTGCCCAAAGTGAGGCAGAACTCATCAGTGATGAAGCTCAACTTGATTTAGGATTGCGCAGGTATGGGCTTAAGTAGTTACATTTCTTTCTCTTTTTTTTTTTTTTTTTTGTTCCTGTCTTCTTCCTAGCCTCACCCCTTTGAGAAGACTATGCTTTTGTTGGTTTTATGTATTTTTGTATTAATTAATGGGCCTTTTAAGTCAGTGTATTGGAATATTTTTCAAATTAACTTGTTAGATTGCTTTTGCTTAAAGGCTTTCTCCATTTTGTGTCTTGCTACATCAGTAATTTAATAGGTACTTGTGAATATGACTGCAGTTCTCTTTCTCTTTTTGAGTTCTGGCAAAGATGGCAACCAATTTAAATTATGATTTTTATCACTCATTTAAAGTAGTGAATGGAATTTCTTCAGTGGTAAGTAGTAATAAAATACACCCTTTCTGGTGCTTGAATGGTTCCAGTAGTGTAGTGTGAATTTGTGTGGGTTTTTTTTTTTTTAACAAGAAGCCCTCTGAGTTTGGAAATCGTAGTTATTTCTGTGTCCTAACTGGTAAGTTTTTTAAAGTGGAATGAATATATTTGACATAGATGCATTTGAAAATTAAATGTTGTCTTAAACGTTTTGTTTGAACTTTTTTGATGTGTCATGAGAAGATCTTGGCTTTTGGCATACAGATCCATGCTGCCTGCAAAGCAAGAGCTCCTCGTGTGTAAAGGGTGATGTCTTAGAAGCAACTTAGAAGTTCCTGTAAAAATGGTACTTATTGGCCAAACTGCATAAAGGGACCTATGCACATGATCACATCATTGATGATTTCATTAGTGCTAGTATACTCAGTATGATGTTGTTGTTGAAAGAGGGGTGTAAGAAAATCCCAAGTGTTTCCATGGAATTTCAAGCTCCCAGATGTGTTCTCTTTGCTACTCAAATTCTATCTAGGTGTATTCTTTTTTTTTAATAACTGTATACCTACATGAGATAGCTAGGTAATTTTTTTGTCACTGATTTTCAGACAATTCCACTAAAATTATTGTGGTTTTGCCCTTAGTTATACAATAGCTGTCATACTGTCTCAGATAAGACTGTAACATGCTCAGCTGTATATCCAAGTGCTTCACAGACAGCATTCTGGAGATTTTCATACTTTCCCTGTTTGGATTTTGGTGCAGTACTTTGAAGGTAAACCCAAAGTCACTCAAGTGTTGCAACCAAGCAAACTTCTCGTAAATATGAAAGGGAGGCATTAGACAAGAAGCGCTCAGAGAATTCAACAACTTTTCTGTCAGTGAAACTCTAATCTCCAGTGTTTCCTACTGCTCATGGGTCATCCTGGTATGTGTCTTCCTTGTGTCGTCCTGGAATGGATGATGAGCTAACCGTCCTGATAGTTTTGACTGCCAGTTTCTCTCCACCGTGTAGTTAGAGGTAGGAGAACGAAGACTGTTTTCTGAATAATTGGAAAGTGAAGAATAGTCTGAACAAGTTAACATAGCAATGTAAATCCTTTCTTGAACGAGATAATATATAAATCTAGAAAAAAGTAGTAGAGAGATATTTCTGCTTATATGAGATTTTTTTTTTAGCTCAATTAGCAAATTTTTTTCTTTTGATTTCTGCAGTCTACTTCAAAGAGTTCTAAGCATGTCCAAAAAATTGAAGAAAATGCTTTTAATTTCACCTTTGATTTGATTTTGTTTTGGTTTGTTTAAAAACAAACTAAAACCTTCCCCAGAGCCCAGTATCTTCTACTGAAATCCAAGTGTAGATATCCACGTAACTGCAGGAATCGGCTTAAGGGTAGAAACTGAGTGAATTCTTCTCTGAAACGAAAACTATTTATTGGTTTGAACAAAGCATGTAATTTAATAATTTAAACATAAATTCTCAGGACTTATTTTAACTGAGGTAAATTAAATTTTTACTAGAGTCTAAGGAAGTTATTCTGCCATCTTCTGGATTCGAGACGTGCATATTACCCTTTGATACACTGAAATCATTGTGACTTTTATATATGTATATTGCCCTTTTCTGTTAAATTTTGCTCTAGTAAGATAAAGCATGTATCACTGCATACTGAATTCATGCACTATACTGTTTCTACAGTGTTTTCACACAATTTTGTAGAAAATGGTTTCATGCCTACATGTTGGTATGAATAAAAGGGAATTTTCCACTGTGCTGTACTACCTGTGGAGTGAAAATAGTAAGAGCAAGGTCATTTTTATGTGCCACTTTGAAGAAACTCTTGTATTTTGCTCATTTTTAAGGAACATGTGGTGCTCACATGTGGTCATATTTGAAAATAAGTAGCCTCTACTTTATTTCTTTTCTCCTCAACACCTTGATGCATTCACCATTACTTTTCATAGATATTTAAAAGTTCATAAATATTAGTAGTTTCTTCGAGAAATATACTCATTGACTCCTGTCAAAGAAGAAAAGTTGTTTGTTTTGGCAGTAGATCCAGCATTTTCATTTGTGCTTATTCTGTGCTGGATATGCTGGACCTGTCCTAGCTTCATCCAATTTTATTACTCATCCACAATCTGAAATCATGTGTAATAAGGGATGTACTGCACCTGGGGGGGTAAATTAACAGAACTGCTTAGCACTTAAGTAAAAAATTAGTTCAATAATAGATACTTGTTTTCAACTGTGCAACACTTTTAATTTATGTGGCTTATTGAATCATATAGTATAGCACATAGCACCAAAATAAGCTAGTCTCAGTGAAGGCATTGTGAGCGTATCTGTTCTGTGCATTGCGTTGGAACAATCCAAGTAAGTTCTAATTTGTAGCATATTCAGTGCTACGTGTGTGCATGTGGGTCTTCGCTATGGCAGTTAGACTTTGTGTCTTTTCACAGCTTGCTATCTGTCCTGTTCCCAGAGTAGCTACGTGAGGATTGCTGTTATTTCTTGCAATATGCTTATCCAGGGATAATCTTTAATTTTGAAAGGTGGAGTGGGGGAGTGAAAGGGTGGAGGAAGTTTTTGTTTGTACAGTTTTTCCAGGTTATCTTCACTTATCTTTTCAAAAACAATATAATACTCATGATTGAATGAGAAAGATGAAGAAAAAAGGTCTATATAATCCCGTTTCTCAGTAAATAAAAAATAAAAAATTCGTAAGATTGTAAATAAGATGTGAGAGAGCAGGAAATACTATGACCCACCCACCTTTTCCCACTTCAGATTATTAGAAAGGTAACGAGGAAGTGGTCTGTCTAACATAAATATCTTCTATTTGCAGAGCCAATGGAACAAAGCCGCAAATGACTGCGTATGGCATTTTTTTCCATTTGAATGCTCTAATACAAAAAAAAGTGACACTACTTAATTCAGAGGAAATTGAGATTGTCCTCTCATTTACTAATACCCCATAATAATCTTTAGTAGCATGCATCTGTGAACTTCAAATCAGTTTGTAATACCTTATATCCGCTGCTTTGCTTAAGTCTAATAAACAAGTTAATAATCTAATACACCTCATAGTATCTATTTAAAGATGATTATATAATTAGTGTAAATTTTTTCACATACCATCCATTTTCACTGCCCTGTGTGATTTATTGCTCTGTACAGAATCAGAACTGTATATATATCTATTAGAATGAAACTTATTTAAAATAAATAGCCAATTTTTTTGTGCACTTGAATTACCTTCAGTTTCATTGGCAAGAGACTATCACAGTCATAAAGGCTATATTTATATTAATATGTTTTATGCTTATTTATCAATTTTCTTATAGGGAACAAATGGCCACAGAAATGTCAGAAATATTGTCTAGGTAGGTGAGAAGATAACACCAAATGAATCAATCATTCTATAAAAAGAAATCACACATGAAATGGGTTGAATTATTAGGAAATTAAAAATAATGGAATCTGTTTGGTGGGGTTTTTTTAAGTGGTAAGCAGATAAGTAAATTACTTCTTTCGGATGAATTTCCTTTATCAACACCTTTTTTTCAGCAATTATTTTTCTGCTATTTTAGTTGATTATATAAAAAAAAGAATAAAAATAATTCATGTATCCTGATATTTTGTGTAATTTTGGTAATGTTCCTCCAGCTTTCTTCTCTTTTCACCTTTCTTGTAATGATAATAGAAAACTAGGCTCCGCATCTTTCGAAGGAGGATTTCTACAGATTCAGCACAGAGTTAATGAAGTTATTTAACATTAATGTAACTGTTAGTGCTTTTAATAAGAAAATATTCTAGTTATAATTTCCTTCAAGTAAAAGCAGTTTTGAAAATTACCATGTTAAGAGCATATTGTTAAGAGCATACTGCATGCTTGTTCAACTAATTTTTTTTCACTTTTCATATACTGGAAGCTTTTGACTTGAGGCTGATTTTTTTAAGTCTGAAAATACTGTTTATGACTGATTGTCAAGTATGATGCTCCTCTTGCTGCCAAACTGTTATGCTTAAAGTCCTGTAGAAAACAAGAGTGATCTGCAGAGTGCAGAGTAGTACTGTAATGGAAAGGCTAAGCCATTCAATTGGATTAGCATTCTTAAAGATTACTAGTTTAACCAGAGATCTTACAGCCTAGTTCTGCTGCTCTAAATTATGTAGCAAACTCTTAGAGTGGTGGTGGGTAGTGTTGCTAAATAAAGAAAATCCTTAGGATTTGTCAAATTAGGTTCAAGAAGGTTAGACACCAGGCAGCGGAAATTACATTTAGCAGCAATCCTTTAATGTCCTACAGGTATGCCAATGATAATAAAATGTTAAAATATATATTTTGAAGGAGACTGTGTAATCATTTGTTTTACACTTATGAGTAGTGCTAAGGGTGAGGAAAAGTTCCTGTCCCTTAGCTATGTATTGATTAAAAGTCAAAGAGGTAATTTTTTACATCAGACTTCTCACATACCATAACTGGAAGCTGTGTGTTGACTCAGATTAGTAGTATGAGTAGGCATAATTAAGATGATGCTGCAATGAACAGTATGATTGTGTAGTTTTAATTACATTTGAAGAGGTGGTTTAGTTGCTATTAAGAACAACATTTGGTTAAAAAGGTTGTTATATTCTGTGAAATTTAAAAATAAATGGCACTTGTTATCTCTGCTTTCACAACTGCTATATGTACATAGAGAAATTTTTCACAAAAATGTATTTGTAACCTATTAACTAAAAAGGGAAAATAAACATAAAACTTTATAGTTCCACATGAGACCTTTATGGAAAAACAAACTTTAAAATAATATTCACTGGATTATAAATACTGTAGTAATGTAACAGTCCCACAAAGATATTGCTGCACAAACAGACAAAAAAGGCCCGGTTTCTTCTGTTTTTCCTCTCTTGTGAATTTTTCATGTGACATATTGCATCAAGTATTTTGCTACTCTGTAAAAGATCTAGTTTCTCCTGAACAAATCATCTCAGATCCTGAAAGATAACCCAGTTTGCCTCTTATTCTTAGTCATGGGTGTTAGCAGTGGTTGGTAAAATCATATGTCTGTTCTTGAATTCCTTAGTATTTAAAAAGTATTCTGATGGTCACTGAATGTTGGAGTATTTTGAACTTAGTTTATGTCCAAATAATCCATGGGAGGTTTGCCATTCCTAAGGGAGAGTTCTTCCACTTCTTATACATACCATTTTGAAGAAAAATATAATTTAAGAAAAAAAAATTTTTTTTTAGGTTTATCTTCATGCGTATACATGTAATGTTTGTTTGTTACATGGATAACCTTATATATACTGTTAAAGATGATGGACATTGTAGGAATAATTTCTCACTTGCATTTGCTTTTGACTTTATTGCATACTATGTACATAACAAATACCTTTTGCCTTTGAAAAACACTGTTTCTAGATGAGTCTTTTTATACTGGTCAGCCTTTCTTCTGAGAGTTGTCTTTTTTTCCTTGGAAGCTCTTAATGATTCCCAACTCACCGCCCCCCCCACCCCCCCGAATAAATATTGCTGTTTTTAGACAGCTACTATACAATTAATATAGAATTAATTTGATTTCTTCTCTCAAATCAGTCTTTTGTCAAAGACGTGGAATATTTTCTCTAGTCTTGGAACAAGGATTTTGTCCTAATCACGTTTTGAACAGCAGAGAAAACATCTTTTCTTCCTTCTCCGTGTTTACTTTTGAAACGTTTTTCCTTGTCTGTTTTTTCAAATGGAACTAAAATTTATATGGCCACTCTTTCTTGTCTGTATTCTGCATCTTGACTAGTACCAAGAAAAATGTACATCAGTGTGGGGTGAGGTACATGTGAATAGAATATGTGTCTTTTCACACATAAGCGCTAACTATTTATTTAATCTCTAGGCAACCGATGAGATTATTATATGATTTTGGACATAAAAGATACCTCCACTTTTTCCTAATAATTTGAACATAATGAAAATAAAATGGTATTTTGCCTTTGAATTCAGTCCCTCTGCTGCTGATTTTCATTGTAATAAGTGTGCTGCAGTGTTGATCGTGAGATCTGTTCCTCCTGTTGTAACAATTCCTGTTTCATACTTGAAAAAATACATATATTTTTTTTTTCATAATTGTAGGAGTCCTTCAGTTCAAGCCACGAAAGCTGCTGCTGGTGCTAAGAAGCATGATCTCAGTAAGTGGAAATACGCAGAGCTTCGTGATACAATCAATACATCCTGTGGTAAGTTTCTTTGGTTTGGTGGTTTTTTTTTTTCCTTTTTGAGTCTGATTTGAGAAGTCAAGTTGTAGTTGTATGAAAGGTGTTACTTTCTTCCTATGACAGAGATAAAAACTTGCTCATTAATTTATTCAGGTTTGAATGAATGTCAATTTTAAAAAGTTCTATTACCCCAAAGAGAACAGCAAACTCAGCTATTTCTGTACTGAGGAAACAGTTTACTTTCTTATATCCTTTACTGATTATATATTTATGATGTTAAACTGCTTGGACCATAAAATACATGTTATAATTTCTTAATTAAATTGTCTCAGTTTTGTGTATTTCCACAAAAGGAATAATAGTTGTTATGCTTTACCTGGAATTTGTATGTTCTAAGAAATTTTTTGCTGTCACTTCTTGCTGTCACCAAATCACAAAAAGCAAATATGTCATATAAAGCACAGCGTAAAATATTTTCTGTCTCAGATGTTCAGATTATTCTTTAATTTTCAACATGTGTAACTTCATTTGGGAAACTCACAGTTGGGACATTAATTAATTTCCCCCCAATGTTATGAAGATAGAAGCAGATAAGAATTATTCCTTTATTAAATATTACTGTTTCTTCCTGCTTCTGATTGAAAGCAGTTGGTTAATTTCTGATGTAAGATATTTCAAAGTTTCTCCCTGGATGTAGAAATTGGAAACAAATCCATTCTCTCTATTTGTATTTAAAACCCAAAGTTAGCTCCAAATTCTAACTGTGTCTCTATTGTTTTGATATATGCAAGACAGGAGCAATGTTTTCAACTGAATAGGTGGTGCAGTAATACATGGTGCTAATGTGTGTTCATCCCTAGTGAAGCCGGTTTGGATACTCTTAGGTGACTAATGAAAAAGCCTTGCAGTCATTCAGTCTCTTAGTATCATGAAATTCAGCAAAATTAAAATATATTTAGTAAAGTGGAAAAAGAACCTAGTTCTGAGCAGTCAGATTGCTGATTTTCTTTTTTTCAGTTGCAGAAATGAAGTTCAGCGGTGAATTTTTATCTGTTTCTGTACTGCTTGGCTTGTGATAATGCCAACAAATTTAGCAAAGTGAAAATTGTATTTGTAGCATTCCACTGCTCCAAATCTCACAGTAGAACAGCTACTTCAGGGACTGCCATTCCTCTAAAGGAGAAGAAGGTATATAGCACTCCAAGGATCTTTCTGGGCCATAAAATACAGGCCCTGTTGCTGCAGAGAGTAAGGGTTTATTATATTATAACATATTAGTGTTACAAACTGATCTAAAATTATGTACCTATCAATATAGAAAAGCATTTCATAAATATTTTTTCTGATTTTTCTCACTCTTTATTCCTCATTTGTGAGACAGATATTGAACTGTTGGCGGCTTGCAGAGAAGAGTTTCACAGAAGGCTAAAGGTATATCATGCTTGGAAATCCAAGAATAAGAAACGCAATGCAGAAGCAGAACAGCGTGCTCCCAAATCAGTCACAGACTATGGTGAGGAGAGATAATTTTGTGTTCATAATAACACAAATAATAATTTTGGGGACAATATTCTAAAGAAAACATTTCTAGAATTAATTTTGGTTTTGCTCGGCTGAAGGAAATTCTTGGGGTTTTTAAAGTATTTTTGTATTGATTTAAGGTAAATATTTTGGAAAGATTGTAACTGGCAAATACTTTGCAGAAAGTAGAATACTTCCAGGAGACCCAGATCCATGTGCTGAATAGCTGTCCCTAAAATCTTTTCTTATACCAACTCACATCTGTTAAAAATGGTTCTTGATTTGCTGTTGCAGTTGCTGGCATTTTTGCTAATTATTCATTGCTGTGCTACTTAAGACTAAGAAAGATCATTTTCCATTTGTGAAACTGTGGTTTGCATTTTGAGACTTTTGAGACTTTGTTTTTGGGTTTGTTCATACTAGTTCTGACCTCTGTAATTACGAATGTTGCTTTCTGGGAGTAGTTAGTAATAGTTCAGAACAGAGAATTATACCTAAGGATAGAATAGGAATTCTAAAAATAGTTCTCAAACAGTCCATTTATCAGAGAACTGTATGTGGGTTTTTTGGTGCTATGAAAAATAAGATTGGAAGGAATCATGCTCTGTTATGTAATTCACCGTTACATCTGGGGTCCAGCCAAAACAAGAAGTATTGCTGATAAGGTGGTTTTCTTCCACATGCTTTTATTCTGTCATAAGATACAGATATATAGACATAGATGTAGATACTTTTTAAAGGTGCTAATAATTTCCTCATTTACATTACTGTAAAACTTATATATTTCAGGTTACATTCTCTTTTTTTTAAAAGTCTGAGTGTTGATACTGCAATTTTTGATTATGGGATCACAAATTTTGTGTTGTCCCTGCTTTCTTATTAGATTGTCATTTTGCTGATTTCACAGATGGGTGTTTATTGTCAACACGATGCACTAATGAGAATAAGTGACTGACTTTTAAATTCAACAAGAAGGTGTAGGAGTTACCATGTTTAACACTGCAATTAGCTTTCTGGAATATTTGCAGAGTGGATTGTTACTCTTTCGCCACCCCCCCACCCCCCCAAGTCCCGTTATTGTCTGTTATTAAAGGAATCTAAGAAATGAACAGAATCACAGCAGACGGATATAATAATTTAGTCAGATCTTTCCTGCTGTATTCTAGTTCCATGATTCTTCCTGGCCACACAGTTAATGAGGGAGGCAGAAGAAAGGGAAGATGAGGAGAATATGCTCTCCCTGAAGTCCCGTTAGTCTGGGATTAGAGCACTGTCCTGGGATATTGGGGATACATACAGGTGCCATACTTTTACTCTCAGTGTTAGTCCTTATACAAATGTGTCTCCTTCGCCTTGATTCATATACTGAGTTATGCATTGCTTGAGCGTTAGCTGAGAATTCGAGCTTTTCAGGGAACTTTGGTACAGGTATATGACAGGTGAAAGCTGGACCCCTGGATAAGATGTCACCAAAGAATGAGTCTTTGTGGCCATGCCTAACAATGTGGTTTTAAGTGCTTAAGAAAGCTTATGACTGAAACAGTAGGAAAAGGCATTTGAAGCACTTCTGCAAAGTGGTAAGTTGCTTTAAATTTGAGCTCGCAAATTCTGTCTGGAGCTAAATGGGTAAAATAAATATTCATGCACAATATTGCTGCTGGGAAGTATCAAAGAGCAGAAGATATTTGGATTTGTGCAAATAAAGCTTGGAATATTCCTGTTCTCATCACATTTAGTTAGACATTTATGGCATTCTTTTCAATGTTTTTCATTGTTTTTTTTTTACTTTTCTTGAAATATGGTTTCACATTTCAGAAGAAAAGTTAGAACATTGCAGTTCAGAAGAACTGATAGTGACCTTTAGAGACTCTTGTTAATGTCAGAAGTAATTCTTCCTATTGCAAATAATTATACTACATGGGCATTTCACATCTATCTACTATAATGATCTGAGAAGGTAGTAAGAAGGAACTCTGATATCTTAGATGTTTAAACTAAAAGTCTTTTGGGTCTCAGCGGATGTGTGCTTCAATGATGTAGTTTCTTCTTTCTGTCTTTTCACTGATGTCATATAATTTTACAGGTGTCCTTTAAATTCATACATTCAGTATAGAAGCTAAACACTGGTTTGTGTATTATTGTTGGAATAGGCAGAGTTGGTATTAATAGAGGTCTGGAAACTTTTTCCTAGCAGAAATGTTAAAAATAAAAAGTACTATGTTAGTTAACGAGCAGATTTGTTACAGCAATGTGTGCTTAGCATGTGTACAACTGGGTTTTTGTAACAGGCATTGCAAATCATTGAAGTAATCAATTTCAAACATAATCCTGATGAAAATAGAAGCAGTTGGAAATCTATGAAACTTGAGGAAAGGAGACATTTGTATATGTCAGTGAGCAGAAGATGAATAGAAATACTTAGCTCAACGTCTGTGTTTATTTTGTAACTAGATTTTCCATTTGTCTATCATCAGCATTGGTGAAAAGTGTTGAGGTAATGAAACTATAACTTATAAAGGATCAGCACTTATATGTTTTGTTCAACATGTAATATTTGTTCACAGATTTTGCACCATTTTTGAGCAACTCACGTAAGTGGGGAGACGGTTATTTAAGCTAACTTTGAAGAATAGGAACACTTGAGAGCCCTGTACTAACATTAATTAATCCAGTGTTTTGCTACACATGCATATAGAATTTAATTGTTCAAAAAATTTTATTTTACAATTTGGCAATGTTATTCAACTGATGGTAATTATATGTTACTCTAGTAATTTATGAATATACTTTACTGCTTATTTTTGTGAGATCCTACCCATTTGAGCAGTCATGGGAAGGGAGAATGAAATAACCTCTTTATGTAGGTTATTTGAAGGTATAATCTCCCACTTTTTTTCTCTTCTCTCCCCCTACCTGCCCCCCCAAGAAATACCATGCTCGTTCTAATGTTTTTTACTGTCTGTACATGGCTTTTTGTTGTAGCAACACTCTGGAAACAACTTAATATAACAGCTATTTTCCTGGCACACAAACTAACATTCAGGTGACGGTTTCTTTTGAATAAAGAACTACAATTCCATAGCACTGAAAAGTAGAGTCTATATTGGCTGCTTAGCATTCCTGTCCTCTAGATTTCCTCTTGGATTTAGGTATGCATAGGGGTAGAAATAAGCCTTAGCAACTACCATTGCAGTGCAAAAGTGTTTGACAATACTAAAGCACTGATCTGCTGTGGTAGATGTTCAGACAATTTGCAGAAAATAGTATTAATTTCTTATAAACTGTAAACTATGTCTCCCTGTAAAATACATGCTTTATCAGAGTTGAAGTGTAAAAGTAGCATTTGCCTATACAAATCTGTTCTGTTTTTCTTCTCTTTATTTATGTAGACATGGAAAAAAATTGGGGGGTATGATTTGTATAGTACATATTTTTGGGGTTTTTTTTTAGGATTATTCTCTTCACATTTAGAAAAACTTTTTGCTTGAATCTAAAATTCAAGGTGCAAATGCTAGTCTATTAGTCTTGTTCATAACTGTAAAAATACATTATTAGAAGTGATTGTCATTTTTCATTTTATTAAATCTCAGCTCAAAAATTAGCTTTGCTTAATAGACAATGGACAATAAAGGAATTCACTTTCAATTATGGCCTTTATGCTGAAACATGGAACTGTAAATACTGATTTTTCTTTTGTAGAGATGGCAGAGGTTCACATTCAGAATTTCTTAAACAGGGTATTTGTAACAGTGGTTTTGTAAACCACTGAAATGAGATCAGTAGTAAACTTTTGCAGGAGGCAGTTATTAAAGGAAAGGATCTTGCTTGTAAGAGCATTTACTATTTAAAACTGATTATAATAGTGTATACATAACATTAAGAAGGTCGGTGAGTTAACATAGAGAGTATTTGCTTTTATTCGAAAGGAAGTGTCTCTGTGAAGTCTGAAATGTGCGGGACTCTGAGGAAGTCCAAAAATGCACATAGGAAATGTTTACCAAAATACATATATGAAGCTTTAAAAGATTTTGTGTAATTCTGTCTCCTCTGGAAGTACAGTCTGTTGAAATTAATGGTCTGAAATAAACAATTTATTTAAAAAAGAAAGCAGCCGGAGACTAGTTCTAATGCTGGAGTTTAGTGCACAGAAATCTAGGCAGAAAGTTATGGTTGGTGGCAGCTTTGTAATAAACAGTATTTGTTGTAAACATTTCTATTAACAAAGTAGTAATTTCTAACAGCATTACACACCCTTCTGTGTTGACTGTCAAAAATCTTTGAGTGATGCCTTGTATTTTTGAAACTGAAAATGTTTTTTTGCACTGTGACCTTGTTTTACAAAGAGATAGACTGAACTAGGGCAGTTACTGATTAATGTTTCTGGTTGGTAAGAAATTTTATGTGAGAAGTCTTACCTTAAATATTGACTTAAAGCAGAATATGTTATTTTAGTCACTTTGTGTAAAACTACCTGATGCCATTGAGCAATCTAGTAGTACATAGAGATGCAATAGTTAACATGAGCCTTTCCTCACCACTGTTGTAGGTGTAGTGATTAAAAGAATGCACATTATATGAGACGGGAATACTTTTTAGGTTTGATGACACTTCAGATGACTTTGTATTCAGAGAGAATCTCTCAGGTTTTCTGGGCTTTTGTTTGCTTTGTGTGTTGATTTGTTTTGGGTTTTGTTTTGGGGGTTTTTTTTGTTTTGGTTTTTTTTTTTTTTTACTTTGCTGATTAATCAAGCAAGTCATAATATGGCACTTTTTTTTCTGTCTTTTTGTTTGCTTGTTTTTTGGGGTTTTTTTGTATGATAGCTCAACAGAACCTGACAACCCAGCTACCAGCCAGACAACAAGAGATTGAAATAAACAGACAGCAGCGTTACTTCCGCATTCCCTTCATCCGTCCCGCGGACCAATACAAAGATCCCCAGAACAAGAAGAAGGGTTGGTGGTATGCACATTTTGATGGGCCATGGATTGCTCGACAAATGGAACTTCATCCTGACAAGGCACCCATTCTCCTTGTAGCGGGTTGGTATTGAAAGCGAAATTCAAATGTTGAAAAGATTCAGAGTTGGTAACTTACTTTAGAAAAAGAGGCTGATGGTACTAGTTTCACAAGTTGTAGCCTCTTTTTTCATCAACAGTTTCCATCTAGGCAGAATTTGAGGATTTGTGGTTTCTATTGATGGTGGCCAAATGTTATGGAATATCATTTGGAGATGTAACTGGTCATGTGTTGTGCTTGTACATGTGCTTTAATCCAGAAAATCGTAGACAGAATGGGAATCCAAATGTGAATGGCTTTATTATTAAGTGTCCTGAGATTATTCACAGAACTGGAGACAGCATGAAGATAAAACATCACAATTTATCAGGGAAAGTTCTACTCATTATTGTATTGTTTTTTAGTTAGCTTTGAAAAATTACAGCAGTTTGTATCAAAACAACTTGTGCATATGACATATTGTCTTTCCATAGTATGGTGCTAATAGCAAACTGATGCTTTTACCATATTTATGATGCCTAGTATGGTAGAATAGCTTTTTAATTTCAAACATTTAAAATAATAACTAAATGTGGCAATGGATAAGTAGAGATTTATCTGGTAATGAAATGTATCCTCCTTTTCTGGAGGATAATGAAAGGGGGAGAAAACACTGGAGAAATGCTGTTTACAGTTCTGTGTTTTGAGGTTTTGTATTTAACTTGGGGACTGAGGAAAAGGCCGTAACCAATTTGTTTAGCTGCAGAGTGATACTTTACTAGTGACAAAAATTCCTTGGTTTTCTGCTAATCATTTTTTATAGAATTCCTTATACCAACTCTTGCCTGTTCAGTGTCAAAGCCCACAGCTAAAAGTAGCATTGCTGTCATGAATACCACATTCAATGCATCACCTATTAAAAATAAGATTAAAATATAGCAAGTGAGCTACACTCATCATTTCATTGGATTCCCTGTGTCAGTCTAATTTGGTAAACTTTGTTTGTTTATCATGGGAGGCTGACAGATTAAGAATACTGACTACTTGATCAAAAGTCTCGACTTCTTAATCGCTTTGCTGCATATAAACAAATAATAACAGCAGTTCACTGTAAAACTGAAAGTATGTGTTAAATGCAGTTGTCATCCCATAGTGGATTTCGGGAGAATATATCAAGATGCTGATCTTCTCAGCTTCTTTCCTTTGTTCCTTTTTAAGCACAGTTCTGTCAGTTGCAGCATCTGATACTAATTTTCTGCCCTGTGTGTACAGAGAAAAATAAAAAGAAATGCTGTGCCTGAGGACTGATTTCCCCATAAACTCTGAAGTCTATTAACAAACCAGAGCTTGAGAGAGGAAATCTAATGAGCAAAGGTCTAATGTTTGTTAATGGGACCTTTGAATGATGTAAAAGCTTTATAAAGATTTTTCTTTTTCCCTTTTCCTTTTCAGGTAAGGACGATATGGATATGTGTGAGCTTAATCTTGAAGAGACTGGCTTAACTCGAAAGCGAGGTGCTGAAATTTTGCCGAGACAGTTTGAAGAAATTTGGGAGCGCTGTGGAGGTATCCAGTATCTTCAGAATGCAATTGAAAGCAGACAAGCTCGTCCTACGTATGCTACAGCTATGCTGCAGAACCTATTGAAATAAATGGTCATTTTGCACAGTAGCGTTTGGGATGAGAACCCTTGCCCGTGATACAAAGGGAAGAGCTCCTCTGCGCAACAGAGGATGTAAACATTCTATAATCATATTAGAGATGTTTAATATAAAGTGAACAGATTTTATTAATCATGTGGTTTGTTAATTTGTACTTTATGATGTTTAATTTGTGTAGTGACCTTTACTAGGTATGAGAATGTTGAAGCAATTTCAGTCAGTGTAGTTTGTTTTATTTTGTTTATGTTGCATTTTCTTTAACAGTTTCTGTTATAACTCTTAACACGTTTAAGCAATCTGTCTATACTTGGGTACATATTACAAAGAGCTGCATTGCAACCACCTTTTTATAAAATCCCCTCTTTAAAACACTGAATAGCTGGCTTCAAGTGGTGGCCTGGTAAAGAGGATATGCTATTTTTAATAACTAGAATTGTGAGGCCTTAGCTTTGACTTCTGTTCCGGAGAAGTTGGAGTATACTTTTATATAATCTGAGACATTTTAATGTCCTGATTTGAAAACTGGTTAGTGTCTGTATTTACTGACTTTTTCAGAAACTGATGGGAAATCCTCCTAAACTTGAGACCCATAAATTCCTATTTAATGCATTCTCTGTCTTGGTTTAAGAGAATTGGTTTTCTGTACATTCTGAGAAGAGCATTCATATATGACAATAGTGCGTAATATTGGAGGTACTCAAAGAATGTACTGCTCATTACGGCTTATACCACTTCTCTCTTAGTTACTTTTTTCTCTCTAAGTACAAATTTCCTTTAGACTTCTATTTTTCTGACCAAATTTCCATTAGGAATTCTTGGACAGTTTGTTTATCCAGGTAGTATAATTTTGACATACTATGCAAAAGTGTCCAAGACTTGTATCTGGAGGTGTATAAGATTAAGGATAGCATAAGGGAAATATGTTCAGCTTTTTGGTGGCAGTATAACTTAACTGAATATTGAGGCCTGAGCCTCAGACATCCTGTTTATTTTAATTGTAATGAGATGAACAAGGTCTGTACCTTTTGTGAGATTGTATAAAAAATTTGGTCCAATAACATAATGCATCATCTTAATGCTATGTGCTGATGAAACAGCTACAGTTTTTAGTATACTGGAATATCACAGTGATTCGAACACTGAGCTTTTTCTTAATCTCCTTTGTTGAGTTTGATAGCTTGTAACAGTTCCGTTATTAAGCAGTTTTTTCTGGGAGACTAATTTCATACAGTCTTAAGATACATCTTGTTCACTTACATGAACATTGTTTCACCATGCTGGCCATTATTTCAACAAATTAAACTTGATTATTTATTATCTCTCAGAGGAATTTGAAATACAAGTAGCTTGGTGTCCAATTACTTACTCAAGCTGATTGAAAAATTAAGTCTTGCTCTATGAATAGACAAAGTTTGCTTATGCTATAAAATCATTTCCTCGCTGTTTACGCAGTTTGAAACCTCTTGGAAGCTCTAGTTTTTAAATGCATAACTATACTCAGTGACTTTCAAGAGGTACAGTTGTGTAGCGCAGACAAAGCTCACAATGCATACATCCTTGCTGACCTTGTGCTCGCATGCCACAGTCTGCTTGTTGTTATACATGCACTCCTTACTGTAACACACGTGGAGACATTTGAGTAATACATTAACTCTGTATGAAGCTGCTGTACGAGAGAATCTCAGCATCTGCTGCGTACCCAGTCTACTTTTTGGTCATGTGCTTGCAAACGAGAAAATGTTTTCATTTTACCCAAACAAATTCTTCACTGAAGCAGTAATTTTTGGCTGGAAGATGAAAGTGCATCAGACTGCTGGCTAGCCACTTGTGTACAAACCTGTACAGTGTTGCATGAGTTAAAAGGTGCAGTTTGTGAAATTTAGATTAGTGGTTTAATGTGTTACTGAATTGGAACCAATGTTTCAGAACTTCCAGTCTCCAGAAACTTAGCACTGCAAGAAGCTGTGGTCATTCATGCAATACAAGGAAGAAAAGTCACTGAACTGGTAGGGCTGAGATGCCCTACCCTGTATTTATTACTATCAAGATTTAACTTCTTAACACATTCAGTCTCAGTTCATCTATATATAGAGATATATATATATATATAAAAACCAGATCTTACCAGACTGAACATGGTAAGCAAAGGACCTCAAGACTTAAGAGTGTGTGTGTGTGTATGTATATACACATATATACACTTAAATATTTTAGTGTGTATATATATATGTGTAAACGCATTGTGGGGAACTTAAAATCAATAAAATTTTAACTGAATTTTTCCAGTCTGTTCCTTTGATTATGCCAGGATTTCCGACTGGCATCAGAAAGAAAGTCTATTTTTCAGAACAGAGTGTATGGGAATTCTCATTAACTAAATGACTACCAAATATGAGCTATCAGGAAAATAAAATTGACTTTGAACTAGTAGAAGAGGAACTGGTGGCTGGATGTTCTCAAACGAGATGTTCCCACCTCTCTGCATTACTCCAGCAGTATGCCTGAGGCAAGCAGAAGATGCATTCCAAAAATCAGGGTATTCTAGTTTGTACAGTAGCATCTGCTTTAGTTTTACTGAGCTTCCTGTGCAACAAAATTAATTATCATTTCAGATTTTTATTTTTTTTTTATATCAGGCAATATTCAGCTGTTTACCAATTGTTTCTGTTGTCCTATCTACTGCGTCAGATAATTAAACTGTTGGTTGATTTGGAGAGGAAATTAAAAAAGGGGGGAGAGGGTTGATCTGTAGGACTGTAGTATTACCTAATGCCCTTCTGATTTATGGTTATAGAGAAAAACATAATTTGGTTTTTAAAGCAATATGATACAGTAAACATGTTGGCTTGGTTCTGTGTGTTTGATTTTTAAAAAAAAAAATAAAAAAAAAATTCCTGCCTCTCAGTGAAGTTGTCCATTATAGTTGAGATCTTCTGCATGAAACACTCCAGAAAACAAAGGAGAGGAAGCGAATCACCATGCCAGGCTGCATTCCTGACTAGGTGACCCAGGAATATGAATTCTCTAGAGAATGCTACTTCGAGGATCACAAGGTCATTAAATACTTGTCTTTCATCCACTGATAAGATTGTTTTTCTTTACCTAGTTGAATCCTTTGGGTTTTCCTCCAAAATCTTAATTTAAGTGTTTAAATGACCGCCTAATACTGTACTGAAAATTATAAAAAAAAAATAAATAAATACATTCCATGTTGAAATCTCAGTTGTATCTGTCTTGCCATTTTGTCTTTAAAGATTTAGAGTGTAATAAGTAAGGGTAAATTGAGTTATGAGAGGGATAAAAGGATTTCTGCACTGGAACTGCCTAATGCTTTTCTATCAGGTGTTTATGGTGCTTAAAGCTACTTAGTAAAGATTTTGCCTTTACTTTCTAAGGTTAGTGTTCCTCTAAAATAACATTCTGATATTATGAAATTCTGATTTTGTTATCTTTGAGTCTCATACCTCATTTGTCAGTATTTGTTGCAACAAATGTCTTTTTACTTTTATTACTATTTTTTAACCTTTATTGCTATCACTTCCAACGTATTTATCGTTTGCTGTGCTGTGTACTGTTTGCATCTTTTTTGTCAGTGACTTGTGAAACCACTTATGGTGTGTCGAGTTTGTATGCTGCAGGAAAAGCTTTATGTTTGGAGTGGGGGGGGGTAGTGTTGCTTTTGGTGTGTTTGGTTTGGTTTGTTTTTGTTTTTTTTTTTTAAAGTGTTATCAAACTTTCCTGTCTTAATGGCCAAATCAGAATGGTGTTTTGTTAATGTAAGAAGATTGAAGTAATCCAGGCTTTGATACCTAGGAGATACAATTTTTTTTCACTTTCCTTATGGCTTTCACTTCCAACTGTAGCTTTACATCAATTTTAAAATAATGTAATGTGTCTTAGTGTGAGATTAAATACCAATTCAATTCCCTGTGAAATTTTCAGGTAAATAGTTTTATTATATTTTATTGAAATACAAAAGGCTTACATCCAGCAAATATATTTGGTAATTAATAGTTGAGAGTGATAAATACAGTCATGAATAATCATTATTAAAATACACGTTTTAAAATTACTTATTTTTTAATCTGACTAGTGATAACTGGTATGAATTGAAATATACTAAACACATACAAAAATACATTTGTAATGGAAAAAAAAGGAATGGTATGCTTTCAGCATTCTTAATGCATTCTTAACTTACATGAGCAGTAGTGGAAAGCTAACGTTTGTTGGTAGGGATGGATTCCAGTGCCCTGCAAGAAGTATATTTAAAGTAGAGTTTATTCTGAAGTGTTACTGTGTAGAACCACATCTTAGGTTTCTTTTTTATTTTTATTTTTTTCTAGTTAAGTAAAGTAAGTAAAAACCCTATTTCAGCTGTAGAAACTCAACCTTGTGTTCTTGGTGCATTGCCTTCATTTGTACACAGTCACCAGTTTTGGTGGTTTTGCAGGCAAATCTGTTTGTGCAGGTAATTGTTGGAATTCGTAAACAGTTCTTTTGGGTGTACATAATAATGTAAACTAAAGTTCAGCCTTTGCTGTGGTGACTGTGTGGTGCGAAGTAAAAAGAATTGTCACTAAAATCAGCTGCTCTCCTGAATACATGAAAGTTTCACACCTGAATGAGGAGCCGTCATCCAGTATAGTCATGAACTTTGTAGAAGCTCAGTTTGAGCTGTAAGTACAACTTCTGGTATGCACCAAGCAGCAAACAGTGCCTGAATATTATACAACACTGGTGCAGCATATAAATATATATATATATATATATATATACTCAAGAAAAGTTCAAAGTAAAGTAATGCTCATACGCGAATCAGGATTGTGGATCCATAGAGCATAAATTACTAAGCCTATAAAATACTTAATGGCCACTCATTGTCTGCTTATATTTCTTCTACACAAACTAACAGTAACCTCTCAAAATTGTGTGTATACTGAGTTTAAAGTGTCGCTCGTGTGCGACTCTGTAACCTACCTGCTACCGACAGGATGCTTGTGAATATAAATGTCATGTTCTGAAAAGATGAAAATGCAGGTATTGTGCCTCAGCATAAAGTTTGAATTCTTAGGATATGACAGTTAAACCGTCACCAGAAATTAAGCAGTGAAGTGTGTATGTACAGATGTATACATAATGTGTTTATTAACAGAAAAATAGGAATCTGATGTTCATAGAAACCATTAAAAAAAATAATCCCAACTTCTGTGTGATTTGCAGTGTGAGCGTTGTAGGGAGAGAGCGAGGAATTCCCCAAATGCTTTTAGTGTGGCCTTTGGTCAATGACGGCTTTTATTTCCAAGTTTGCACCTACATTAGTGTATGTAAGGAAGGTTAATAAAAGGGCATAGAAATACGGTAGAGTTTCATCGACATTTTTACCGGAATGGTTGTGACACACAATATTGAAAAAAATCCTTAGCAAAATCTGTTTCTAGCACTCAGCTCTTAAATAATGGTACAGTTAAGATGTGTAAGCACTGGATGGTTAATGCATGCGTCAACACTGGTGACTTCTTACTAGGCAAATTTTAGACATGGTCAAATAGTTGGTCAACTTGGTCATGTTGTTTTTCTTTAACAAAACAATTTCTTTAATGTGTACTGATTTTAGAGCTAAAATGTCGTATCTTTAGGAATCCCTGAATTCATTTCATATGCGTAATCAACCTGAAGTCCAGTCTTGAATAATGCAGGCTGCCTTTTTGGAATACCTGTAAAAGAAACTCTCATAAAACATTTGAAAATGTATTATTTATCTACTCATAATAGGCAAGATCTCATTGAAATCTGTTGAGATAATCTCCAGTTCCTTGTAAGGAGAATTGAGTTAATCCTGAAGTTACTTTACACACTAAGTCATTGAGCTCAGAGTAAAATTATTATTTTTCCTCTCTGGTATAACAATGCTGTGCTTCTGTATGAAATAACAAACAAGTACCACCAATAGCATCGTAATCTGAAGAACATATTTTTGACTGTGCAATAATTAGAATGCAGCGTGCTATAAAAGAAGCTGTATCTAAAGTATCTACAAGATTCACAGCAGGCCTGGGATAAAATAGTCTTTGGGACATTCAGCTTCTGTGCATTGATTTAAGTGTAAGAGTGGCAACTGTGCCATGCAAACCTCTAAATGTGTAAAACCTGATGCCTGGTATTCTTGAACTAAGAGCACAGCGCTTCCATCTCTGTGTGGTATTTTAGGTCGTCTTTCCTGCATGATTCTGGTAATGAAACACTAAATCTCTGATATTGGTGGGGGAGCTCGAACAGGCCAGCTTGGATTGTTGTGTTGGTTTAATCCAAAGTGCCATTTGTTTGATGATCCAGGTGACTGACAAGAGGATGAAACAAATGGCAGTCTTTGTTTTCTCCTCAAAGTTAATTTCAGTCATCTTGGTGGCTGAGAGTCTGTTTTTCAGAAGATCCTGCTATGTGTCTGTTACTGGTTTTGATGAGCAAAGAGTTACGTATTTTACATATTTCTTAGGGAGAATCTATAATGACTTTTAGGCTTCATCTGAATTATATCAAGTGAAGCAGTCTTTGTCCATGCCAGTTAGATTCAGCATTACAAAACAAATTATTCTACCATCCTCTTACCCAGTGCTTAACTTCCAGTGCTTCTGGGCTCTTTTGTGTCAAATACCTCTGGATCTTCTAAGGTTTTATCTAAGTGTGTTAAAACTGATTTTCTTTGGTGTCTGTTGCAGTCTTTTGCAAGCTTAGAAAAGTTTGTGAAGACTCTTCAGATGAGATCCTTTTTCTTTTCAAGGGTTAGATTCGTGACTGAATTTTGCCAGATAACATCTTGAAATAGAAGCCTACTCTCCCATGCCATGTACGAGCACAAATAAACTACAAGTCTGTAGAACAGCATCCATTAGATCAACTGAAAAATAATATACTTTACAGGCGGCTTGACATAAGACCCTTAGAGCTGAAAAGCAATGTGCTTTATTTTTCAGCACGGTTCACTGACTAGAGAACGTCCAGCACAGTCACTAATAGGGACAGCGGATATTACGAGAAAAGTTGCATTTTGAATGAGGTGGTGTCTTCAGCTTTCATCTCAAAGGAGCAGAGAGCACGCGTGTAGGTGAGGAAGGCAGCAGAGACTCAGATCAGCAGGATCATTTTTAGAGAACTTTGGCGTGTTTGACTCAACCATAGTAGGCCAACCGGACGTGCACTTGTTGGCCTTACGTCTCAGTCTGAATGAGCTGATCCACTTGAATGTGTAAATTCTAGCTCATGGGCACATCCTGCTTTGGCCCAAGGAAAGACGCCTCTCTCTGTCATTTTATTCCTCATGTTATACTCTTTGTGGAGCAGGACACACCAAGTCCCCAGAGACCTAACCATCTAGAGAGGTAGCTGTGGTTTTCAGCTGCTTGCAAGAGCTTGTGTTTTCTGCTGAGCTCAGAGAGCAAGTTCTTCACCTGGATGTGGAACGTGATTGTTAATTCCTGGGTGACTAACTGGTTAAAAACCCAACCAAACAAAAGCTCCTCTCATAACTAAATTTTGCGATCATTTTCTATGTAGTGACCCTATAACTAAACCAGAGACATTTTTCATGCTTAGGAAGGAATTGAAGATTATTTTACCTTCTTGGATTTCATGCTTATTTTTATATACACCTTTATAAACACAGAGCTGTACTTACTGTAGATAATTCCTAAAAAGCTGTCACTGCTGTTATTACACAGAATTTAAAGACTGGAATTTTCAGTTTGGCCTCAGAGTTCTGGATATCCACCTCCTCTTGAAAATTCAATTCACGTGCCATATTCTGTTTTAAAAATCCTAGCCCCAAAGGAGATTTCTAGTTTGTGACCTGGAAGTGGTGCTCTTGGTTTCAGCAAACGAAAGCTGTGTTCTACATACGTTTTTCTTCCTCCATCGTCTTTTATCAAGTCATTAAAAATGTGTTCAACATAAGGGCTGTGATGTAAACACTCATTTTGAACTTAAGTAATGGTGAAAAATGGCCAAAACAAACGTTTGCAATTAGCAACAGTAGTTCAGCTGGTGTGAAAGTTTATTGGTCTACAATTACCCATAGACACATTTCTTTTAAGATGGGTGTAAAATACTAATTGCAAACATCTGTGCACTTGTTTTTATCGGCAGCGAAGCCAATTCATTCTCAAGCTTTTCCGAACTGCTGCTGCCTGCTGACTTGTCAATCTCTGTCGCTGCGTTCCAGTCCCCCCACTTGTCAGCTCAGACTGTAACTGTCACCTTGAGTACTTGAAGAGGCCAGACCTGGGCAGGAATCCTCTGTCTGACCAAGATCAGTTTTCTCTATAGTGTCATTTCTTGTTCTTTTATTTACATAACAATGTACTGGCTCATGCCAAAGATTCATGTAGCTCGGTATCCTGTCCCCTATAGTACCAGGGCAATCCTGTACTGATATTTCCCTCAATAATAATAGATACAAACAGTGATAGTAAACCCTTTTTTGTTTCTATTTGAGCTATGATTCAGAAAAATTAAAATGATGAAGTAAAAGCTTTTTGTCTACCTTTCAAGAGAGCATAGTCGGATACATCAGCACTAAAAGACAGTGGCAATTTTAGAGAATTTTTTGACTCAGCTTTTCTCCTTTGGTTTTCTTTTTTTTGGTGTGGGTTTTGTTTTGTTTTTTGGGTTTTTTTCCCCCTCGAAGATACAAGAGGTGTCCTGTACTTGAAAAAATGTTTGAGATCCAATTTGAGCAGAATACTGCTTGTAATTCCTGCTCACTCAAACTCCATGTAGCTTAAACAGGTACAAGTTATTTTGAAACGATCTGTTATTCCTATTAAAAGCTCCCCTTTGGTTTGCATTTTGTGTTGCTTTTTCATTTTAGACATTCCTTCTTCATGTGTTTCAGTGACTCCATCATTAGCAAATGAGTATACAGAATGGAACTTTGTGCATAAAAGCACTTAAGAAGGGATTGTTGTTGTCATATCAAGCATCCAAAGAAAAATGAGCTTTTCTTTATATGGAATTAGTGCAAAGACGCTTCCTGGTAACATTGACAAACAGGAAACTCAACAGATTTTTAAAGATCTTGAAAAGAGTCACAAACCTTGGTTTTGTGTGGCTGATGCTGGAAATGAAGAATTTCGGAGACTTAACTTGTCAGTCTTGGCTTTGTAAACTGGTCTGGTGACCTACAACAGTTTAAAAAAAAAAAAAAAAAAGAAGAAACCAAAACACTAGATTAATTATTTCACTAAACCACAAAAAGCACTCGGATAGGATGGACCGCCAAAGCCATGCAAGAGAGCTGTAAGAAAAGCAGTTCTACAGTCCTGTTATGAAACCTGCAGAGCAGTAAATGTGGAAAGCAAATAAACAAATTAGTCTTTTTAGTTCTGGAATTGCCAAGCAAGAGATTGGAATCAAATTTGATTTAGTCACAGAGTTAATACGTGAAGGTGGACCTGTTAATTGAGGTGGGGTCATTTGTTGGGGGGTAAGAAAAGTATTTCCATGCATTTTTACCTCCACGCTGAATTGTGTTTTCAAGTTCATGTAATGCTTCATGATCAATGATCTCTGAGGAACTGACACAAGCACTTACACTACAAGCCGTAGGACAAAAGCTAGTTATGGGTTCATCATGTTCAAAAGCAGGATTAATCCTTACAGCATTTTCTGAATTGCAGCTGTTGAGAGTAGGACTTCTACAATGCAGAACATTTTTGTTTAGGTAAGATTTTTAAATTGCAGAAGAAAAAAATGAATATTTTGAAATGTGAAGAAAAAGATCGTGAGCAGCTTACTGCAAATTAGAGTTTCTTTTTCTTTTTCTTCTTAACTTAATAATTAAAATGATGAAAAGAAAAACAAGGCTTAGTAAGCCAAGAATGAGAGGTTTAAAAATGAAGGGTTGTGTGGGTTCTGGAGCATATTTTGCACAGCGCTGTCCTTGGTAAAGCTCGTGTCTACGTACAGGGCATCTAAAACAGGGAGAGGAAGAGAAAAATATGCAGAACTTGAAGGCAGAAAATACTGAGTACCTCAAACGAAAACAAAGGAAAATCTGCAATTAAATATGAACAAAGTATTCCCAATACAATTAATTGTTACGTGTCTGTGTGAAATAATGTGGTTGATAATAGAGGAAAGAAAATATTCTGAGATTCATGAGAGTGAGTGTTAGACAAAAAGACACTGATACATTCTTCACCAACCTACAAACTTTAAGGAAATGATGCATTTGAAACATCTCTGACAAATTTCTAGCCCCACAGGTGAAGTTGAAATAACATTTGTGGTTTAGAACCTTAGAAGTTCAGGTGTGTTTTGGAGTAATGTCTAAACACATCTTTGAAGCCTGTATGCTGTTTATTGGTGATTTTAATCTGAGTAGCAAGGTCTGAAATAAGAGTTCTACTACAAATAGATCCCTTTAAAGCAAGGGAGAAGATTGCCATATGTTATATGAGAACACAGGGATTCCAGTTAGTGGAAAAACTAGCATGGTTCTGAGTAAATTCACAAGCAAAACAAGTGGTTAACTGAAGCAAATAATAGGCCATAATTTTCTCTCTGCAGACTGTACAAGTTTGCACAAGCTGTCAGCCTGAGACTGGCAGTGCGTTTGTGTGTTTGTACCTTGCTATAATTCACAAAAAAGTTTAATTTGTTATTTTTATTACTTCTATCACTTCAATGATGGTTTGGTTATTACGGTGCATCAAGTCAGGGCTTTTCTGAAATGGAAAGGGATTATTTTCCTTAGTGCATTGTTCTTGGAGGAGTAGGCTACACCCTTTGCTACTTGAGTGAAGTTTTGAAGAGGACCTCTTTACCTCACAGGCCGATTTCTAGTGCAAAATACTGCAGCTGCACTACTGTGACTCCACAAATCAGGAATTCAGCATTAACTGTAGTGAATTCAGTATCATCTTCTATTATCAAAATTAGAAATGTGCTGCCCACTGCAGAAAGTGAATTTTGGCAGTTATGTTGTTACAGCAAAATTATCACATGAATAATTTGCTCAGTAGTCTAATTCTTTGATGTTAATCCTAAATACACTAAAAGATGTATCATTAACCAAGTAAAGTCAATATTAGGAGAGAATAAACAAGTGCAAGAATCATAACTTGCCTCTTGCTTATACACATGGCTGTCAACTACCGTGTGCCAGTCTGGTATATGGAGTTTCACAAAATGCTCGGGATAGTCTAGTCTTACAATGAGATGAAATCTGATACTTCTTTTAAAAGAGAATTAATGTGTTTAAGTACTGTGGTAGTTCTCTATTGGCTTAACATCATTTCATGTAAAAATCCTTACGGAATGTGTTTGCAGTTACGTGGAGCTGCTAATCTTTCCCAGAAAGCCCTGAAAGCAGCCTCAGGCTTCATGTGCTTTATTGGGTGGTCTGGAATCACAATAGTGTTCATAGGTGTGTTTTTAAGAACATAGATTTCCACATTAATACAACTTAGTAGTATTTTAAGAAATTTCTTTTTTTTTGTTATCAATAGCAGAACTGTGAATGTGTTACTTTATTTTTCCAAGATATATTTGGAAATCTAAAAAGAATGCATGGTTTTGTACTTGTCATCTCTGCCAATGATGCTGAATTTGTAATAAATTTCTAAAGCATCTCTAAAAAAATGACTAGATCATGACGCTCCACATATACCAACAGGCAGAAATAGATTTATCCATAGTGAGACTATCTATACTGAAAAAGGGTATCGCAGTGTAGCTTAAAGTGTCTGAATACTGAGGTCTTGGCATATTAGCATGCTGTTGAAAAGTATATACTCAGCCCTGCTTGTTCATGCACTAGACATGTCAGGGGGTCCGCTAACAGAATTCGTGTTAAGCACCATTTATTTACCTGCAGACAGCTCCTCTTCCTGGAACTAATTCACATTTCCCACCATTGACGCAAAGATGGGGTTCCAACTCACACAGGCTCTGACAGGGTAATCCGTCTTGGCTTGCGTAACCAGGTTTACAAAGGCAGTCAGCCTCTTTTGTCCGCTTGTTCATTATGCATTCGGAAAACTCGTCACATGCCATGAATTTGCATGGGTCTGCCTGATCAGCTGTAAAGGATGGGTAAATCATTAATTGAAGCATTACCCAAAAGTAACTTGGCAGGCTCTGTGGCAGCTAGAGAAAACAATTCACATTTACTGGCCTGCTACTTGTGCATGTTAATAGGAGGATATAGTCTAGCATAAAAGGACATACATCCTTCTTTCTGTAGATGACGCAGCAAGCAGGCAAGCTTATATTTACTCGAACATTTGTTTACCCCATCACTGCATTTTCATCGCACTGACAAGGATTTTCACACATGGATATTTTTATCCTGTTTTTTACTGTAAGTCCTAGTTTTATACTCATGGATAGCATGCGACAGCCTTGCATATGTGTGAGAAATAGTTTTGACTATGATCATCTTAAACTCATACTTTAGGACATGTCAAGGGGAGGGAATTAGATTATTGAATATTGCACAATACTATGAGGACTGGAACCTAGAAATACTGGCACTGTCTAGAGAAAATACGTGCTTGCAGACCTCTTTTGGAAGCAACATATTAGCATTGGGAAAACTTGCTTTTTTATTTATTAAACACTAGTAAGGAATGCTTCTGTGAGATTAAGGGAAAATGAGTTTGCTGATGTTCATAGGAAGGCCCAAATCAGAGACAGCTTAAAGTCCTAACTTCACCTGTCACAGAAGTCTACTTCTCCTTTCCCATTCTCTGCTTCTAACTAGAAATGAAAAGATGACCCAGAAGGAGTCATTTTAACTCAGTGCTCAGCCCAACTGTGTGCTGATGGGGTGATAAGGAGGAGAGCTGCATCCACCACTCTTGTCTCATGGAGGCCGTTTCCTGCGTACTATGGGGTGAAGCCCTCAGATAGAAGTGAAAAGATGAGAAGCAGACCGGGGGATACAAATTCTGTTCTTGCCAGCAAACAGTTTCAAATAAGATTTGTGAATTCAGACAGAAGGAAAAAAAAAAAAAAAAAAAAAAGGAGTACAAAGACAAGAAAGGAGAGCACAGGAAAGGAGCGCACAGATATACAGATATGAGCTGGGCTATGCAGGACAGCGGGTCCCGAGTGGCTGGACATGTTCAAAGGAAGTTTGCACATGTAGTCTTATCCATAGAGAGGAACTTGGTCTCAGATCTGGTCTATAGAATTAAAAAATCACCTAATACATCAGTCATACATCAGCAGAAGGAAACCGGCCCTTTTTTGTTACAGTCATAGAATTATCTAGGTCAGAAGGGACCTTTAAGATCATTGAGTCCAACCATCAACCTAACACTGCCAAAACCACCACTAAACCATGTCCCTCAGGACCACGTCTACACATCTTCTAAATACCTCCAGGGATGGTGACTCAACCACTTCCCTGGGAAGCCTGTTCCAATGCTTGACAACCCTTTCCATCAAGAAATCTTTCCTAATATCCAATCTAAACCTCCCCTGGAGCAACTTGAGGCCATTTCCTCTTGTCCTATCGCTAGTTACTTGGGAGAAGAGACCAACTCCCACCTCGCTACAACCTCCTTTCAGGTAGTTGTAGAGAGCAATAAGGTCTCCCCTCAGCCTCCTTTTCTCCAGGCTAAATAACCCCAGTTCCCTCAGCTGCTCCTTATAAGACTTGTTCTCTAGGCCCTTCACCAGCTCCACCGCCCTTCTCTGGACACGCTCCAGCACCTCAATGTCTTTCTTGTAGTGAGGGGCCCAAAACTGAACACAGCATTTGAGATGTGGCTTCACCAGTGCCAAGTACAGGCAGATGATCACTTCCCTAGTCCTACTCACCACACTATTCCTATGTGGGCTTAACATTTCTTAAGAAGAAAAATGTGTAGTTTAAAAAAATTTGTATTGGATATTTCAGCTAGTACCTGTAGGTACTATCTGGGCTGAGAATTTTCTTCCGGAGCTGCTTCATGGCCCTAGATGCTCCGTAACACTAATTTCAGTGAAAAACGAGCATCGTATTCTTTATAGTAGTACTGGAAATCTCAGACACACATTAGGATATGCTTAACTGGTAGAAATCAATCCATCAGAGCTGGTCCCTTTTAACCCCTCTGTAACTCTATGGCTAGTTCCTTTTTTTTTTTTTTTTAAGACTAGTGAGTTTTAGCATGCTCAATTTCCCTTTGCTATATGCAATGTGCCTTTTAATTTGGAATCTGCTTTGCTCCTGGACTGTAAGCATATGTACATGTAAGCTCTTAACAATTGGGCATCAAAGTAATACATCAAATTACAAGGTAACTTTCTTGTCAGGCAAACCTTTGCTTGTATGTAACAAAAACAAACAAACAAACAAGATTCTAAGTACTTTGCTCTGATCATTGATACTACTGAGTAGGAATTACAAAGTCTCTAATGAAACACAAAAACAACTGGCAAATCAAAAGGCGATATTAGTTCTTACAGATTCTTTTCTTATCCCACACAGAAATGCACTCCAAGCAGAAGCAGAACACTTCTGAAGGAAAAATGGTTAATAAAAGAGTTTGTATGATTGAGTAATTGATTAAAACAGTAACAATTGTATAACTGCATGTCTCCTGTAAGTCTCTCCCCAGTTTTGATGGTTACAGTTTACCTTTATAGTAGTGGGAATACAGGTTGGTACTGCTAGTCAGGAGCCACAGGCTCTGCCTAAGCATTACCCAGGCTTTTGTGCTACAGCCCTGCAGTTTTCAGCTGAAAGGTCTCAAGACGTTTCTATTTGGCAAGTAGAGTTCGCCATGAGCATTTCGCTGGGTTAGAGGGTCACTTTTTTTGTGATAACTTTTCATTTTCCTTAACAAAGTGTTGGGGTACATACCTGCCATGCTTTGTTATCTTTTCTTTTTTCACTTTGTTTAGATTACAAAAAAAAATATGCATGCAGGTGTTTTCAAAAGCCTGCTATGTTGTTATTTACGGTATCGGTTATGACCAGTGCAGTCAGCCCTTTGCAGCTGCTGAGTCTTGATATGTATTTTGGACTGTCAGTTCCCATCAGTGTTTCAATTTGGTATAACATTTAGTATAACATTATTACCACTAGATGGCTCTTACTTTCACAATAAATAGGAATTTGCTTAAAGTACCTTAATTTACTAAAGAGGTCGAGTTGTTTGTTTGGTTGGTTGTTGTTGTTTTTTTCTGAAGTGAAAAGACAGTAGGCTTTGAAACACCTGTATGGGAATATACTGGCTTTCTAAACATAATTTCTTCTATTTTGACATTTTACTACTGCTCATAAGCCTTGAAAGAACAGCTCTCTCAGCAAACTCATTGTGATACCATTTTCTTGAATTAATGTTGAAATGTCACATCCGTAAAGCAGCTGATATGTATGAAGATGAAAGACTTTTAAACTTTTCTGTGTTTGCATTTTAGCAACTTTCTCATTTTAATTTTTATTTAACAAAAATTTACTACCAAAGCCAAAAACATGTGGTAGCCCAAAGTTCAGCCTTTCTAGTGAACTCATCTAATACTTCATTCAGCAAAACAGCAGTTTTTCATGGCAGTATTTGAAAGTTTGACTACTGTGATTCTGTTAACTTTCTTTACCACACACTGCCTATGCTCTTAGTGGCCACAAGGAGATACATAAAATGAAGATTAGAACCTGCCTGCATGAACTGTAAATGGGTTTTTGTTCTGGAATTGTCAGAGATCTGTACATAAAAAGAGAGCTTAACCAGAACTGCTTAAGGCATCTGCATGCTAAAGCATTGGTATCTTCTTCTCCATGCCAGCGGACCTTCCAACATTACAGTAGTGTCTAGATGTGCTGTGACTGACTTTCTGCTGTTTAACAAAGACTACAGACTTACAGATGCATTCAAAATTTATTACATCAGGAGGGATGCTGGAATTACAAATCTATGGCGTGCTACATATAGTAATGTTATACGTCAGTGAGTATCTGTAAAATCCTATTATTCCTAGAAGTTATCTCCTGTCTTGACTCTATAGCCCTTTAAAAGTAGATTTAATGATGCCCGAAATTATGGTTTGCTTACAACATTGCAAAAATCACCAGAAATTATATTTACATACTCATAGGCAAACTCTGTGCAAGTCAGTCCTGTAAACTGCACATGAGCATTCTTTGTACCTGTCTTCACTCAGCCCTTATTCTAGAGAGCTTTCAGTTCCTTGTAGTTTGCTCTGGAAAGCAGTTGGTGTACGTGTACAGAACAACACCTCTACCCAGCATTTCATTATAGTATGAAAATATGTCTGCAGATAGTTGAATCTGTAGTATCTTGTTTTTTCTTATTACTCCTGATCACTGGGAGGTTATTGCTAATATCGTTATTTCCAAAACTGTAATCCTTCTGAAGCCATAACAATCTGGAAAAGATTATCTGCTGGGTTTTGGTTTTGTGCATACATTATTAATGCAATCTTACCTGGCTCAATATCCAGGGAATAGCTGTCAATCTCCAAATTGAGGCGCTGGGCTGCAGCATCACAGAAATCTTCCAAAACGCAGTGTACTGCTTCTGTGATATTGTATGGCACTGTCCTGGCAAATTTCATTTTGCTATTCACAATCACACTTCCATTCCTGAAGTTAAGTATTTCCAGGTGCTTAAAACCTGTAAGGTTGGACTGAAGGTATGGAAGTAGCTGCAAAACAGAAAGTTGCCTTTATTTTAACTTACTGTCAATGTCTATCTGCTCTAAATTTCTCTTACAGTCACTTTTCATTATCAAGTACGCATATTGCACACTTATTTCTCTGAATGTAATAGAAATGTTAAACTCCACCACCAAATTCACTTTTCTGTTTAGCACTGTCTTCTTCTGCACTTTTGCATCTTTCTTGATAATGTATTGAGATGCATGGGCAGCAGTTTTCCCTGTAATGAAATGCATAGCAGTTGGGGAGTTTATTCATCTGAAAAAAAAAAATCACCTCACTCAAAAGCCAGCTTTAATTATTTTCAAACATTCAATCCAGGCAGGTTAGGGCAGAGCATAATAGGCATGTTACTGAGCTGACCTGCTGCCCTATTGTACCCATAGAGAAAATCCATATCTAATCACATTCCCCCTGCTAAGCTGTGATATATTTTAAAAAGCCTATTTTTAAATCCAGCATGTAGACACAAGCCTTAGATGTAATCAGCACTGCTATACTGCTGACGTGAATCTAAGAAAAAGCTAAATAAATTACATGCCAAGCATATATCTGGAGTCTCTCGAACAAGTAAAAACTTTCATCACTGCCTTCATAAAATCTTTCTTCATACCCTGCCAGCATTCCAGGCCTATGGATCCTTTAAAAATACAGCTTATCAGACTGAATTGTGGTAGGGTCTGATATTGTTAAAATACTGTGCTCTTCAGTGTAGTTCTTTAAAGTGTGCCTGACTATTGTGTATGTCGTTCAAGTTGATTTTTCACCCACCAATTGCATGAACTGTTGTTCTAGTGCTTTGTATTCTGTCGAACTCCTATTGAAGAGGTCATCAGAAAAGTGCATGTTGGTTACCCTCAGGCTGAAGAAAACCACTAGCTCTTTGCCTTTGGCTGCGGTTGTCATGGAGCTGGTAGTTACATACTTAAGCGTAGGAGCTGGGGTGGCTTCTGCAGGCTCAGTTGTCAGCACTGAGATATAACCACTGGCATGCTCCACTTCATCCAGTGCTGCTGTGCTCGTCACACCAACGTGATCTAACTCGGCAGCAATATTCTGCACTCCTATCCCGGTGCCATTGGGAGGAACACTCTCAGATGCGGGCACCAAGGAATCTGGTACTTCAAGGGACTGCTCGGTGATCTGAGAGTGGCTGTAGGATGGGCTAGTTGCCACAGGCAGTGGTGCTGTTTGGTGTGATGGTAGCACATCTGTAATAACATCTTCAGGCTGAGTGGTAGAGAGATCACTTGAACCAATAAAGAAAGGCAACGTTTCGTAAGTGCTGGCTGTACCTAAAATGTCATCGCCTGATGATTCTGGTTCATCCATGATCTTAACTGCTGCAGAAAAATAGGGGAAAAACAAATAGCTATTTTGGAAACAAGTATAACAAACATCAAGCATGTAAACAACATGTATATTGTATTTCCACTGAAGCATTTTTAAAAACAAGTTTTAACACTGTCTAAACATGCAAATGTTGTTTCCATCACCAAGGAAGGACTACTGGAATAAAACACCTCATCCACATGTTTGAGTGATGAGACTTGTGTGTGCTGTGTTTAAATAATTACACTTGGTAAACATTTCCTGAGCCATTCCAAAGTGCATACTTGTTTTGAAGGTATGTAATCACACTGTCAGTTTATACTGACTGAAAGAGTAGATCGCAGTTTTGAGCTGTCTGCTTGGATCAGTTGTGTGCTAGAGTAATTCTGTTCCCTTCTGTGAGAGGTTAAAGCTGTTATTTACCACTAATCATAAAATGTGGTTAAGAAAATCCATACAACCTCTTCAGATGCAAACTGTGTTGCTTTACCTAAAAGACAACAGCACCAGTGAAAACAAATTCAAACCTTAAGAAATCATCTGCTGCACCTGAAGCAGCCATTTGATCCAAATGCTGAACTTTTATGAGGTCCTCACTGGGGCTTGGTGTGGATCTAGGATGTGTGATAGCTGTAGCTGAAATCCAAATCTAAAGTGTGATGAATGAGACTCTGAATTTCACTTGCAGCTACCTGGCCACAATGACTTCACAGAAAACTATGGCCTCCAAGAAACAGACATCTACCCAAGCTGACAACTTTGTCCTTTTCCAGTGATATACTTATGTGGGCTCTTCACGTGGGACTTTCAGCAGCTCCCTGCAGGCAAAATCACTTGTCAGCTGATAGGAAAATTTTTCTCCAGTTGATGAACTCTTCCATTCCCTATGCACTAATTTCCTCACAGTGGCCAATGAAAGTACTAAGGGAGAGCAAACTTTTGCACTGAGAATAACCTTGACTGAAGGAGATGGCAACTACCCTGTCCATGGCATAGGAGTTGCCCATGGATGTTCATTGTGTCCCTTTCCATTCCCTTGCTTCTAAACAAATGAGGCCCAATCTTCTGCTTACTGTATTGCTGGTTTTAGGAACAAATGTACATTTTCAACAAAGAAAATCTTAATACGAGATAGCTGTCTATTTTCCTGACACCGTTAATTTAACAGCATGTACTAGCCCTTTGCTTCCACCCCACAGATTCAATGCCTTGGTCTAATGTGTATTATTTTCTATATAGTCATATATAGCCCCATTCTGCTAAGCTGACCACATTTCTCAAAGCAGCAAAGAATTGCTCTAAGGCACGGTATGTGATTTTGCTAGAATTAGATGCTTGAAAAGAATTTTCTCCCATCTGGTTACCACTTTGCATAAACTTATGTTAAGAGCTGCTACATATTTTTTCCCCCTTTATCATTTGTTTTATCATGTATGTTGTAGTATATATATGGTGATTCAGTGATAGCAGTGTAAAGAGAAAAATAAAACACATGCTAATAAGTTAATAATATAAAAATAATAAATAGTACAATATAAAAAATACGTAAAATTTATTTCTAAAAACAATAACCCATATCGATAGTAGTAAAATAAGTAAAACACATAATAGACTGACCAGTGGTTAAACTATTGGTGTAAGTTGTGACAGAGAGCTAGATTTGCTTTTTGGTTCTGCTTCAAACTCCTCAGGAGGCTTAAGAATATGCCTTTGCGTGGTATTGATCTCACTTCTAGGAGGCATTTAAAAGTGAGATGCATCCTCTAAGCCAGTCGTCTTTGCTCCCTTTTTAGTCAATAGAGAAACATTTATCTCACTTGAAGAAAACCATCCAAACATATGCTGGATCATTTGAAGTGCCTATATCTTTCTGTTTACTTCAGAAGATACACAACCAATTTATATAAGATGCCTAATTTCACCCTTACATAGTTTCTGTTATCTAAATCAATCTCATCAGCTCCTTGTAGCATTACTGAACTTCACTGATTTCTCTGAAGTGCTCAAGTAGCTCAGGTGTGCGCAGGTGGCCAAGAAGGCCAATAGCGTCCTGGCCTGTATCAGGAATAGTATGGTGAGCCCTCACTACAAGAAAGACATTGAGGGGCTGGAGCGAGTCCAGAGAAGGGCGGTGGAGCTGGTGACGGGCCTAGAGAACAAGTCTTCTGAGGAGCAGCTGAGGGAACTGGGGTTGTTTAGCCTGGAGAAAAAGAGGCTGAGGGGAGACCTTATTGCTCTCTACAACTACCTGAAAGGAGGTTGTAGCGAGGTGGGGGTCAGTCTCTTCGCCCAAGTAGCAAGTGATAGGACAAGAGAAAATGGCCTCAGGTTGCACCAGGGGAGGTTTAGATTGGATATTAGGAAAGATTTCTTAACTGAAAGGGTTGTCAAGCATTGGAACAGGCTGCCCAGGGAAGTGGTGGAACAGGCTGCGACCCCTGGAGGTATTTAAAAGACAGGTAGACGTGGTGGTTAGGGACATGGTTTAGTGATGGGCTCGGCAATGCTAGGTTAATGGTTGGACTTGATGATCTTACAGGTCTTTTCCAACCTAAATGATTCTATGATTCTAAGTATTGGACTGATAAGGACTATTACAGTTTTATGAAAAAAGGAAATGCTTTCTGTTGTGTTGTAGTTCGACATTACCAGCAGGGCAGTGTGGTTCTGGCTCTGGTGAAGGGTCAGTGAGTTTCACTCTGGAACACCAGTACATGGTGTTATTGGAGTGTTCCTCCTCCCTCTCTCAGTTCTAAGATTTTCTATTTGTTACAAGTGTTTTGCATGCTGTGGCTAAGGGAAGAACTAGATTTTTTTTTTTTTTTGTCTGCTCTGCAGGGAAGTGAACTTCTAGAAACAATTTCCAAAAATAACCTGGATACTCTTAAGCAAAAGCTCTCAGATAAAACAGCCTGGAAGGATCATTACTGCTTCTGCTTATATTTATGCAGTCACTACATCAGTAACTACTGCAAATGTTATTCCGTTACAAATAAACCCATCTGAAAGCACAGTGTATTTTAAGACTGTTTTTAAGAGGTATTGAGTAGTAGATGCTAACATTGTATTTCAGCAAGGTGCTGAGGAATATCAGGCAAATTCTTGCTAGAGTGGAGTTTATCATCACAGCAGCAGTGCATGTTCTCATAGCTACACATGAAAAAGCATTCTAGAAACAAGGAGATGTGGACTCCGGGTAATCAGGGAAAGGACACCTTTCACATTTGCTGCTTTCTGGATGCACAAAATATTGCAAGTTTGTAAGGCAACTTGCAAGATGCTCTCCCTCTTTTGAAGACCAGGTTATTAGCTAGTGTTACAGGTTCTTGCAAGATTCCTCTGTTATCTTGCAGCCTAAAGTAGAGCAGTCATCAAAGACAGTTCCCAAACTGTCCTGGACAGCTGCTGATGATGGACAAGTATTTTGTTATACTTTGACACATTAGAACAAATCAGCAGGAGCTGGGTGCTGCCAAGGTTTTCCAGAGACCAGGGGAGGCGACTGCAAAGCAGTGGCATGCCACAGGGGGTGCTTATTTTGCCCTTAACACTACCTGGCTGACGGTAAGTTATTGAAGATCACACATATCTGTCAATATTTAGTATCCCTTTCCTATATTGGACAAGACAATTTTTTATAGTCAATTTTGTTGCCTTCATCTGCATGCCTAAAAACGTCTACCCCAACTGCCTCATTTTAACTGGCAGAATATTTGGAAACCAGAATGATTTAGATGACAAAAATTCCCACTTGATAAGAAACTATATTTGGGTTGATATTTGGGGTTGAGTTCTAATCCCATTTGTATTAGCAGTGAACTCACTGAAATCAATGGAAATGTGGTAGCATAAAACCTGAGCAAGTGAAATCAAGATATTTGGATTTGCCCTGAGGATCAGGACTGGCCTTGGGAAAAAGCTTTCTGCCAGATTATAAAATAGTTCCTTACCTTTCACGTGATGAACTACTCACACCTCCCTTCAACATCCCCAGTGGCTGTTCAGGAGCAATGTGTACAAAATAACAATCGAGCTTAGAGTACTGGTGTTTCTGGAAATGGCAGACGTACACTACTAGTATGAAGCACCTATGTTGGATGGGATGCAGAAAAAGACCAAGCACTGCATTCTCCTTTACAGCAAGGCCAGGCTGTGGTGATCTGGAAGCACAACAGGACTGTGAAGTGGGCGCAGCAAATTCCCATTTAAACTAGCACAGTTGTGCAGTCTCCTTTCATCTGTTGTGATATGTAATTTGCACTGCTGACAGTATAATACAAGGGCTACAGTCCTAGTGCCTCCAGTCCTAGAGAGCAGCCAAAAGAGAATAGCAGAGTGCTGTATGGAACCCGGGGTTTTGCGTGCCACATGTAACACCAAATGCTGCACCACAGCTTGATGCTTTAATATGTCATTGAGAACCTGAGATACTTTTCTCTTGTCATGTCCTCGTGTTTCTTGTGTAATCAAGGATATGGACAGATTAGAAAAACAAAGCCTAGTGATGTTCTCTGTTTGCAAAGCTCTTGCTGTTACTTGTTACACTGATAAGGAGTGAGAGTCACTTACTAGTTAAGGGAACTCAGAACAGATTTCTTGGCATTAGTGCTTGAGGCATTAATGCAGGATGATCTACTGATGGGATGAACCTGCAGCTCCACAGAGCAACCTTCTCTCAGCATGACAACATACACTCAAGCATATGATCATGATGGTATTTGTCAGGCAGATTATATTTCAGAAAGAGGTAACTACAGGAGAAAGTACTGAAATGGCTTTGAAATTCCAGCAAGTTTGAAGCAGAGTAACCATATCTATATTACACATTTGGCATATAGCTGTGTATACGTGTGTGTATACATATGTATAAATATAGTCTACACATAGACTATAAAGGTCTTCCGACATCCTCTTATTACAAGCAAAGTAACTTAAAAGGCCTTGAGGGCATACCAAGATGATCTCTGTGCACGTATCACCTGTTTTCATAAGCTGCCAATTCTTATCAGTCACCGTCTCTTCAGCTGAGATAGACAGTGACTGACCACAGAGATGGTCTTAGTCCCTTGCAATGTGAAAGAAAATGGGCTCACCTAAAAGGCTGCTGAGCACTTAACGAAGCACAGTACCAGTCCCAAACCCAGGGCTTACTGACCCCTTCTGTTGGTTGCCCTTTGTCTAATGCACGTCACGTTACTGCTGCAAGAAATGCCTACACAAGTGACATGTTGAAATCAGCAATAAAATGATTTGCAACCAGTTTTTGCAAGCTTTTCCACTGTCTACATTAGACTGCTAAAAATCAATCCTAAGAAGTTAAAAACTATGGATGAAACAAAGCAGACCTAGCCATTTGGAATGAAAAAAAACCCCACTTTGTATTTAAAATATTTGGTTTATATATAAAACTAGTATATTTTGGTTTTCAGACTAGATGGAAGAAATTTTTTACAAGGGTGGTGAAACACTGGAACAGGATGCCCAGAGAGTCTGTATAAGCCCCACCCCTGGAAACATTCAAGGTCAGGCTGGACGGGGCTCTGAGCAACCTGATCTAGTTGAAGATGTCCCTGCTCGTTGCAGGGGGTTTGGACTAGGTGGTCTTTAAAGGTCCCTTCCAAACCAAATTATTCTGTGATTCTATATGCGCATATATATCTATGCATATATATATAATTTTGAAATGGAAAACAAAATACACTTAAACTGGTTCATCATAAAGCAATTATTTGTAAAACTTCACCCAGTTTGGCCTGTAGGTGAGATTTTTACAGCAGAAGGCTAGAGAAAACACAGGCAATTATTTTATGAAACCTCTAAAAGTACAAACACTGAAGATTTAGACATTATTAATCTCAGAATATTTCATTTCAGCATACAGTTTGGTCTACAACACTATCATTCAGGTATAGGGAATGCATAGAGAGCACAAAATAAGATGCTGAACTCAAATATACCCCCAGAGTAACCATATTGAAGGTTAAACAATGGCATGGAATCAAAAACTACTGTCAGCAACAGAAAACCTCAACTCCAACTCTCAGCCACCACTTACCCTCCCACAAAGATGTTCACTGAACTCTCCAGATGTTTTTTTGTATTAGTATGACAAGGCAGGACAATATTGTACTGAGGAGAGTTTTATATCTAAAATTAAATGGCTGTTGGCAAAGATGTGTAAACACTAAATTAAGAGGCAATTTCCTGGGTGCATTGCTATATTAAATCTTTGTAAAAAGAGTGCTGTATGCAGGCATTTATTCCCAACTGAGGGAGTAAAATACATAGGTTTGACTTATCAGGAAAAATCAACTGCCATTTCAGCAACTTTATTTTAGGTATCTAATTAGTTGGTCCTCTTATATTTTTTTAAGTGAGGAAAACCCTCCTAATTGACCATGAATAAGGAATTATTGTTTGGGAAAGGTCAAATTGTCCTGAGACATTTTTCTAGTGGGTTTGCATTAATAAGCAGGCCCAGAAGGTTATACATTAAGAGGTCCTGGCATTTAATTTCATTCATGAGCTTAATAAGCACTGACATTTCCTATTGGCAATAGACAAATTTTCCAAGTCCACTGACAGATATTGTTCTGTATATGGAAGTTACAGTATTACAATGTCTATGTCTTGTGTACCTGTTGGTGGAAGAAAATAACTAATGAAGGAAAAAGTGTGCAATTAAGAGATCAGTCCATAATGCAGGGTAAGAATTTCCTTATGGGCAGCTCTGCTGATATAAATACAAGATGGACTGGTATGGCAAGTAGCTGCATTCAAACTTACATATTTTGTTGGCGCCTGAAATTCCATGAAATGCCTGGATGCAGGACTGTTGTGTACAAATAGAGAAAGTGCCAAATTTGTGTTTGAGGTCCTTCATTTTTAACTAGGGCACAAGTAAGATGAGGATTAAGAGAATTAAGAGAAGAGGATCATTAATCTAACCTGTCACAACAAATGTCTTGCAGCACATAATTACTGATTAAGTTTGTCTTTTTAACCGTAAGGCCAAGCCAGAAGAGCCAGAACGATTTATGGCTGTCATTTTGTCTGTCTATATGAACTCTCCAAGAAGCCAGGTTCAGTGTCCAGTGAAAACAACAGAACTCCTTCTCCACTGACTCCAGTGAACATCAGTTCACTGGGAGTGAAACCCATCTCTTCTCCATCTCCAGTCTAAAAATTCTTGTATCTCTTGACCTTTTTTCTTTAGCATCCTCGCTGAAACTTTTTGACTATCCTAATTTTTCACAGAACAGCCTGATAGCTACAGCTCTAGCTCCACTGCTATGTAGTGCTCTGTGTAACTTATGTAAGAAGCTTTCAATTTATTCTGAAAATTTTCATAGCTTGCAGCTGTGCTTCGTCATCATGTTCTCACCACCAAAGATGCAAATAAATGTCATTCTAACATGAGCTCACAAGAGGAGTACTGTCTATCCTAATAAAATACTTCTTAGTAATGATAATCTTCTCTTATTATTCTCAGAACAATTCAGTTCTACCTGACAATTTGAAAACTAAAAGGATAATGTAAAATTTGCAAAATCAAGACCTGAATTGCTAAAACACTGCAGAATTCAGGGTGTTGAGCAAGCACAGCTTACTAATCTTGTCTATGTTCATTATGAAAGAATCTTCCAAGAGTGCTTCTTTAACTGGGCTCCACACACGGGCATCAAGGCCCTCTTTCTATTTGGTAACAACTGGACAACCCAGACAATGCTGTTTTACTGACTTTCATGCCTAGCTGAGTAATTCGACCAGGGCAACGGACTGTGTGTTTGATTTGGGACATTTGCTCCCAGAGTTACGACACGGCCCTCATCTCACTTTGGGATTTTTACCATGATTCCTTTTTTTGGAGGTCAGTAGTATTATATACTTCTGCAATGACTGAAGAAATAAAAAGCAAAGAATTCTTCACTTGGTCCTCAAAGATGCATAAAGATTTAGAGTAAATCATTAAGAACAAAGCCAAGCCCTGGCTACTTTTACTCCTCTGCAACCTTTTCCTCAGTGCAGCTCATTCTGCCTGAGAGAAGCAGAATGATGCAGATCACAACAGTCTGACTACCTTAAGCTTTTCAGTGATGTAAATTAGCTGGTCTTACTCAACTCACACAAAGGTTCCAGTACAAAGAAACAATTCCCTTTATGGAATGTCTCAGGGTTAATATTTTCGTTGAACCATCTCTCCTTGGAAAATGCAAGCTCCCCTAGCCTTCACGGAAGTCAGTCAGTAGCAAAATGGAGTCACATCTGCCTTTAGCAATTTCATGTTTGGTCGCCCTACCTGTAAGAGCCCTCTGAAATATCAGTTTCTTTTGCGATTACAAATTCATTTTTTCTTTGACTATCATTTTCACATGCTTTGGACAATGCATAGCTGAAAAACAGTAATTCAGCTTGCCATTTTCTGGTTTATTAAGGACTTTCTTTACTTCAATTAGCTATCTGCTAATTGTTTTCTCATTAAAGCTTTTTGCATGTTTTTTGAATAAGCCTATTTCTTTAAAGTTGTGGAATAATGCAATAAATACATTTAATATTTGATTTTTTTTAACTTTTTCAGCTTCAAAGTAGTCATTTAAGTACAACGGGTGGAAATACATAATTATTTGGGCATGCTTACTTTATAGACCTGTGTCAAATTCATACACTGAGAGACTTCACTGTTAAATTTTAACGACTGTCTTTGGCATTCTCATGTTTCAGCAGTTCTAAAGGATTAAGCATTTCAGAAACACGTAAGTACTTTGAACAGTACAGGCATAGCTGCTGTTTAAAGCATCGCCAAAGCTCTGGGTAGCAATGTTTGACCTCATTCTGCACTGAAACTACGCAATGGAAGTATCTGCGGAAAAGACACTGGAGAGCAGTCAGTGATAATCTCTTAAACCTGGGCCTGAACCATCATCCCACTACAATTGCTCCACTGACTTCAAAAGCTGCTGCACCTGGTTACGGTGAGTCTTCTGCCTCTCTAAGTTAAAACTCAGAAAAGATGCAGAAACATCCATTTGCCTCAGCACTCTCCTGACTACAGCAGAAGAAAACTCAGTATTTCCATCTTAATTGCTTTAGGCACTTAACAGTATTCACACTTGTAATTAAGGGATTATAATTTTGGATGTTAAGGCAGTATTCCTACGTTTTATAAGAATACTAAACAGACAGGTGTATAATTAGATATCTTCTATGGACAGTAGGTCAATGGTAGGTTATTTCCACAACACGACAAGTCACTCTTACCATTTATGGAACCTTTACCTCATCTACTACTGAGATTGCCAGATAAAATTACATTCTAGTGCTCAAGCACTCTGAAAGACAGTTTTCTGATTAAAGTCTTCAGTAAGGAAATGATTCAACTGAGATTAGAAGACTCTTGAGAAGTAGTGGAATTAGTAAGTACATTTACAACGAAAACATGTTAAAAATGCCAGAGGCTACTGTGACTATTATTTATTGTAAGCTATTTTGTATTGAAGTTCTGCACTATTTGCTACCATAGTAAAATCATATTAAAATATATTTTAAATGAGTAAGATACCATGCTAAACTGAGAAGTCTGGACTTGATTGGTATTCACATCAATGAATTAAATAGAGAAGCAAAGCTAAGCAGCAGTGAATTTGCAATTATGAATACACTTCTACAAAGGAATGGTATCAAACCTGAATAAGAAACATCTTGCTTAAAACCATAGCTTCAGGAGGAGTCTTATTCCCTTATGCCCATTGTTGACTGGTCTACAATTAAATTTGAAAAATTTATTTCATGAATTTAAAATAACAAAATCTTTGTGAAAATAACCTAAAGCTTTACAAACACCTGAAAACATAAAGATGCATCCATCTAAGCGTTGCAAATACTCCTGCATGCCACTGTAACTATTTTGGAGCTCCCCAAATGGAGAATCTGGAATACTATTTTTGATTTATTTTACTTTATAATGATTAGACACAAAATCTGACAGGTTACAATACCTGTCCTTCAGCATTGAAAGTACCCTCTAAATCCCTACCCACTTTCTCTATTCTTCTCAACTGTGTGACAGGAAATAAAAGAGCAAATTTTTGTAGGTGATGGGACCATCAGACAATTTTGTGGTATTGAAGTTTATTAGATTGCAAAATGGTAAAAACAGAAGTCACATGTTACAAATTCAAGTAATGTGTTGACCCAAGGACCTAAAAACAGAAAAGACAAACATGAAATTAGAAAGTTAAAACCCATGACTGTCTTCAAATCGTCATCAGCTGAGCACTTTAAGACTTGCCAATACAAACTAAAACACTGAATACACTTTTTTTTTCATACTGTATAGTCACTTGTATGTGAAAGCCATGGAATTAATGGAATGAAAGTCACAGAATGAGGAGTATTTTATTCTTCTAAATTGTTGTGTCTTGGATGTAGGTAATCTGATTTTTCTCACAGTTTTGAAATGGAACAAGTGACTCTGTGAGGGAGATGGAAGGAGATACTTAACTGGGAAGATCCTGCTGGTTTTACACTATGTTGCATTGTAAGAATACATTTCAATTTTAGTGATATTGATGATGACTTTGGACAACATGCCTTAGCACTGATTTGGCTTGTTAAGTCCATCCATCATGGTTGGTTTCTGAATCTGAGCAGCTCCTAATAGCCAGAGCATTGTTGTTAGGGAACAGGCAGTTTAAATGTTAAAGCCAGAAATAACTACACAGTACAGTAAAATGGATCCATATAGCCTTTAGCTGTGTGTTTGCTTTGAAATTCCCTAAGAGACCTTAATGTAACACTGGGTTGCAGAGGTCTTAAGACATGCTAGTTTCTCAAAAAATGACATTTAAATAAATATTTGGGATTGTTAATATGTAAAACATTTGGATTAAGGTAAATGGACTGCATTTAACTTTCCTTAACTCTTGTTGGGTAGCAGTGATAATACAAAGATGAAACATTATTTATTACGGTAACAAAAAGAGTCACTGATCATAGAACTTACACATATAATGGGAAACTAAAACAAGGAAAAAATAACTAGTTAGCTGTCTATAAACTACCTTGCTCCCTCCACATGAAAGAAATACTAGGTATAACTAGTACTAACTGTACAATACTTTAAAGAGAAATTGTCAATAAAAGAGGACAAAACTGGATTCTAATAGATCTGCCTGGACAAAGAGAAACTGATACTTTCACATTAGCCCTTCCCAACAGAAGAGGAAGAATTTTTTTTTTTTTTTGTAACTGCACCCGATGCTGAGTGTATTCTCTTCTGCCCCGCCATGTATTGCCAGCAAAGTTGTCTGTCCTTATGCTTTCAGGCACCCATGCTCCTCAAGCCATGCTACTTTTATCTTTATTGGAGCTTTGCAGTATCACGTAGGCATATTCTGATGTTCTTCAAGAATTGTTCAGCATAATTTTGATATATATTGTTTCAATTTAGAGTGGCAGCTAATGCCCAGTTCTGAAATGAGGAATAAGATATTTAATACGGATGAGAATGGAACTTATCTTAATGATCTAAGACAAGTTTAGCCAGGTCTTCAGCCACTGCTCTAGGCTATGTATACATTTAGAGGAACGGACTGAAATGTATTATTGCTGCAGTATTTTTCCAACCTCATTCCTCCTAATCTCTACAAAAACAAATCAAAACAATAGCAAGTTCTATTGAAAGGTATTGCTTAGGAATTGAAATTCTCAGGTATGAAGCTGTCATTCATGAATAATCCTAGAATCATAGAATCATAGAATCGTTTCAGTTGGAAGGCACCTTAAAGATCATCTGGTTCCTACCATGGGCAGGGACACTTTCCACTAGTTTTCTCAGTGAACCCATGGCAGGTTTTGCTATGCCAACAATACCCTCCTCCCACTCTGCTTGAAAGCTCATGATTCCAAATTTCATGGCAATAAAGATGGTTATTAAAGAAATATTTGGCCAGATACAAAATTTTGACTATAAACTCAGTTATCTGTTACTGGCACCACTATTCTACAAGTATTGTATTCCTACAATTCTTTAATTAAAAAAAAAACCACCAGCTGGGGAAGAATGAAAAAGAAACCTAAACATGTAAATGCAATAAAATGAACAAGAAATGAATTCATTTGCATCCAGGCTTGGTTTAATCACGTTCTTACTGACGCACATAATGATCTTGCCATTCTACAGAATGAAAGTGAAACTTCTGGCTCTTTCTAACTTACACCTGGCTATTGTTGCTTGAAATTGTGTTTAGTCCTTTCCTCTATATACCTTTCTATAAAGTTGCACTGAGAAAGCAATGTTAAGAACGTATTGGAAAAAATGCTGTTATCTTCAACCAGAAGTCAGAACTTTTTTTTTCCTTTCTTTTTCTTTAAACTGCAATGTGCAAATATATGAGATCTATCCTGGCAGGAGTTTTGCACATTCTAGATTTTCACAAACACAAAAGCCATTATATTTAGTATAAACATTATTGCAAATTTGCCTCCATTTAAAATTTTTATGTCTTTTTGTCTGTTAGTTTTAAATACTATGGCATCTTTCAAATTTAAGAACATGCAGCTTAAATTGACATTGGAATTACCAACTGCATACAAAGTAAAGTTTCACTTGTTTTGGTTAATGTACATTTATATTGTGTATTTGGGGGGACATGAATAAGAAATCATATTTGAAGGAAGCAAAGCTTAACCATAAAGTAAAACTGAACTGAAGCAACTGGATAGCTTAATAATTTAAACAAGTGATGTGTTAGATCAGGAAAACAGATTGTACTCTGTTTCTCTCATACCTTTTTGCTTGGATTAGTCATTTCATTTTAGCATTTTTAAGTACGCTTTGAAGATGTGATGCAGGTTTTGTTCTATTCACGTTGTTCCTGCTGTTCCCAGCACAGAGGTAGCTGAGCAGCAGATGGCCATTAAATTTTGGCCATATGCTAATCACATAGTGTAATATCTTTAGGACTCTTTAGGATACCTGTAGTACTCCGAGTATGCAATTCTCACTTTATCTCAACAGTGAACATACTATGAACTTTTTCTTAAATCTGATGTACCCTAATATGGCCCGCTGAAACTTTTGCATTCAGCTTCATCTTCAATTCACAGATAACTTTTAGGCTAATCAATATCCTGTATAATGCTTGAGAAAATGACATAGCTAGACCTACCTGTTCACTTCTCCAAGCATCAGACTGAAGTAGCACCTCCATGAAAAGCATTCTTTGCACATCTGAAGCAGCAAGCGACAAGTGAAAGGGCACAGAGGAGAGCTGATGGGACAGAATGTTGAGAAAAGGCTATCAGTTTATGGTCAAAGAAACAAGAAAAATGGAAAAACATGCAAGGAAACAGAGGAGTTCTTACCCTGTATTACCATTGATGTGAAAAAAATGGTGAGCATTCCTGGCACAAAGAATGGGTGAATTCCAATCCTGGGAACATCCATAGTGGTTCTTGCAAGAAGTAATGGGGTTTTCTTTTCCATGACCATTCTGGTGATGCCAAATAGAAAGCTATGCTAAGCACGTATGGTGCTTAGGCAGCACGGGATGAAGCAGAGGCAGAAAGAATCCCCAAACATCCAGAAAACTGAGTTTTTCTAGAGGTTGCTTAGCAACAGTAGTGAGTAAGGAGTGCACAACGGAATTAACTGTTGGGCAGGAGGGAGATATCAAAGAGGACCACACAAAACAAGGCTGTGTGAACATAAAAGTAGTTATGGAAATTAATGAAGTTTTTATCAGTTACACATACAGAGACGCGAACACCATCTACTCCTCATCAGTGTTTTTTTCTCACAGAAAAAAGCTCTGTGATACACCCTGCAGAGTCTTCTCTCAGAGTCTTTCTTGAGAGCTTGAGGATGATCCAGGCTGGTGAGACTGAGATGTAGTACAACAGAATAGCTGAAGTATTTTACTGCTAGCTTTATTTTGTTCTATGCTTCTGGAATAACTTCTCCAGAAATATTGCTTCCTCCATGATGGTCGGGATTTTGGGATAACCATTTACCTGGATTGTGTAATTTGTTAGTAGCTACGATTAAAACAAATACAAATTAAAACTCTTTTTACTGTTTAGGAAGTAAAAGTATACCATTATTGTTGTTACAGACTTCATGAACTCTTTTATCTGTTTATACATTTGTTTGCATTTCTTTTACTGCTGAAATTTTCTTGGTTTTTGAAATAACAACCTGTCTACTATGTTACACAAGCGGCTTCCTTTCTGAATGGTCATACTGTTTAAAACAGAGTCACAGGAAGACTGCAAAACAGGGAGAAGTAATTTAACCATACAGAAGAAATATTGATGAGTTGACTCCAGAGGGGAAAAAATATGAAGAAAAAAGAAGAATGCTAGAGAACACTGAACAAGTATCATCTCAGACAGTAGGAAAAAAGCTTCTTTTTTGCACTGGTTGTACATGGAAAATGGAAACAACTTAGATTTTGAAGGTGTGCAGCAAAGAAAAACCTTTTTGAGTAGTCAAATGTTTAAACCACAACATCTGATCCAGGCATTTCAGAACTTGTCAGTAAGAGATCTGAAAATTTGTACCAGGGTTTTTCTCTTAATTCTACTGAGAAATCTCAAAACTGAATTTGAAATTCAAAGGTTAGGCTTACTTTAAAGACAGCTTAGCATCTTTCTAGTAGTTTTGGGCTACTTCAAGGGGTGGAGTAACTGCCATCACCCTTCAGCCAGAATGGCTGTCTAATCCTCACTGGCCTGCTCTTTACTGCCCATGGACTGCATCACTGTTCAGAATGAGCACAGTACCATCTGAAAGAAGCTTCACATCTGCTCCTGGCTCATTCCTTCCATTGTCTGCCCAAACCTGACAAATCCCATCCTTCATGGCTTAAAAGGACACCTCTCGTTAGTTGGACTCCTTGTCCCTCACCTGTTTTTTACACTCCTTTCCCTAGATGTTGTATGCAGAACTCTGTGTGTATTTTTGTGTGTGAGGCTGAGTCTGATTATCTTTTTGAGAGCCGTGAAAGAATTTTTTACTATTGCTTTGCTCAGTGACCTCAGGTTGATACAATTGAAGTAGTTGGTGTAGTTTGTAGACATTCAGTGTTCAAGAATCTGTAGGAATGTTCATCCTGTAGTTACATGTGTGATAATCAATGCAATAAAGTCCATATGTGAAACATACAGCTGATGAGGACACCTAAAAGAATCTCAGACTATGTTATTTCTGCTACCTGACTATTTCTTTCATGGTAAAGAATAGCGAATTTAAAATTCTAGACATATGATGAAGAAATTTTGCTTCATCTTCTGGACTGTAGGGTGGGGAAATGGCTGAAAATTTATGTAGTAGAATTGCAGGCAACTGTATAAACCCTAACCCTCTGTCCAAGCTTATACAGCACTGTCTAAGTAGTTCCTGCTGTTTCACACTTGCAACAGTTAAAAGTTTTTTGGTTTTGTTTTTTTTTTTTTCAAAAATGGTGTGGCCAGCAGGACTAGGGAAGTGATTGTCCCCCTGTACTCGCCACTGGTGAGGCCCCACCTCAAATACTGTGTTCTGTTTTGGGCCCCTCACCACAAGAAAGACATTGAGATGCTGGAGCATGTCCAGAGAAGGGCGACGAAGTTGGTGAGGGCCCTAGAGAACAAGTCTTCTGAGGAGCAGCTGAGGGAACTGGGGTTGTTTAGTCTGGAGAAAAAGAGGCTGAGGGGAGACCTTATCACTCTCTCCAACTACCTGAAAGGAGGTTGTAGCGAGGTGGGTGTTGCTCCCTTCTCCCAAGTAACAAGTGCTAGGACAAGAGAAAATGGCCTCAGGTTGCACCAGGGGAGGTTTAGGTTGGATATTAGGAAAATTTCTTCACCGAAAGGGTTGGTTATCAAGCATTGGAACAGGCTGCCCAGGGAAGTAGTTGAGTTGCCACCCCTGGAGGTATTTAAAAGATGGGTGGATGTGGCACTTAGGACATGGTTTAGTGGTGGTTTTGGCAGTGCTAGGTTAATGGTTGGACTTGATGAACTTAAAGGTCTTTTCCAACCTAAACAATTCTATGATTCCATGATTCTAAAAAAACATTACTAAGAAATGTGGCTATGAAACACAGCCAGGCACAAAGAGTGAAAAATTCTGTAACTGCTAGTGAGGAATTCTGCTTGCTGTATTAAAATTAATATCACAGAATCACAGAATCACAGGGATTGGAAGGGACCTCTTGAGATCATCTAGTCCAATCCCCCTGCCAGAGCAGGGTCACCTAGAGCAGGTTGCACAGGATGGCATCCAGGTGGGATTACTGACACTGTTGACTTTAATAAAACTGTCCACTGACACTGTTGACTTTAATAAAACCTGTGTCATAAATGTAGTTAAGTCCTGAATTTCCAGATAAAATTCTATCAGTTCCTATGAAATATACAACATCTAGGGAGATAAAAGAATACAGGGAATGCTGTACACAAGACTTTCAGGTTTTTACTGAATTTCAAATTATATGAGAAAAAATTATTGAAGAAATCTGGGTTAGTATGTGGTGAACTTTCCATTTGTATTATCCTTCCTAAAATTTCCCTTGGTTCTGATGTTTGCCTATTGACATTAAAACTTGTTAAACTATGCAATGTCTTGCCTCTGAGGATCATTTAGAAACACGTATTCTAATCCCCATTTTGATCTGAGGTATCAGAGTCTGTGCAAGAGTCAAATGAACTGTGGTCTCACACTGTCACCGGGGAATAATCAAGCAAGCTTGAACTTTGGGGCCAGAGAGTGGTCCATCTCCTGTATCCTTCGTCCCATCCAGTGAAAAACAGTCAGGCAGTAACTATAATAAATGGCAATAAACAAATCCTTTACAATTTTTATCTGAAGAAAAAGAATGGAACTAGTACCTTCAGCATAAGTTGCTCTGCATTTTTAGTGAGTCAAATACCCTATGTTTCTTCTCTTCAGTCATTTGGAGCTGTTAGGCTACAAGGGTTTTCAGCTATTTAGCAAATTGTGGAATAGATATGTAGTTTTGTGTGGTCTTTATGACATCAAATCCCTAACCCAATGAGTGAATAGAACAAAAAATGCATGTGACTTTTTTTTCCCCCCAAATGTAACACTTTTCCACAGTTATAATGAATGTTATTTAAAAGTATGCTGTACTGTTATGTGAAGCTATGCTGTACGTTTATCAGTAGCACTACAAGACATCTCAGCATGCATTTGAAAATAGTTATGTTTAACACTTCCCATCATTAACTTCATTTTCAGGAATATCTCACAATTGATTCTTATAAGAGGCAGTTTCCTAATCTCTAAGTCACTGCTAATCATAAAGTATTTGCCTTTCTCTCACTTCAGAACTCTGTGTATAAGTGGAAGACTATAGAACAGGAAGTTCTTATTCAGTAGATAAATTACCAGGTGCAAAAACATGACTATGGAATATGCTATGCTCTTCCCTGTCCAAAGCTGATTAGTGTAGGATCCCAAGTGGCAGCTTTTACATTCTTTATTCTTTAAAATGCTGATCTTGTTATTTACCGGATCCAGAAAGAACAATACTATAGACAGTACGCTACACAGGCATTCCCCCCCTCTCACATTTCTGCTGTGTGGGCCCATCATGAAGGATGTTATCACCGTGCAGTGGGGTATTTCCAATCAGCTATGCAAACACTGCCTGTTTGCCTTACAGGATGTGGCAAGGCAGCAGGGATGAAAAGTGCCTTGCTGTTTCTGGGCACACTGGGTCAGGAGGAACATCTTGAAAGGAGAAGGAGGGTTCATTATGCTCATTCCAAGAGGCTTCTGGAGCACAGGGTGGGACATCAAAGGCCAAGGACTGAGCAAGGAGGGAGCTGGTGGAACAGGGACAGAGTAGAGCCTCCTATGGGAGCAGGGGACTTCCCTGAAGCGGGGAGCAAACTTACAAGCTTTGAGGATGACATTCTTGGGGATCCAGAAGCACTGAGTGTGGTTGTGCAAGCTAATGTGGGAATTTTGCCACTGAATTTGTTTGTTGTTTGTTCTTCTTTGCAGAATTTTTAGTATTGCTTAGAGACTATGTGGGGACTTCTGAGAATCCTGCTGATTCCTATGAAGTTTTTACCTGCCCTCTGCTTTTCTGTTGAGAGGGTCAGTCAAAAATCTGAGACAAAGCACATCTGAATATTCATCAAAGGACTAATTCCTCCCATGTGTTTGTAGTGACCTCCTGCATCTCACACAGCTAGCACAGGTTTCTTTGAAGTGTAAATAAAATTAAAGTTTAATGACCTAACACTGAGTTGGTGAGGCCAGGTCAGGGAGCTGGAGGGGCAGCAGACAATAGCTGGGGCAGATGGAGAGCAATGGTAGGAACCATGCTCTAGATGCTTTGCCAGTGGTGGCTGCTGCCCCATACAATCCAGTTACCCCCACACCACAGTTATCCACAGTGTCTAGCATGGCTTTCCAAGCTGCTGCTGGTGGTGGTGGATGCAGCAGCCTTACGGACATTTTGCTATTCCAGGGGAAAGCCTAATTTGCCTGTGCCCTAAAGATGACCCTACAATCTTTGCCCGAACTTTTTTCATCTGCAGGGTCAGCACTTCTCTGATAGCTATGGGAAACGTCTATCATGGATTTTTCATTTTAAAGGCTAAATTATACAGACTTTTCTCCATCCAGAAGTATGTATATACTTTTTTGATTTATTATGTATTTTTTCTCATATATCCGGGTGCCTCCAAATAACCCTACTGTATGGATAAAACTGAGTAAACAAACATTGAAAACAGAAATTTTAAAAAGTTTTTCACATTCATTAGACCTGTAGATATGTAAACTTTTCTGACTTATGGTACTCTTTGCTTGGAATAAATTATTTCATGATACTCTTGCTGCTATCATCCAGATTTGTCTATAGAACTCAAAGCAATTTACCTTCCATGTTTTAAATACCAGCATCTTTTGTTCCAGCCTGGGATTTCCTTTTTTTTTTTTTTTCTGACATGTCTTTTTGCTCTGCCTTTTTGAATTTTTACCATAATACCTTGTAGAAAGTGTGCCTTATCTTAGGCATTGGTTGTTGGATTGGGTTTTGTTTTTGCTTTGACAGCCTTGAAGTCAGTTACATTAGGATTTTCCTGAAGTGGGCATCAGAAATGCAATTTTTTCACCTTTGATGGTCCAGAAAAATTTCTGTCACAACTGAAGGGAATGCTTACTGTACTTACACGTCACTGTATGTGTAATAACAACTGGATCTCTCCTAGTCTTTCTTATGGAAAAATCTTTTGTGTCTTACCTTGTCCAGACAGACTATCTTGGTCAGTTTCCTTGAAAGGTGGTTCTGTTAGATCAGTTAGTTCTTTCTTCTCCTCAGCTTCACTATTCTCATCTCTGGCTTGCAGGAGATTAGGTGGGGTAAAGCTACCTGTGGTATAAACTGCCAGTATGGTAGCCTGCTCTGTTGCAAACCCATAGCCATCAGTGATTAAGTCATTGCTAGCAGAATCATCTGCTGGAGGAGGCAAATAGGAATCCTCTGGTTTTGGAGGACTGCTAGTGCTACTCAGAGCACTGAAAGGCACTGTGAAACTTTGGTGGTCAGTAGTGATATCTTCTGTTTCTGGAGGAGATCTGTCCTGAAATGGTTCTTTGGAGGGTTTGGTAGAGAACACAGGTTCAGATGAAACAAAATTATTAAAGTCTTCGGGAGCACTGATGTCTTCACTTAGCACAGGGATTCCAGTTGTAAATTCATTGCCCAAGTTGTCTATTTGGTCCACTGTTGCTGGGCTGGGGTAACCTAGTGGGAGTTCCACACTCATGGAGTCCTCCTGAAAAAGTTTTTTAAAAGCAGCTTTCATTATTATGTTTAACTTTCATTGCTAAAAAGACCAATAATCTTTAGCCACAGGAGCCTGCAAACAGCTAACTCAGCATGTAGTCATGGGATGCATAAAATGTTTGGCATGTGCATGTGATCCTAATCACATTGCCTGTAATTTTAAAAATGGTTAAAGAAGGATGACTTCCACTATTGCTGTCAATTGCTCTCCTTCTGTCATTGAGATGTACTACTGAACCGGTGAGACATTGTTTACTTTGTAATTAACACTGGAAAAGGTAATCAAGCAGTAGTATTCGCCTGTAAACAGCTCTAAACAGTATCTCTGTTGCAGTGTAACACCGCAACATTCATCCTTACAGCATTTATAAAAGGCAGATATGTATTGTAGTATAAGAGCCTTTTTCTGTATATTTATGTACATCTTAACACTGTTTAATTTAATTTCTCATAGAGAAATAAATAAATATAACAAACAATATTAACTTACCAAATCAGGGCCTGCTAGAGGAATAGTGACCATGGCCTGGATATCATTATCAAAATCACTAGGTGGTATAATAGATTCTGGGGAAAAAAAAAAAAAAAAGAGTAGAAAGAGAGAGCACAATATTTCAACAGTGGCACTTGAAAACTGATCAAAACACATGAGCTCAGTAAAAAGGATTATTAAAACTATTCTCCATCAAAAAATTGTTTTAAAAGATCCATGTTAAGAAGAAAGAGGCATAAATTTCTATTTAAACTGGCAATTCTGAGGAAAAAAGGAATTTTATATGCAGTATTCTTTGTACTTTTTATTTAGTATAAATGGGATAGCCCTGCAAAGAGCTGAACCATGGCTGAATGCTTAAAATCAGCTGAAGTATGAACTGCTCAGTTAAATCCACATGGTTATGATAAATCATTATATTGTGTTGCTCATTAAGCCTAAATTATTTTCAGTTTTACCCAGAGTCCACACTACTGTTACTCTCAGTGTTTTGGCTTTAGTGCCCAGTTGCTCCCTTCACGCCCTCAGAGGAGCTCTTTAAACATACTTGCATGCAAGCTGTTTTTCTAAAACTGGTTATTAAAAATAACTAGTGGGAAAAAGTTGATTAAAATAGTTATTATTAAGGTGTTCTACATCCATGAATTTTTTTCTTGGGACTTTTAATCTACATTAAAATCTGACATTTTATTCTTACAGAAAGTATTAGTTCATTTAAATATTTTTTTTGGCAAAAAAAATGCTGCTGTTTGTAAATGAGACACTACAGATAAAATTTGGTGTGTGTTTTAAGATTGTTTTGGTAAATATACATATGAAAAAGTATTTGAAATTATTTTCTCCATTTTTAACCCACCTCCCCAAAACTATGGCTATGCTAGCTTTGAAAAAATCATTAATGGACTAGAAGGGGCTATTAGCTGGATTACCGAACGGGATGCAGCCCTTCAACCTTCTGCTGCAGGTCTTCACACCTGGCTTGTCATCTACACTGCCTCTGTGTTTCAGAGAGCAAAATGCACCTTTACAGTGTGATTTGTACCACCAATTTTAGCTAGCCATCAAACGCTCTTTAAGGTGTCTGTCTCTCTGACTTCACTGGGAGGTTAGATGGCTGGCTTACAATCGAGACTTAGCTTTCAGAAAGCTAAATTTATGTTAGAGGAAGCCCTCAGTTTTTGTCTTATTAAAGAAGGGGGACTGTCCATACTGGGAAATTAAAATGATACAGTGATTATTCATAGTCTTTATTTTTTTTGTCCTCTTACTTGTCTTAGTGTGCAAAATATCCAGCTTTTCTAAACAGACAACCAAGAAATAGATCCTCGATTGTGATTGGAAGTTAGGCTATATAATTATAAAGGCACATTTTGCTATAAAATTTAACTTAGACCTCTGCATCCTTTGGATGCTATGCAACACTTAGGAGAATGAGATCCATCAAATGAAAATGATCTGTTAGAGAAGCAAAGGAGACCTTACTGAAATTGCATCACTTTGAAAGGGCAAGGTTCAGACTTGTGCCTGGCACTGGCCTGCCTACTGACCATCAGTAAACTGAAGTGTTCCAAGGTCCATTGGCAAGGACTGGTCTTCGTGGAGTGCGATGGCAACCAGTTGCTGAAGGTCTGTCACTGTGAGTTTAGTTGCTGATATCTCCCTCTCTTCGTTTGGTGAAAGTGGAATTTTCTCATTTTCAACCTTATTAGATCCAATAGTTGAGATGTCATCTGCTGTGCTTTTGATTTCTGAGCCATCTCTCTCAAAGTTTACCACATATCGTGCTATAGTGCTGCTTGATCTGCAAAGAGAAGATGCAAAAATGTCCAGTGCAGCAAAATCAGTTACTGGCTGAGGACTGATTTTACAAACAAACAAATAATCCAACAAAAATATATGCAACCATACCATATTATCTTCTGTAAAAACAATGCAGATATACTTCTTTCTAATGAGACTGTCATGTTTAAATTACTTTTGCTATACCTAAAACTTTTTTCTTCTATGCATAATTTTTAATAAAAATTCCAATATTGAAGAAAATTATAAAAATGTTGTAACATAATCCAGTTTACTCTGACTACTCAGAGACCTGTAGAACTGGTAATACAGTTTGAAGTAATTCATTATTTGTTCAAACAGTCATCAATGCATGCTGGGGTTACTAGAAACCATAATCACCTATTAATTGTACAGGAACCTATGAAAAGGGATTAATTAATAGAACTACAGGTAAGCAAAAATACTATCACATCTGGGGCAATTTTTTACTTATTTTTGAAGAACAGCAAGAAAGTTAGCTAAAGTGGCAAGCAAATAACTTTTCGCAATGAGAGTTAGCTTTTCCAAGTCCAAATGAATGTGTATAGCTTCTCCCTAGATGTACTTGTTTAACAGAAGTCTCAAACTTTCACAATTGTTAATACATCATTTTTCATAAATGTTGAATTCACCTAATTAAAATGAAAAATAATGAGTACACTGTAAAACATTTGTACTCCACTATATTGCTTTTTATAATATCAAATAACTGTAGAAAGAAGAATTTCACTTTATCTAGTATGTGCTATGTATTTACATTTATATGCCATTGCAAGAATTCAGGAAAACCATTAGACAATTCTTCCTTTTAAAGTAGAAGTAGAAGAGAAATTCTGGGAACTGCTAGACAAATTATTCCCCAGTAGCACTTTTAAGTAACAACAAAAGACTCTAGCTGTTTGTATTACCTCTCAAAAGCTCTCTGCATTTTATCAAGCTAGTAACTGGTCTCTTTGCCGTTCTACCTGGCCTGATAATGGAGGTAACAAATCAAATTCTACATACTTATTGAAGATAATGTGTATGTGGGAATATAGCTGGAAACAGCAGATGAAAAATGGAAATTTAAATATGAAGTTTCCCTTTTTTTTTTCCACTTTCAGTTTATGACTGAGAGAGATGTCTACTCATCTGAATGTGCATTTTCTTAGGTCAAACAATTTTCTTTCTTTAAGAGAGATCCGGACAAAATTTGATTACATGAACCTTTCAGATTAAGGTAAAAGCTGTCCCTGCTGCTTTATATCACCGTTGTTGTACTTAGGAAGAACACAAATCAATTCACGGTGTCACATCAAGATGAAGGACATTTATTGATGTATCTATCTACATCTAATAGTCTATAAAATAATTCATCTTAATTATGAATTACAGACAAATTACCCATCTTTCTCCTTCTTCTGTCTTCATTTCATCACAGAAGAAACGTGTGATAAAGGATTGCAAAAGAAAGAAAAACAAAGATTCATGTATACCAGTAAATCAATCAGTTGTACATCAAAAACATCTTCTGGCAATATATCTTATCTTCTATGTGTTGTCTACAAGTTTTATCTCTGTGTGAAAATAACAGCCATCATTTCACTTTTCGCCTTCCAAACGCTGGGAATCTCCATGTTTTAAGTGGGGAAACAGGAATTTTACTTTACCTTGAAAGTTTGAAATATCTGCTTTCCTATTTCCCACTACAAATGGTGCAATTTGAGCACTGTCATTGCTAATCTATATCCTTATGGTGGCAATGAACACCTGTGACAGTAGTAGCAACTATGACAGTTACCACACATGGTGCCTACTCAGATCCTAGTCACAGGGGTAACTTGACCTATTAATTACCTCTGGAAGACATGCCTATATTGACCTTCTGTAATATAATGCCCTGTTATTTTCCCTGATGAATTCTCTAGCATATCTCTAATGTTGTCCTTGCATATTGTCTTGTGGGAAATGCTGCTAATATATGTTGCAATGTGGCTAAGGAAGAATGGACAGCAACACTTTGCTGATCTATAGCTCTCAGGAGCTAACTAAATTCCTAGATGATGGGAAGCAATCCCGGTCTTTCACATTGATGAATGTACTTTCATATCAGCTCCTAAAATCAAGATACTAAACAGAAATGGATCCCAGATCTCCTGGTGTCACAACTGAAAGAGGTTAGTTATTGCAAGGTGTAACTGTGAGATGCTACTACAGTTTTTCTCTGCTTGTTCTGCAGTAGCCAGCTTTTTCTTTTCTTACTTCCATTATCAAAATGCAAGCAACTACTTCTCAATGTTTCGCTCGTCTCTCCTTTCCCCCAGCAATTTTGCAGAGAGAAAACCTAGGAAGAAGTATGGTCTTGTCTAAAATTGCATTGCAATATGAATGTTCTTCAACATGTATTAAATACTACTAGAAGGACTGAATGTTCCTGATGCTGTGCCATAAACACATATGAATTTATGTCTTTTTTCTGCTTTTATTCCCTTTCAATTTTATGTTATTTCTTCCTATTAGTAATTTGTTTTTCCCTTGATCCTTTACATCATGTGCTCATATCTGTAGAAGCATAACCATACCAAATCCTCAGTTTTTGGTCCCCTCTCCCCTGTAGATTTTCTACTGAAAAAATACACAGTAGCTTGTATTAGCAGTAAACATAGCAGGAAGCTAAAACTAAAATAAATGGCAAGACAGAACACAAATTTATTAAAAAGTGAAACATTTTTAATTGTTTGAAACACCTGGGAAACACATATTGGAAGTTTTATATGTGTGACCATGTATCCTACTGCAACCTTCTCTTGCCAAGGCAACTTCATTGTGATCTATGAAGGGCACAGGATACACACACAAAAAAGTAGTCACCTAAATAGTCATACTCCTAACTCTCTTTACCTTGTAATTTGAGAAAGTCCTTAATACAATGCTCCTGGCAAACCATTTTAAAGGATTTACTGATTACTTCATCCTTCAGGGAATGAAAGCTACTCTTACTTACTAATTCAAAACCTCATAGTCTCACTTGGGATGTGTTTCCACTTCTCTCCATATTGTCTCTGTGTTGTTCCCAGAAATCTTTTTCCTGTTTATAGCAATACACACCCCACTATTATATAGGTCTCTTCATGTTGGAGGGAAAGAAGGAAGAGGACAATCCTAGTAGCCAACAGAAATATGAGTCCCATTTTCTTACTTACTTAAATCCTAAGACACGGATTTCCTTGAACCCTGGAAGTTTCTCAAATATTTTTTGCATCTATAGAAAAACATAAAATTGTGAATTCAGTGTAAGTCCTACTGCTAAAAAGCAAGCACAGGTTGACTACCTAGACAATATTTTTCATATTTCAGAAAGAGCTTTAGGAAACAGTCTCAACTGCCCTCTTTGTGGTATCATCATTGCTCAACTTAAACACAATATTTGGTTTATGTATGCTGTCTATATTACCTGTTAATAGGCAAAATACAGCTTTTTTTAGTAATGTAATTATATAAACCAGTGATAATCTAGTTCATAATACAGCAAGCCAAACAACATGAATCAAATGTTTTTCTCATTTTCAGCAATTTTAGCTCGTGAATAATTTTGTGATTCAAGTTACCTTAACTTTAAATTGTTGATTTAGAAATATTAACCAAATTCAGATGAATTTAGATTGTTTGACAAATCATTTATAAATTAAACAATATTAACTGTCTTGTACAAATAGAATGACTTCATATATTTTTAATTTTAATGTAAACAATTGTACAATTACATGGTTTTGAATAGAAGAGACAATATGAAGAATAAACAATAAGCAGAAAAGGTGAATTCTGTATATATTTTTCAGACTTTAGGATAATAAGTGTTTTTATCAGCACCTCAAGAACTAACAATGTTTTGAGATCCAGCTGATTGATCTTTTGGTCTTTTCCAATTGTAGCAACATTTATACAGCTAGGTCAAATGAAATATTTTATGTACATCTACTATGTTAGAGGAAAGGGATTTGCTTAAAACACACAGTTCCACAGTTCCTTTCTGATTCACTTCCTGCTCATGTTAAGTACCAAGCAAAACATCATCTAAACCTCTCATCTGCAAGCAAAGCCTGTGGAGTTGAGGGAATTCAGCACTTGAAAAGAAGTGAAAAAGACTTTTAATTCATCATATCACTTAAAAAGTATATGAACTAATGTGGAAACCTTTCCTCTTCCTTAGCTATATGATTCTGTATGAACCCAGCATACATTTAAAACTCTTTCATTCATGTGTGAGAGTTTGTCACAACTGGTAGGGAAAGGGCAGTCAGACCAACAGCTTTCTCTACGTCTCATGTAGGTTAAGTGAAGAAGTAGCAGAAGGTCAGTATGTTACCACAATACTAGGTATCAGCCACACTGTATCAGCCTAGATGTCTTTTTCATTGCAGCAAGCAGAAAAGAAGCTGAAGTCTAGTGCAGAAAATGGCCTACCATCTACACTCTTCTTGCCCAGAGGACAGTAGGAAAGCAGCTGAGGTAAATACTTCATTTTGAGCTTGGTCTGACTTAGTAAAAGTGGTGCAGAAGTAGCAATTAGACCATGGGAAGATTTTAAATGTTACTCATGTGACTAACGCTCATTGAAAGTAACAGAGATTAAGGGCCTAAATCACTAGGATGCAATTAATTTTCCTAAACTTAGGCAAGATCTATCATTTTATATGCCTTAAGATCATGTTCTGCTCAGTTGCTGATTCTAAAGAGTGCATCTCTCTCTTATTTGAGAAGTCCTTGCAGATGTGTTGGATAACCTGGGGCACCTAAAATGGCACCAGATGTCCATATTAGGCAACTGAATCCCATTTTAGCCAAGTTGTGCCAGCTGACTCTTGCATGAGCTCTGTTCAATCTCTTCTTAGCTCTCCTTATATCATAATGAAGTTGATGCTTTCTTTTAACTGTATGGACATATGTAGCTTCCTATTCCCTACTTTTGCCAAATGAATCTCGATTCACTGAGAAGCATTAGCATCTGCATATGCATTCTGTTTTTCATGTCTTTTTCAATGTCTGTTGTGGCATACAGATGTCCTTCTGAACATTTGCACCGTAATGTCTGCTGTAACTCTTCCCTCTTCCCATGTCCTGGAATGAATTAGAAACTGAGCTTGGAACGCCATGGCCCCAGCCTTTGCAAGGGCTTCTCTGGAATTTGAACTCATCTAGCTGGATGAGGTTTTAATTCTGAATCTAATCTCCTCACTATCCCCCTTTGAGCGCACTTGTAAAACTGTCTTGTTTCAAAATTGCCCTCAGCTTCCTCCATGACCTATCTTTGGAGGAAAGCATGTCAGGTGTATTTCATGGTACTGGACAAATAATTTTCTATTCAACATTGCATGTCAAGAACAGCTTTAAAGTGACAGATAAAATTCCATGACAGTGGAAAATAATTTAACAATCAAGAAACTTTGCATTTCACTCCCTCCTATTACTGAAATTAACGAAATAACTTAAAAGACAGATTGCTAAATTACATCATTATATGTGTAGTAAACAAAGTCTGCAGGCAGTTCTGTTTGAGGATAATACTGGAAATTGCCAGAGAAGCCACCTTTTTATCAGCTCTGCCAGCACATCCTTCACCATTTTTCTATGCATATCTGAAACTGAACCAGGATAGTAAAATAGCTTGCACTAAGGAATGCTCGTGAAACTGATGAGAAGCTTTAGTTAATTTTACTAAGAAAACCTTTTGGGAACCTCAAGTCATTAACTGCTATCTATTAAATGGATAGCTGAACATTCAGTTAATATTATTAATTATATGAAAACACCACAGATATTCCAGTTCTTATAGAAACTGTGGTACTGCACAACAAAATGACTGGAAGTCCTTTGATGAATAGTTCAGACAATAGTAGCTAATTACTTTTAACATTTATATTACATTTCTCATTAATTTTATTGTAGAAATTAAATTATGACAAAGTACTGTATAAGAATTCCTGATTAAACCCAAACGATATTCCTAAAGTTACTCTGTTCATCAGTTATCTGAGGCTCTACTGCTGACAAAGATTCTGACTTGTTAGCTTGGCAGCTGAACAGATGGCCCAAATGAGGGGAAAAGCTGGCTATCCATGAAGGAAAACTGAAGGTCTTGAGATAACAGGAATTATCTATTTCAAATGAGGGCAGTAGATTCTAGTTCTGTTTCACAGTGGAGGTACTTTTATATTATGAATCTCAACCAAGGTACAAAGCCAACGCTTTGGCATTCACTCAGCCTCCTTACCTGTAGCTGAAATTTGGCAGCCAGTTGTTGGTACTGTGGGGAGTTGGGATCATTAAGTTCAGCTGTGTACTCCTGATCAGTGAGAGTGACACTGAATTCTACCATTTGCTCCACAGGCAGTTCTGGGACTGTATTTGTTCCCAGCTCCTGGAAAAGAAGAGGAGAGGGAAAAAAGGGGAGAAAAAAACCTAAGTGATTTTTTTTCCTGCATTTCAGTATTTAATGTGTAGAATGGTTCTCTTTTAAGCCTGTCCCCAAAATAACTTTCTGAACCATATCCTACAAAGGGCAAGGGTTTCTATCCACATCTGTTGGCTTAATTCTTTTGCTTTTGCAAACAAGTTCCTATTACTATGACTTGAGACTTGCCTTAGATATGCATAAATGAAGGTGATGAAAAGAATCAAGCCATTTCTTACACAGAGACTGTTATCAAGTCTTCTTATTTCCATCATCATTAAAGTCATATAGCTTTACTTGCTACTTTAGAGGAAAGAGTGTGACATCAAGGAGAATGACAAGCAAATGCTAAAAGCTGGTTGGTTCCCTACCCTCAGAATACCCATGGTCAACCAGAGCAGATTTCAACTTCCCAGATGTCTGCTGGAAATATAACACAGCAGAGAGGGAACAGTCCCAGAGGTTCCTGGAGTGTGTGGAAGACAGCTTCCTAACACAGCTGGTGAGGGAGACAACTAGGCGAAGCGCCTTACTGGACCTACTGTTTGTTAACAGAGAAGGTCTTGTGGGGGATCTAAAGGTTGGAGGTTGTCCTGGGCAGAGTGACCACAAAACGGTAGAGTTTTCAATTCTTGGAGAAGCAAGGCAGGGAGCCAGCAGAACGGCCACCTTGGACTTCTGAAGGGCAGACTTTAGCCTGCTTAGGAGCATGGTTGAGAGTGTCCCTTGGGAGACAGTCCTGAAGGGTGAAGGTGCCCAGGAAGGCTGGTCATACTTTAAGCAGGAACTCTTAAAAGCACAGGAGAAGGCCATCCCCATGTCCTGAAAAACAAGCCGACGGGGAAGAAGACCAGCCTGGCTAAATAGAGAGCTTTGGCTGGACCTCAGGAACAAAAGGAAAGTTTACATTCTTTGGAAAAGGGGGTTGGCAACTTATGAGGAATACCAAGATGTAGTGAAGCTATGCAGGGGGGAAATTAGAAGGGCCAAAGCCCAAGCAGAACTCAGCTTGGCCACTGCAGTTAAAGATATTAAGAAGAGGCTCTTTCAGTATATCAGTAGAAAAAGGAAGACTAGGGAAAATGTAGGCCCACTGATGAATGAGATGGGCGCCCTAGTGGTGGAAGACACAGAGAAGGCAGAGTTACTGAATGCCTTCTTTTCTTCGGTGTTCACTGCTAAGGCTGTCCCTCATGAATCCCAGACCCTGGAGGCAAGGGGGAAGGTCTGGAGAGAGAAAGATTTTCCCTCAGTTGAGGAGGACCGGGTTAGAGACCACTTGGCCAAGCTGGACGCCCATAAGTCCATGGGCCCTGATGGGATGCACCCGCGAGTGCTGAGAGAGGGGGCAGATGTTATTGCTAGACCACTCTCCATCATCTTTGGAAGGTCATGGGAAACAGGAGAGGTGCCTGAGGACTGGAAGAAGGCTGACATCGCTCCAATCTTCAAGAAGGGCAAGAAAGAGGACCCAGGGAACTACAGGCCGGTTAGTCTCACCTCTGTCCCTGGGAAGGTTATGGAGCGACTTGTTCTGGATGTCATCTCCAAACATGTTGAAGAACAGGAAGTTATTGGAAGTGGTCAACATGGATTTACCAAGGGTGAATCATGCTTGACCAATCTGATATCCGTCTAGGATGTTATAATTGGTTGGCTGGATGAGGGGAGAGCAGTAGATGTCATCTACCTTGACTTCAGCAAGGCTTTTGACACTGTCTCCCATAACATCCTTATTAGGAAGCTGAGGAAGTGTGGGCTAGATGAGGAGACAGTGAGGTGGATTGAGAGCTGGCTGTGTGACAGAACTCAGAGGGTTGTGATAAATGGAGCAGTGTCAAGTTGGAGGCCTGTAACCAGTGGTGTTCCCCAGGGGTCAATACTCGGTCCAATCTTGTTCAATATATTCATCAATGACCTGGATGAGGGGACAGAGTGTATCCTCAGCAAGTTTGCTGATGATACCAAACTGGGAGGGGTGGCTGACACTCCAGAGGGCCGTGCTGCCATCCAGCGTGACCTGGACCAGCTGGAGTGCTGGGCAGAGAAGAACCTCATGAGGTTCAAGAAGAGCAAGTGTAGGGTCCTGCAGCTGGGGAGGAAGAATGCTAGGCACCAATATAGGTTAGGGGTGGACCTGCTGGAGAGCAGTGCTGAGGAGAAAGATCTGGGGATCCTGGCAGACAGTAAATTATCCATGAGCCAGCAGTGTGCCCTTGTTGGCAGGAAGGCCAATGGAATCCTGGGCTGCCTAGGGAATAGTGTGGCCAGTAGGTTGAGGGAGGTCATTCTCCCCCTCTACTCGACACTGGTGAGGCCACAACTGGAATACTGTGTCCAGTTCTGGGCTCCCCAGCTCAAGCGGGACAGGGAACTACTGGAGAGAGTGGAGAGAGTCCAGCGTAGGGCAACAAAGATGATTGGGGGATTGGAGCACCTCCCTTATGAGGAAAGGCCGAGAGAGCTGGGACTCTTTAGCCTGGAGAAGAGAAGGCTGAGGGGAGACCTTATTCTTGCTTAGAAGTATCTAAAGGGTGGGTTGAAGGAGGATGGAGGCAGACTCTTTTCAGTGGTTCCCAGTGACAGGACGAGGGGCAGCGGGCACAAGCTGGAACACAGGAAGTTCCATTCAAACACAAGAAAAAACTTCTTTATGGGTAGGGTGACAGAGCACTGGAACAGGCTGCCCAGGGAGGTTGTGGAGTCCCTTCCTCTGGAGATTTTCAAGCCCTGCCTGGATGCAGTCCTGAGGAATGTGCTGTAGTCATTCCTGCGTCAGCAGGGGAGTTGGACTAGATGATCTCTAGAGGTCCCTTCCAACTCTGAAAATTCCATGATTCCGTGACACTATTTGCAGTTTTGGCCTACACTTACTAAGTTTTTCCTTTATTAATGTTAACCTCTAAAATTCCAAAAGCCAATTCATTTGTAGGCTATGATGTGCTGGCCACAAGCAGGAGAGCCACTATGGGTGCATTCAGAAAGATTTCCTAATTCATCTTAGATATAACAATACACTTTGCTAATTTTAAGATCAGAAGGCGTCTCTTATTTGTTATTCACAGAGCTGAGCTTCAAATTTCAAGTCTTGGAATGCAAGTACCTGAAGAGGTGATGCAGAGAGGCCACCAGGAAACTCCCGCTAATCTCCCAGTCCTTCTCCACAAATCTTGTTACTAATGTTAACACATACCATCCCAGCGTTCCACTGCCAATGTATTTTATTACACAAAAAAGCCTTTCTTTTTTTTTTTCTGAATAAAACCGTTCAGGGTTCTATAAAGTTTGCCTGTTAAAAATATGAAGGTCTTGGAACACAAAACAAGATTTTCTTTACTGCATGTACTGCATATACATTGCATGTTTGTACTTATTAGCAATACTTAGATATTCTGTATCCTTTAAACACTTTTTAATATTTTTGTTTGCTCAAGGACAATTCTACTCTCAGCCAGGCTCTTTATTCCTTGGATAAACAAACAAACACAACAAGAGCAAGGCAACGATCAAGAAGAAACTGGCCAAAAAGAGCAGCAAGCTTATCAGCCTGAATCCCACAAAGAGGTGGGGTTTCCACTTCTGCTGCCAGGTGGGTTGGCATGAGGCTGCTGGAGACATCTGTCCCATGGTAACACCTCGGTTTTGATAGCTTCCAAGAATAAGCAGAACAAGAAATATGTGCAATTATGGTGTGTCAGGGCATAAGAGAGAAAATAAGATGTTAATATAATAAAGAATCAGTAAAACAGGAGACAATGCTTTCTGCACCCATTAAGCCTGCATAACAGCTCTGCTAAATCATTCCTTAGGATGCCTCAGTTTTAGAGGAAAGTATGTTTTCTGTTCGATATAAAAATATAGCTGATCTGTTAGAGAAAGTGTATTCTGTAATGTTCAATCATAAAACCAAACCTTAAGGAATATGCATTTTCTATATAGCTGCCTTATGACTTCTAAGGAGCCAGAATTTAGGGAGCTGGTCACAAAGGACTGGGCCAAGAAAGAATGAGGAGACCTGTAACATGGAGGAACTGGTTAATGCCAATCTCCCAGTACATCTCAAACATCACAAATAAGCAATTTTAAAACCATTTTTTCCTCATATTCTATCTGCTCTTTCATTCTAACAGCTATGATACAGGTAGGTAATATACAGTTGAGAATATGAAGATTATTTTGCTTTCTTAGATCCTGAAGATGTAATAATTTCGAACAGTAAAAATAGCATTTATCTGGGATCACTCCAGTGCAATTCCTGTGCCAGGGCTGAGAAGCTTGCAGAGGCAGGATGGAGAATGGTGGCGATTTGCCAGTGCTGTGATGGGCAAGGCTTCGGCCAGCATTTTTGCCCTCAAATTCTTGGCAGCGGCGGCAAGATCTTGAGTTCATCCAAGTGGGGAGGAGGTGGCACGAGCCTCTTCCTACAGCTGGTATGCACCACCACCAAAAAAAACCCAACCCAGAGTGGCTTTTCAAGGAGCTGCTCTAGAAGGGCAAACTTTTTAGAAATCGAAAAAAATCCTCAGAGCAAAGCAGAGGGGAAATGCAAGGGGCCGGCTCCCGCCTGGGGCTCCTCAGCAGCAGGGTCCACCCTAGGCCCTCAGGCCCTGGTGAGGCCTTGGTCTCCCTCCAGAGGGAGGTTCTGGAAGGTTCCCCACAGCTGCCTGGAGGCCAGGGCCACCTCCCTGCCACCCCCAGGCACAGGGAAAATAATAGCCCCTCCTCTCACCCCCACCCCATCTGAGACATAACCTGTGGCCTGTGGTAGCTACTGCAAACCTGTGGAGGATGGGGTAGCCATGCTGCATGGCTGCTCTGAGGAGACATCAGCAGAGATTCCCTGTTTGTCAGCTGGTTGTCTGGCAGGAAAAAGGCAAGAAGGTCCAGTTCCTATCCCCTGTGTTGTGGAGAGCTCAGAAGGTATGCACTTTTACATTATTTGATGAAGAACAAGGTTACAAAATTGTGCAAAATAGGCAACCAGCTCCTCGTTGAAAGAATGAAGATTCTGCCTAAAAGCTGGTTGCCATATTTTTATACTTTCTATTGCATATGCAAGAAACATTGTGCACTATTCCAGTACAGTACAGATGCTAATAAAACCCTCCAGTCCTACTAACAGTAACAGAGGGGAGCACTCATGGTTTATAAGCACTAAGCGTTTAGAAGGCTTCCCCCTCTTTTCTGCCAGCTGAGCTCCGAAAGAAGAGGTGAGTGAAAAAGTGGGATAGGAAAATAGGCTGCCCTCACCTTCACAGGAGTCTTCGTGTCGTTAACAATTTCGTTGAGCAGCGTGCCGTTAGGTACTGGTGCATATGGAGAGAGGGATGTGCCGGGGGAGCCTGTGGGGGGTTTAAAGGAAAATCAGGCAAGAACAGGTTTGCATATCAAAAATCTTTCTCTTTGTGTGTTGGTCAGGTGTCAGCTTGCTGGAGAAGCTTTCCTTATGGAGGGTGTGTTTGAGCACAAGCCTGTGCCAGTGAAAGGTGGTCATGACTTATGGCATGGGTAAAGCTGCTACTTTTTATACAATAGACGCCCTTTCTTTCCAAGTCAAAACATCAGTAGTGTTGCATCTGTGCAACTGAAAGCAAAAGTGGCACTGACTATGCATCAATGAAATTGTGTGAATTAAATAATAGTATTTGATCATTTCCTGTCATACTGCATTATATATTACCAAATGTGTAAGCTTGCTTTTGCCAATTGAGATCTTTTTCTCTATGATAGCCACCTTTCTTTAGGGCTCAATTTAAAGTAAAAAGAGGCTTTGACAGAGTTTTCTGGCTAAAGGCAAAATTACCATGCTGGAAGTCGCTATGAATAAGATTCTGTCATATTTGGCCCTCATAAAAATAGGTGTGCAGAATGTTTCTTCCTTGAACCAAAATGCTCTTACTTACAGTTTTTTATCACTGCCTGAATTTCTAACGTTATTTTAAAGAACTGTAGTACACAACAGTGTTGGTAGGTCTAATAGGAATAATCTGCTCCAATTAATGTCTTGGCATCATTGTGACTTTCTGGCTAAAGTTATTTTGCTTGTTTATTTTGGTTAACGAAATGCAGCAGCTGACATTCTAGATGTTATTGTATAACTGAAGCAAAATTAGCTCTACTCTCTACTCTCCTGAAACTAGGAAAACATATGCATTTAAAGACTGTGAAACAAACCTGGAATGCTACATTTGAGTAGCAGACATGCTGTAAAGGAATAAAAAAATGTTTCTTGTATATTATTCTGCTAAAGCATTTTCATTTTACTTCACTGAACTTGTCATGCTTCTACTGCATTCATTAAATTACAGCCTTCTAAGATCTATGAATCACTGGTTTTAGTGATTCTATTTAACAGGCAGATGCACAGCAAGTAGATTTGATTTTACCTGTAGAAATGGAAGGAATGTCTTCCAGCTTTTTGCCACCTGTTTTCTCTGTGGATATTTCATCTTTCCTATCAATCAAATAGAAATGAGTGATTTAATGATCAGCATGCTGTACTGGCAAAGGTGTAAAAAAAATGTAGAAATGACCCCTATATTAAGTGTACTTTAAATGAGAGAAGTTATTTCTAATGGAATATTTGATAACCTGGTTAAAGAAGCAATGGAACAGTAGATCATCTTTTATATTCAACAGTTTATCTATTTCATTTCCTTTCCTTCAATACAGTATTTGCTCTTACAATGAACAAAAATGCTGATCTGATATATTCCTCCACCAAGGGCTACCAATCCTGTGAGGCGTTGGCTCATGAGGTTTCATGACTGATTTTCTCTGAGCAATCAGAGGGATGGGGTCACAGAGATCAAATCAGTGCGCAGGGTCTGTTTTTGCTTTCTTCAAAGTCTGTGGTTGAGCACTGACTAATACGGAAGCAAGAATTCTTGTACATTATCTAAACCGACTATTACCTCCTTTACTATAGCTCATCCTATCAAGATAGTTCAGTGAGGGCTTTGGCCTTCTAATTGTACAGCCAGTGGACATTTCTTGGTTCCACGGGTGTTTCATGGTTTGGTGTGAGGAGAGGATGGGTGGACTTATTGTTCGGTTGTCAGCCTGCATTATAATATCGTAAGGACGTTTCCAACTAATGATAGTTTCAAATCAGATTCCTGAATCAAGATTATTATGAATTGTAGGAATGTTTGTGTTTGGATCTGGATGTAATACTGGTGGGTTAATGCCTGCCATGGTCCCCACGGCAGACAGCTGAAAACTCAAGTAAAAATACGGTGGGTATGAGGTACAGATTATCTGCCTTGCATCACAGGATTTTTTTTGGTATTGTTGATATTATTTTCTGTTGTAAGTTTTACTGTCACGTGCTGATGAAGAAATTTTGGAACTGAGACTGTTAGCTTCTCTGAAAACAGAAGTGGTATGTATATATAAATACATTTTATAATAGATGTGTCAAAGATTCCTGCAGTTAAGGCTATAGAATAATTTCTGCTCTAAAACCAAATTTTTATTCAATTGTAGCTTTTGGAAACATTTAGACTCTTAGGTAAGAATCTTCTAAGTGACATTTTGAGGTTTTTCTTTCCTGAAGTTGAGCAGTGAAGAATTTTGGTTATTTTGGGTTCTAAAACCCAAACATGGGTGTGTGTGGAAAAAAACACAGCATAAAATAAAAAGCCCAATCATGGAAATAAATAAGGATAGAATTCCTCAAAATTTCTATAGAAATAGCTATTATTAAGGCAGTGCACACAGGTGGAGTGTTTGTGAAAACTGATATGAGTGAAAGAACTAAAGGCACTGCAAATGCACAGTGTGGTGTTAACTGAGACAACACGAAGCTTGTAGCATAGACAGAAAAGACGGCAAGGCTGCATTTCTATACGGGACCAACCTAGATGTTTAATAACAAATAAAGAATATGAACAACTTCTGATTTATGACATCCTCTGGTTATCTTGTGTGGTGAGAATTAAAGTATTAATTTGTAATGTTTTCACAATGTTAACTAATTCTGTATTGCGTCTTTCGCTGGAGACTGATCTCTCTACACGGCATCTACAGAAGATACAAAACATTCCCAAACCACACAGTAGTAAAGATGAAGTCCAACAATGCATAATCATGGCTGCCTGTATTTCCAGCTAAAATACGAGTAATTTCATAGAATTTACTTCACCTTCTGAACTGTGTCTAGGGAAAACTGTACTGTTCACAAAGAGCATAAGAACTCTGAGATCAGTCACTTCTCTTACTGCCTTGCTGCTGCTGTTTGCACTAGACTGAGTGAAAAGACCTCCCTTTGGACTTCCAGGGGAGTTTAATTAGTCCCTACGTTATTAAAAATACATTTCTGAGAAAGAAGAACACTCAAAGCTCCCATGTCGTAATGAATAAAGATACCTAAGACCTCTGTGATCATGAGACGGTATAATTTACGAATGGAAAACATTACTTGCTACACTGGAAAATCTAAGAAAATTTGAAGGAAAAATAATACATTAATCAGAGAAACTGTGGCCAATGATTTGTCTGGCTCTACTATAGTATTTATATGCAGAGAGACAGGGTTCAGTATTGTAACTTTAATCCTGCCATTCTCAGACTTCTGAGCATTGCCAGGAGCATACTTTTTTTCTGAGAGTTTATGGCATAAGCATCACGTTAGTTAACACTATCGTGATGTGTAAAAATACAGGTGAAAGCTAAAGTGAAGGCAGAGAGTTTCCACACTATTGCTCAATGTGTCCTCCCAGATAAACTTTCGTTCAGCTCTCTGACTTTCCTTTTGAGAATTATAGCAATTGTGGATAAACTTTTGTCGGACTCCCAATCAACACTAGTCTATCACAAAGCCATGGCTCTGTCAGGGTTTTGTGCTCACATTAGTCTAAGAAGACATTCTGTGGTGCTTCAAAGTGAACAGGCAACTCAGACATTTGGCCACCTTAATTAATTGTGATTTGATTACTGTGTACTACGATACATACAGTTTACACATCTCTCACAGCACACACCAAATACAGCACAGTGCTATCTGTATATCTGTTCACATCCACGCACATCTACACATATCTTTTTCCAAAAAGGCAGTAACATCATGTGGCAAGGTTCTACTTGTGCTACTTACCTTTCCTGGAAGGTTCTATGTTTTACTCGCTGCGAAAAGATTAAGAAAAACAGCATTTTACTAGTGGGTGTATCCAACCATTGAGCAGAAGCCTGTTAACTCTTTTGTTTACTGTACTTTTACTTTTTCCTTCTAACACATGCCCCCTCCTCTTCCTGTGCAATACTTTGCTGTTACATAAGCAGATGGGGAGGCACTTGGAAGTCTCTCCCAGTTTCTAAACAAATGTCAGTAATCCTTACCCGTTGGATTATTTCCAGGTGCTCTTGGGAATTGCTGAAGTTTTTGCCAATGTCGAATATGCAGAAGGTTTCCCTCTGGCAGGCAGTAACCCAGTTCTGATATTCGGAAGTATCAGGAATCCGATCCAGAAAAATACGGAAGGCTTCCCACACAGCTTCCTGGCAGACTGAATAAGAAGAAAGGGGCTGGGGATGGATGCTTTGTAGCAAAAAGTAAACTTGAGAGCCTTTTAAAAGTGCTTTGGGTTTACTGTACTTAGTAAACAAATCCAGCTTCTAGGTATTTCTAGGTATTTAGGTCTTTTAGGTATTTTTGAATTGACAGTCATTTGCCTTTATGCTGAAGGATTAACTGTCTTTGAGTTAAGGATTGCTATTTCCCTCATTTTAAAAGAGGCCTGACATCATCGTCATGAATAAGGAGCAAACACAAAGCACACTTCCCTCACCTCAAAGGTACATACATACAAAGATACATACTGGATGTTCCAGTGAGAGCAAGCAGAGAAGTAAAGAAAAAAATAATCTAGCAGTCATCATACTTGAATAATCATAATTTTAACTGTATACAAAGGTTTTGTACATTAGTATGGTTAACTATGCATAGAACAAGCTAAACAGGACATATTTAAGATATTCCCCACACATATAACAAAATATTTAAATGGAAAAAAAAATTTAAATGCATCAGGCTAAAATGATTTGACTATATTGCAAAATTTTGATGTGATTAGTCTTTTCAAAATTTTAAGGACATTCTACAGCAGGTACATGCTTTTATGTTTCTTTAAACACCTCTGGAAAAATTGAATGACAGTACAGGTAAAATTCCTTTGGAAAGAACGTGTTTTCTTTCCTCTACACAACTGTACACAGTCATTTGTTTGATGTTAAATATCTCCTCCATGGTGATGAATCACCCAGTTAAATGCCAGGCTACATCAGACACAATTAACAGGTACTGTGACTGCAGAGAGAACAGTAGCATTCTGCATCATTTGCAGAAATGAAAATGAACATAAAGAGAGTAAGACAGTGGGGGAGATTTCAGAAAGGTGGTATTCAGGAATGGCTCTAAGGGAGCTTCATTTACTGGATGCAAACTGACATTCACATGAGCTTATGTAAAACACATTATATAATCATGGAGACTAATACTTTTGCATATTCTGTTGGCTCGCTCCTTATGCAAGAAAGCTGTGAAGTTCAGCTGTAGTATGTTACAAAATATATTAGAATGCGTATTTGGGCTTGGCGTCCAGTTTTTTGATCTATTTTCTAGCAGTCAGAACTCTGTCAGGCATTTCAGGGAAAACTTGTACAAGATAAGTTCCTGCAGGGAAGACCTTGCTCTCCAGCACTGTGAGTGAGGATCATGACATGCATGAGTACGTGAGGGAGGGGAGAAACCAGCAGCAGCTAGGTTATAAAATGACTGCTCAGAAATACTTTATAGGGTTTACTTTCCCTTGATGATTTTAACAGTGGTCTCAGGTATGTCTGCAGAAGTGAGTTTTTGAGAGTGACAGATGGCCAGGTGGGGCTACACTTCTGAGTGCACTTTTACCAACATCGTGCTGAAGTCTCCTCTTTTTTTTGTTAGTTGAAACCATTTCTAAAAGGTTCTGGAGGATAAAATGTTCCTTCCTCCAGACAGGTACTGCCTACCTGATTAACTGTACTAATATGTCCTTGGATTTCTGTTCAGATACCAGCCCCTCCCCAAACCCAAAATATTTGGGTTTCATTTAACTCACTTTGTGCAGCCTTGAACTAAACATAGAATTAATCCTTGGCTGCAGAGTGGTCCAAAGAGATCCTCAAGCCAGCACAGAGCCAGCCAGGAAGTGCTGTTCTGTGTGGACCTTCCTGCTTAGCTGCAGAAATATCCACTTAGCAGGTTGTCCTCTGCAAGGGCTGTGAGCTGTGAACTGAAGTTGTGTAGGATAACCAACACGGCTCGGTGGCTGCTAGAACCAATGTGTTTTGAACAGAACCAGTTCAGTCTCTCTCAGCTGTCACTATAACCTTCCCGTTCATGGGTGACCGCCTCTGTCCGTCCTTGTTGATTCCGCCGATATTGTTAGAGTAAACAAAGCCAGCTGTATTTTTGGCTATGTGAAAATATAATGTACACTCACTCAAGATGAAGGAACAAATGTTGTTTAAAGTTTAATGCTTTTAGAGACAGGCATTTTCAAACATACTAGAAAAACCATTTTAACGAAGACTTGCTAGCAATTTAAAAGCTGTTGCCTTTAGCACTTTACTTTGCAAAGTTCATTACTGTGAGATGGGACATTTATTTTCAGTACTTGATACCTCTTTGACTTAGAGTGAGATAATTATCTGCATTATCTAAAATATCAGTGTCTCTGAAATTAGTGCAGTCAGTTTCTCTAGGTATTCTCTAAACTTGCTGTAGGGATGTACTCACCTAGCTGTGTTACGGCACCTCAATAATACCTCAGGAACAACCTGCCCTCCCAGTAGAGCAGCTGCATGTGGAGCGGATGTGGTCAGATTATTAAAAAGGAACAGGATGTCTTTTGAAGAGATTTATTCATTATGAGCTAGCAGTTAAGGCTACTTTCTATCATGTTTTTCTCAGTTACAACTCTGTGGTACCTGTTTTTCTGAGCAGTAACTGTTGAATAAAGATATGCTATCTGATGAAAAGTAATCCAGCTACCAGGCTTTAGATAAACATGAGACATGGCCAGCTGAGGAGGCGGCATAGCTGATTCCACGCATGCTCCCAGTTTGCCCCACATGAGGGACTGTCTTTGTGGTGACTTAAGCTATGGTGTGACATAATGTATCAGAGTGGAAATACTGCCACCCCAGTGTGGCTACCAGATTATCTTTTTGTGAACGCTTCAAGGATAACGCTTGCATCACCACATTTTCACTTTTACCTTTTTTCTCATTTATCACTTTCATGAGATAGATTATCTTGCTTAGCTGGGAGGGCAGAAGTCTTGTGTTCTGATCTTTCCTTGAAGGAAAGATTTTTTGAGGTTTTAACCAAGGACATTGTAATGGAAAATGTGCAAATATTCAACAAAACAGAAACACCTTTTTCTGACTGAGTGTACAAATTATTCAGCTGCAGTCATCTGTTCTTTTGCTTACTTTTTGGGAAGTACTCCAGCTTCAGTTGAAGAACTGGATGACACCTACTCAGAGAATTTTGTGAGTGTGGTACACTCTGCTGGGAAAGAGGAGCTGTAAGTTTAAACCTGCTCACACTACAAGACTTACAAATCCCACTCTAAACTGATGTGCTGCTCTCCAAAAAGATGGTAGTATAAGGTGGTCATAGTTGCAGTTCTTTGAGTTCAGGTCAATGATACCAGCCTGTCCCAGGATGTTTTCAGCCCAGTCAGGGGTGTGGCCAGTAAGTTTTAGGGACCTTGAGGATTAATTAGTATTTAAGAAAGGCTTTTTGGATCAGCCTCTTTAACACATTTCAGAATTCTGTTTAATGCCCATTAGGTTCGAATTCAGTCCCACAATGGATGCCAAATATGTTTGTGTCTATAGGAATGGCTACAGACATTGGTGTAGTTTGCCCATGCTGCCTAGAGTAAGTGGCTGCTAGAGTAAAATTTTTACAGCTCTACATCCAGGTTTCATTTCAGAGGGAACTAGCTCATTCCTTGAAAGAGAGTTGAGGAACAGCAAAGTTACATACATGTATGTGAATGGTTGGAGGACAAATAGATAAGCAAAGTTGATTTAGAGAGTAGATGTTGCTTTAGATACTTGCATCCCAGAAGTGCTGAGTAGGTTTTAGAATTAGCTGTGAACTGCCTAGCTGCAGCACAGAAATATGCATTTTTTTAATACAAATTGGAACAGCCACAGCATGAAAAGCTGGGAGAGGGAGAGGGAGGAAGAGAGGAAATACAAAAAAAACAGGGCTATTTGCACCGTACTATCTGGAGACCTAAACTGGAGTGGTATCTCTACAGGGTCTCTATGGTCAAGGAAGGAAAAGAAAGGGCTGAGGAGGGAGTGAATTGAGTTGTGGTCAACAGCTCGATGTCCAAGTGGTGAGCAGTGATGAGTGGCGTTCCTCAGGGGTCGGTACTGGGACTGGTGCTGTTTAACATCTTTGTTGGCAACATGGATTTTGGGATTGAGTGCACCCTCAGCAAGTTTGGTGACAACATCAAGCTGTGTGGAGCGATCGACAGGCTGGAGGGAAGGGATGCCACCCAGAGGGATCTGGACAGGTTTGAGAGGTGGACCTTTACAAACCTCATGAAGTTCAACAAGGCCAAGTACAAGGTCCTACATGTGGGTCGGGGCAATCCCATGCACAAATACTGGCTGGGGAGTGAATGGATCAAGAGCAGCCCTGAGGAGAGGGGCCTGGGGGTGTTGGCTGATGAGAAGCTCAACATGAGCCCACAATGTGCACTTGCAGCCCGGAAAGCCAACCGCATCCTGGGCTGCATCAAAAGAAGTGTGGCCAGCAGGTCAAGGGAGGTGATTCTGCCCCTCTACTCTGCTCTCATGAGACCCCACCTGGAGTACTGTGTCCAGCTCTGGAGCCCCCAACATAAGAAGGACACAGACCTGTTGGAGTGGGTCCAGAGGAGAGCCACAAAGATGATCAGAGGGCTGTAGCCCCTTTCCTATGAAGACAGGCTGGGAGAGTTGGGGTTATTCAGCCTGGAGAAGAGAAGGCTCCGGGGAGACCTTATAGCAGCCTTCCAGTACTTAGCAGCCTACAGGAGAGATGGGGAGGGACTCTGTCAGGGAGCGTAGTGATAAGATGAGGGGTAACAGTATTAAACTGGAAGAGCATAGATTTAGATTAGATATTAGGAAGAAATTCTTTACTGTGAGGGTGGTGAGGCACAGGAACAGGTTGCCCAGAGAAGTTGTGGATGCCCCATCCCTGGAAGTGTTCAAGGCGAGGTTGGATGGGGCTTTGAGTAACCTGGTCTAGTGGGAGGTGTCCTTGCCCATGGCAAGGGGGTTGGAACTAGATGATCTTTAAGGTCCCTTTCAACCTAAACAGTTCTATGGTTCTATGATCCTATGAATTAATTGGGAAAGGGCAGAAAAAACACTCTAGGCTTTTTAAAAATAAGACTAATGTCTTTGCATGAGCTGCTGGCAATTATCTCAGAGTTTGTAGCATACCAGCACTGCCACAGACTTAATATAACTACCGATATTTGTGCAATGACTGACAAATAGTTTCATTATTTGTCTTGAACTGATGGGATTAATTCTGAATAGCAATGATGGTACCTGCTGGGCTTTTGAGAGAGGTGGTACATCTTTACACAGTAGTGCAAGCATAAGTTGGTTTTCGTGTTCTGCCATGCTAGAACAGTGTGCAATTACACTGAGTTCATTAATCTTTTCAGGGCATTCTTTTATTCTGTTCTGGTAACTGTCTGTCTTGAACCATGCTAAGGTACATGTAACATTTGATTACCTATGTAAAAATAAAGCATAAAGCAAATATCACATATACTGCCTAGAGGTAAAGAACAAGATTCTGGAAAGTTACTGTGTTTCTTTAATTAAAAGAAATATTTTAAGGCTGGAATTACATGTTGCAATCATCATCTTACCTCTTAATCTATAGTAAGCTTGATGACTGGCTAAAATCTGCTTCACTGATTCTTGTGGGCAAACTTTCACACCAGTTGAGAAAAAGGATGACCTCTTTATTCGGTGTTTTGACATGTCAAATATCCGCCTTATGGTTGATACTCTGGATCTCTTTGTTGTTCTTTCTGTTTTGTCTGACCCTGAGGCATCTGCAAGATGTTTGGCTTCACCACGGTTTATTTTATTAGGAATTTCTGGAAAAGATAAAAAGTAAGCATGTACATAAACATACATTGCATAGGCAGTAGGTATCAAACGGAAGGTCATATCTGGAAAATGGTCATGAACCTGAGAGCACTTTTTGTTACGTAGTATTGGTGTCAATGTCCTGACTGAATTAATGTGCTGAGGAGAAACATCCTGTGACCACACGCGAGAACTGGGACTCAAGAGACGTGGTAACTAATTTCCTTATATCTCAACATGTGACCTCCAGGTCACACAGGGTAAAATTTTTAGAAGCCCTAAACCTTGTTTTCAAAAGTGACTTTGGGTTAGATCCACAAAGCACACTTAAGTGTGTGAACTTCGTGCTACAGCATCTAATTTGTGAGTATATCACCCTGTGGGGAAATTTACAGTATGGTGATATATAATGATCTGGAGCTTGGGAAAAGTGAAGCATTTCTGTAACAGCTTACAGTGTAAAAAGGTGTCTATGCTAGCAGATAAGTAATGTGAGAAATAGTTGTACCTTAAATCTGCACCCTTTTAAGATATCCTTATTTTTCCTTTGGGCTTCAAGGCACGAGTCCCTTCACATAAGGTTCATAGTCTTGAACCCATCTCAAGAACTGGACCCTGAAACAATTTCTTTCAAAAGCTGAACAGGACTTTGATTGTGTTTGGGGAAAGAAAGATCTGTTTCCCGTCTCCCTTTTTTACTCCACAGTGCACTCTATCTTTCCCTCACATAAATGGAAGTATTAATCAGAACAGACTGCAATTATGTTTCTTTGCCACTGGATGATAGGAGTTGTGAACGCACTGGCATTGTATTTTGATCAATCTTTAACTGTCCCTGGCAAAGTGGAACAGCTACAGTAGAGACAAGTGAAATCAGTGAGTGGGAATTGAAGATCTAAGCTGAAGTTTTACTTACGGAGCTATTCAGTAATGAAAAATGGAAATATTTCTAGGGTGTCAAAATAGCTTTGAGCATAGGAACTCCCATCTTAAAAGGCACACAAAAATCAGGACTCATTTGGTTCTACTCCCTAAGTATTTGTGATGCAGTATTACATGACATAGCAGTTAAATTTAATGTAAAATGTTAATGATAAAAATAACATATAAAGTACACATTTAAATGATCTGAAATACAGCATTTTGCAGGATTGTGTGATGGCAGCAATTAGTGTCTTTTGGATTACCTTCAAAAAATTTGCATGCATATTAATAAAGATGTTAAAGTTAATTTGAAAATACCTTTTTTTGGTTCCATTTTCATACATTTGATACAGTCATTACAGATGAAAAATAAAGAAAAGTGTAAGCAGAATAAAAGACCTTTTGAAAGAAAAGTGTAAAATTTTTAGATAATTGGAAAACTTTGAGGGAGAAAGTGTAAGAAAGACATGGTATATATGTGCCTGAATGCCGATGAATTGACTAAAAAATTGCTTTTGAAGAATGGTTTAAAAACATGTAGAAGAAGAATAAGAGGAAATAATGTAGTTCAAATGGAACAAGTTTAGTGAGAGTAATACTATAAAAAAGTAAAAGTAAAAAGTTATCAGTTTACTGGAGACAGGAGAAATGTCATGCTGCATGTAACAAACACTAATTATCGTATTCTTAGGCAAATCAGGAGAAAATAAGGAAGGTAAAACCACATTATCTTGACACTTTGGAACTGTGTTAATAAAACATTTAAAGAAAAGTGAGCAGGTAAATGATAAGAGAAAAATAATCAAAAAGCATACTGCTACAAAAAGAATGCTACTTGAAATAAAGAATGGGAGAAGTTCTACCATATATGTCAGTATACATATATGTGTGTGTGTGTATATACGTCTCAGTTCTTATTTAACTTCAGAGCGAACATCCAATGCTTACTGTGTAGAAATCATAATAATGACATATATACTATGAGATAGGTGGAACTGTGATATGGAAAAAAGTTGATTGCTTGATTATGATGAATATTGTATGAAAGGCAGGAAATTAGACAATGAAGGCAACAGGTGATTGTTACTGCTTTGTAAAGCATTCCAGAGGCAACAACCTGTAGGCCTGTAACTGTCTAATTGTTGCAAGGTAATTTAAAATGGTGATGCAGTCATATAGTGTTTGTCATTAAATGAAATGAAAGTAATTTTTCCACAGTAATGTCAGATCATGAACTATAAACTGCATAAAAGGAATTTCCCCTGTGAAAACGTGGCTCTGGGTCCATCAGAAACCACAAGTGGCCAAACACCAGATCAGCTGACACACTGAATTATTTGAATGATACATGGAGTGAGAGTGGAAGATCCAATTCCATTGAAATCTCAAAGCGGACCCCTGAAATGTTCTGGAAGAAAATAACAAAAATCTTTATGAAAAGTAGCCAGTTTTACAAGCTGTATTAACTGCGATAGCCCAGCTGCCTAGGCAGCCTGACCAATTGGGGCAGAGGATTTTGCCACTAAGCTCCTTGATAGCTTTTGTATGGAGCAGAGGTCTTTGGTTAAGGATTTGCTTCTTCCCCAGGGTTTACCCCTGGGTCATTAATTTGAATTAAGACTTATACTATTCATAAAAATGACAAACGAGATTCTTCTAAAATGATTGTTGTAATGATTTCAAATTCTTTGTGTTAGGGTCACTATTTGGGCTTTTCAGTCTGAGAAAGTGACCATACATTGTCTGCTTCCATTATTCCTGTTCTGCTAGCCTGTTCAGGGTAGGTGTAAACTTTTCCTCTTTACATTCTTTCCCTTCAATATCCACTTTTTTGTGGGAGGGATCTGTTGCTTACATATGCTTATAGTAATAGATTTTATTATTTTTATATCTTGTGGTTAGTAACTTTTATTATCATCAGTTCTTAAAATGACTTTTTTACTAAATTTAAGCAAAATTTGCGTTCAAGGAAGCATCAACCCCGTTCTGAACATGATTGTCCAATACTTATTTCCTAATATTTACTGAATGTGAATGGTAGAAAACCTGTTTTTTGGAAAAAACATTATTTGTTCATAATTCTTCAGACGTGTGCTTTCCCCTGTGTCTGTGGAAATCCTGAACTGAGAAATTTTAACCTAAGACTCCCACATGGTTCAGCCATGTGCTTTACTATAATATCTCTCCATCTACAACTTTTTAGATGCTTGGCTTTCAGTTTCCTGAGTTGAAAAATAATCTAAAAAGACCTGTGCCATTATGATATTGAACCCATATATATTAGCTGATTCCTTTGCTTTTTACCATGCAGCATAGTAATTGAATAAATTGGAGTGTTTCAAATTTTACAGGGTACATAATTTGATTATGTAAAAAATCCTAATAATATTGGGTTGTTTTACTATTCTTAAGTAATTTTTGTAAATTTTTTTGTTCTCATTCTCTGTTTTACCTTTAAAAGGTATGTCTAAGAGTTGTAGCTTTCTTTGATGGTTCTAAGGCAAAAGGGCAGATAACTTGCAAACTCTGGTAACTTTTTACTGTTCTTTAGCTTAATCTCCAGGGTGCCTTAAACAAAGCTGGAACTCTCTTTCCTTATTTTCACATGAAAGATTCTGCATCAGTGTCCCCATTTTCCAGGTGGCATATTTGAGGAAAAAAAGTTGAGATAGTTTTACCATGGTGATCTACAGAGTAAACCATTATTAAAATTTCGAGTTCCTGTCCTCTAGTCCTGAACTTAGACAAATATAACAAAAGATTTTCAAAATATACTAAAGTAACTTTCAAAGTAAGATATAGCAATCTCATTCATATGGAACCTAATCAAAAGTGCTTCGACATCCATACAGGTCTCTCAAGCTTATGGTACTGTTCTTCAGGTTTTGTTTTCAGGCAAATAAACAATATTAATTTCTCAAATTAAAAAATTGAAATCCTCTCCCCCATGTCTCTTGAGACTTACATTATCAAATTTACAACCTCACTAAAAAAACAAAGCAGGAGAAACAGATTTCAAAGGTGAGAGTTCCTATGTGTTTTTAGTAATCTACATCATGAAAATGGAAAACTACATTGCTACTTAACTGGATTATAGAAAAAAAGAGTTTAAAGTCATTCAGATAATTGCTCAGCGGGATTTTCTTTTATTTGCTTTTATAAACAAAAGACAGGAAGCTTGTATTCAAAACTTTTTTGTATAACTACAGTAAATGCTTTTCTATACAGCTTTATTCTTTTCTAGCTGTTAATAGTATCATTTCTGGGAGACCTCCAGTTTTGGTGTGGAGTTGGTTTTTTTTTTTGCAATGTAGGCAATCTCTGTGTAGGAACATTTACCTACAGCATTAATTTGGAAGTAAACTTTTAGTTTGATTTGACCTTAGAAAATTAAGATGTCAGTGCATACAAAGAGAAGAAATAAAATACGGTAACTACAGGTTTTGACAGCAAAATTCAAGGTGACATCAGAACAAAACTTTTGAAGTCTGAAAAATTCATCATTAAAAGCATCACAAGGTTTGACATGTATGAAAAAGCAGAATAGTCTGAAAAATAAGTAGATGTTCCTAGGACAGAGAGGAGTGCTTGACTGGTAAATGAGACATATTGCCTTCACAATAAAATACTTCGTAATTAAAAGACAAGACTTATTTAAGGGAATTGCTGAAATAAGACTAGGTGAAAGCTTATCAAAGAGGGTTAATTCAACAAAGAGCCCATAAATGTGTTGTTGTGATCCAATTAAATATACAGCAGGGCCAACAGCTCATATTCATAATTCAACCAGTAACAAAAGCATGGAAAGTACAAAGGAAGGTAATATTCTGAACTTTGCTTAGAGTCAGTCTCCTCCTGTCATGGGAGCAATGAGGACTCCAAATTCTAATGGCACTTGCCAGTGACAGCCAGGGTGCCCATGACATGTCCTCTCCTTCTGTTGCTTTTTAAATTTTTTTTATGACACCTTGCCTCAGTCCCAGTTGCATGAGAAGTGTCTGACTGGGTTGAAGGGGCTTAGATGAGCAAGGACAGATTAAAATATGGCATGGTGTTATCATCAAATGCAGCCTAGATCCTGCATATGAGTACTAGGAGCAGCACCTATCTTCTCTCAGAGGAGCATGTAACAACCTCTATCTTCCCATGCAGATGTGAAAGTAGAGGCCCTTTCCTTGTACTTTTGCTGATATTCGAGGCTGCTTTGCCAGTGCTTTGTGAGACACTGTAGCTCTCACTATTTGCATTATATTTCTAAGCTTGTTTATACAACCATGAAGGCTCAAAACTTAAAAAACTTGAGAGTATGGAATCCCATCTTAGAAAAATTAATACTAATATTTAATCTGCTCAGGTCTTGTCTCTGAGAGCTCAGTGCCCTTAAACACAAGATTCTATGTCTTGCTTGTAGTTATCTTTGGGTCCAATATATTCGAACTATTTTTAATGCACACAGTAAAAGAACTTTGAGAGGAACTGCTGAGAGAACTGAGCCCCAACAGTTGCTGCATCCTGGTGGGTAGTGGGTCTTCAACAAGGCCAAGTACAAGGTCCTACATGTGGGTCGGGGCAATCCCATGCACAAATACTGGCTGGGGAGTGAATGGATCAAGAGCAGCCCTGAGGAGAGGGGCCTGGGGGTGTTGGCTGATGAGAAGCTCAACATGAGCCCACAATGTGCACTTGCAGCGCGGAAAGCCAACCGCATCCTGGGCTGCATCAAAAGAAGCGTGGCCAGCAGGTCAAGGGAGGTGATTCTGCCCCTCTACTCTGCTCTCATGAGACCCCACCTGGAGTACTGTGTCCAGCTCTGGAGCCCCCAACATAAGAAGGACACAGACCTGTTGGAGTGGGTCCAGAGGAGAGCCACAAAGATGATCAGAGGGCTGTAGCCCCTTTCCTATGAAGACAGGCTGGGAGAGTTGGGGTTATTCAGCCTGGAGAAGAGAAGGCTCCGGGGAGACCTTATAGCAGCCTTCCAGTACTTAGCAGCCTACAGGAGAGATGGGGAGGGACTCTGTCAGGGAGCGTAGTGATAAGATGAGGGGTAACAGTATTAAACTGGAAGAGCATAGATTTAGATTAGATATTAGGAAGAAATTCTTTACTGTGAGGGTGGTGAGGCACAGGAACAGGTTGCCCAGAGAAGCTGTGGATGCCCCATCCCTGGAAGTGTTCAAGGCGAGGTTGGATGGGGCTTTGAGTAACCTGGTCTAGTGGGAGGTGTCCTTGCCCATGGCAAGGGGGTTGGAACTAGATGATCTTTAAGGTCCCTTTCAACTCCAACCATTCTGTGTTTCTGTGATTTATCTGGGAGTTAACTGGGGTAGCTGAGGCACAGGAGACAACTGAGTTTGGATCTCACTTCTTCAGGTTGAGTGCACTTAGCCAGTGAACTGCTGGGTAAGAGGGCAGTATCCATTGCTGTGGAGATGTTTTGCTGAAAGATAAGGAGCTGACATTGATGCTTATCTTCAGAAGAAGATGTGCATTGGCCAGAGGAGAATGCCTGTGTTCCCAAAAGAGAGGAAGAGGGCTAAGGCATTTATATTAATAGTAATTAATTGTAATTCCTAAAAATGAATATTGACAATGATGAGCTTGGTATTTCCTGTTTGGTATGTTGGCTTGTGTGAATGCCATTTGTAAATGTTACTAAATAGTAACATTACTGGTGGAATGAGGCCTGGGTATTTAATTGTGGCAAAGAGCTATGGGGGCCAGGTCCAGGTCTTCAGCTTGGAAGACCCTGTGTTCAGTTGACCGATGTCCACTAGCAAACTTCCTGTACAAGTACCACAAAGCTGATGTCTACACACCCAGCACTACAGAACCTCTCATGTACCTACTAATATGTGTTATGTAAGACTCAGCATCACCTCACGTGTCAGGGAGGTGCTAGGTCCTGCCGGTACAGTGAGGAATTTGTACTAAAGACAAAATACCTCTCATCCCTGTATCTCAGCATGACAAAACATCACCTGCACGTGTTCACAAGCTGTGCTCAAGCTCTCTATGACACAGGAGAGGAGCTCCAGGATTCTGCTTAAAAGGGAAGTTCTGTAAGTTTCAGCCTTTTAAAGACTATGTTCTTGTTTACAATTAGATCTGTATCAAGGGATTTTCCTTCTTGAGAATTCAGGAAAGTGGTGGGTTATGATAAATCCTGCTTCTTGGCAGAAATGTGTGATGATGCTCCTTTAAACATTTATGGAAGATGAGAAATTTTGTTATTGTTAACATAGTACTCAAATAAGGCAAGGCCCCCATGAATGCTTATGTGATATATTCCTGTTGTTAGCCTTATGGTAAAAATACTAAATGTTTGATTATAGTGAAAGAATCTGCACCTCAGAGCATATATGGAAGTAAATCTGGAGAAGAATGTGATAAATTATTTTGAAATATCTGGTATAGCAATGACAGTAGTAAATGTCTAAATTTTAATAAAAACCGCAAAACTTTTTGTTCTAATTGTGTTACATTCAAAGCTAGGAGATGGCATTAGGTAATGGTTCTTTTGCAGAAGCCTTTAAATTAACTCAGATTTACATTTCTGTACCGAAGATCACTGTTATCATCAACTAATGTGCTTTGGAATTTCAGTAAGTGTGAAGAATTTCATTTCTGCAATTAGGTAACACTGAGAAGCTAAACTAGATATCATAATCCCTCAGCTGTTCCCCTCCTCCCAGATACTCACATAAATCTGTGTGGTTTTCTATGCCAAGTGGAGAAACACAATTGTTAAATCAACCAACTTCAGAAAGAAAGCTAAGAAGATAATTTGAAACAATTTTTATGAAATTTATGCTTAGGTCTTGTAACAGACAAACATATTTTTTTCTCCCTCTCTAAATAGACAATTTGGTAACATCTTTGAATTATGCTAACTATACAATTCATGGCAAAATAACTATGGTGAATTATCTACCTATTATAGATGAGAATAGAAAACATAATATACCACTGGTAAGATTCTCCTGCATTTGTGAATATAGTTGTCATATGCTAACAATGAATCCACGCTCACAATAAATGCAGTCTGTACCAACCACAAATATTGAACATGCTGAAAGCTTTATGAGTCAACGCATGTGATTTTGACACATTTCCTTCCTACCTGAAAGAGAAACTCATATTTTCCTTGACATCATATGTCTCATTTAAAGTAGAAATATATACCATATCTTTCAGACATATAAGTGCAAATTCTGGTGAAGAATCCTCCTTGTTATTCACCAACTCTACTGAACACTGCTGTTAGAATTCATGGAAAATATAAAAGGCAGTCTATGACTTCATTGCCAACATCTGAATCCTGTAACAATCTGCTTAAGGTCCAGGACCCAGACTAGAAACAGCATTGAAGAATGATTGCTTTTAACATTGACATATGAAACATACATCTATTTGTATTTCCTTGGACATCTTAGAAGCATTTGGCCTGAAACTCTGTTCTACAATCTGATATGGTTTGCATCAAAGGATGCAAGAAAATGCTTTAAATATTTGAATAGTTCTTGGAGGGATGCATCCAATCTGCAGTGATGAAACTCACTTGAGCAGCTCTGCTATGAATTTTCTAATCGCTCTTACTCAAGACATAGAACCACCCTCTGAGAAAGTCAGTGAGACAGCAAAGTTCAAGTTCCAGCAATATTTTGACATATATTTCAACAACTGTGATGGTGTGGGTCAGAGTTACAGTGCAGAATGGTTTTATTGTGGTAACTGTATTCAAATATGATGATGATCAGAATAGTTGGCATATGAGAAAGCTTTCAGGAATCAGGCGCCAGAGTGCCATCTCTTTGCTTGAACATGTGTAATTGGAACTCGTCAATTTTACTCACAGTTTAGGGGTGCTCATCCTCCAATGCAATCTACAGTCTCTGGTTAATTGACTCCATCTCATTTGGATGTAGAGTGACTTGGACTTAACCTTACTTAACTTAGTTATGTGTCAAGCTGCATAGACTAAGTTAGGTTGGGAGGACACCTGGAGGTCACCCAGCCCAATTCCTTGCTCTAAGCATGGCCAGCTTTGGAGCTAGATGAAATTGATCTAGTTTTGAGGGAGAAGGGGAAAGGGGAAAAAAACTTGATTAGAACTGTCTTCATTTTGTGCTCTAACCACAAAGTCACAAAATGAAAGATGAGTGCATTACTGCTTCTTACCTGAAACTGCTGGGGCTTCTGTGATCTGTGTTGACTCATATGTATGAAAGATATACCTAGAGCATACCCACCAAGACTGGTATTTCAGATAACAGGATTACCAAGATTGTTAATATACAATTGGATAAAGTCTGAGAGAGGTGCTGAAAGAAGGTAATTCTCGCTCTGCACTGAAGTAGAAATTTAAAAGCCAGTAGAGCCTCACCACGGAAAAGATAAGTGTGGTGGTCTAAGTATAATTAGCTATGTAGCTATGAATCTGGATCCTGTTGATTTGCAGACATCTTTGTGACTAGGCAGCTGCTTTGAGAATCAGCCTGCTAAACTCTGATGTTGACCTCCTTTCTGACTGCAATGCCTCTTACAGGCCATGGCTTCAGTTTCTGTGTTACATCTCAGGTCCTCATGCTTTTGGGAAATGGGGATGACAGTATTACTCTGTCAGACAGGTATATTGTAAGGTTAAAACTGGTGGTATGCTTGCATACAATGATAAAGCATGCTACAGTTATCTAAGGGTATATAAACACGCTTACACTGTGGCAGGCATCGGGGTGCTCCCAGATGATTGTTAATCTTATATTTTCCAGATATGTTACTATTCTGTAGTGTCTGTCCAGTAAACAGCAGCTGATAGTGACTAAATGCCAGTATATATGTATATACATGCAGACATATAGATAGATGTTTCTTTTTAGGAAGTGTGTTGTTCAATATCACACATTCCTAAGGGGAAGAAATTGTTTGAAACACAGCTGGGCTTGCAAAGTGCGGAGTGCATGGAATGTGCAGGATAGTGCAACTAACTCCTGATAAAAATAGAAGAATTTTGTGATAGAGAATGAGTAGAATACTCTCATTTTAATCCCAAAGGGACTGCAAATAGGGTAGAGGTACAAAAGCAGAGGGGAAGATTATTTAAAATATTTTAAAACATCAAAATGCAGTGCAATGCATGCATAGTTTCCCTTCTGGGAAGAAGATTCTGTTTTGCTAAATCTGCTGAACATTGGCCATATCACTTAGTGCGCTGCTGAAGCCCCTGAGACACCACAATTAGCTGAGAAATGAAGACTAGCATAAACAATAATCTGAATTTCTAGCAGGTTAAGACACCAAGTAAAGTTACGTTATTGTAGCCTGTAAATTAATGTCCTGTAAAGGGAGAAAACCTTTTATTATTAATAGTAATCAACTTGTCCACAGTTGTTTTCAGAGAAAAAATCCCACACATCTAACTGTTCATTAACAAATAGTTCACTAATCACTATGATGGAGGTGTGATTATATCTGTAATTAATCTTTAAAATTCAGTGACAATATTCTAGTATTTTTATTCAAGTTTGGCTCTTAGCCAGGAAGCAGATTAAAACCCACATATAACCCCGTGTTACATTTATTGGAGGGTGGGGGAAGTTTTACTTTTCATTTGTTTATAAGGACAACCAGGAAATCTAGCTTTAACTTGGTAATCCTTATTTTATAGGTGAAAGTAGAAAATAATCCTAGTGCAAAAAGCAGATATCTTTTTTTTTCTTTCTTTCTTTGGAGCTTTATGTGCTTTGACTTCCCTTTTCCTTTGGCACAAATCTGCTTAACCCTTTTTTTAAGGGCAATTATAGTAATGAATATCTGCAACAGTTATTGCTGAATTGGAACAGCTGAGCGGTAAGGGCTAAGTCAGAATGAATTAAAATGATTTCATAGAGCACACACAAAGCCTTTGTGTCCTAAAGAATGACTGAGTAAATAGAGGATATTTACTTGCTGAATAAAAAATAACACTAAACAGACTTGAACACTTTCTGCCTCCCTTACATTCTCAGTATCAAGTGTTAGGATGTACCCAGCATCAATGTATAGTTTGGGGAGTTCAAAGCTCCTCTGTATTATGCTAGTTAGTTTGGATTTTCAGTGTTTTACAATTAAACAGTTAAAAATTACTCTACTGTCATATTTTGCACATAGATTTTTTTTCCATTGCAATGATTTTACCCCCCTCACTTTCCCTTCCCATTCTTAGACACAGTTTGTGTCAGGACAGTGGCAAAGACCTGAGTGTAAGTCCTGAGGTCATTTCCTGGATTCTGGCACTAGTCATCGCCAAAGATAAATACTCTATCTCTTAAGTCTTTATGTTGCTCCCTACAGTTTCCTCTTTGTTTACCATGGAATTGGAGGTGCTCCTGGACAACCTCTCAAATGGCTGGGAGAAGGACTTTTTTTGTCCTAAAATAAGGAGGGGAAAGAAGGACCAAAAGGCATTACTGAGGAAGCCCCTTTTTTTGTTAACCGTGAAATATAGATGTGCATAAACCAGGAATTTGAATTCAAGATAGTTTTGTTCACAAGGAAAAAAAAATCAACTGATTAACCCTATAAATATTTAGAGATTATTAGTTCTATGTTTTTTCTTTTAAGATGGGAGTATTTTATATCTTTGTTATTTCCTTGTCTGTCACAGTTGAAATGTACTGCAAACTTCAGTAACCGTAAAAGCCTCAAATTATCTATGTTAGGATCACTAATGAGTGATTAATGTAAGTATTCAGGCTACTGGGAGAGCCTGTGTACTTTTGAAAATATTTTCCATAAGCATTTGATCCTAATGCTAAGTCATAAAATCACAGTTCTGGAAGCATCCCTGCTCTGGTAAAGAATTTTCTTAAGACAAGCACTAAATCCTTTGAGATTTGTGTGCGTATATTTGAGATAACATAGTTTTAAAATATTATATATGGCATGGCTGCATGACAATAAAAAGTAATTATTATGCATTTGCGCATACCACATGTACTTTATAAAACTGGTGGGAAGGAATTTTTCCAATTATCTGTCACATGCATATAAAGAAAAAAATATTTTTTCCCCTGAAAGCCATAAAAAAATGACAAAATTCCAAAACTGCTACATAAGCAAGATGCTATGTGAAGTTTGTTATTCATCATTACTCCCTGAGTGTTGATAAACATTCTATGCACCAAGTCTTCTGATATATCTCTTAGAGAGATAATATATAGTTCTGTATTCCTTTCTGTCAAGATATTGTCCCAGAATTTTGCCAAAGTCTTTTATGGGAAATGTATAACATACAATCACAATTTGCAATGGGTGAAACTATGTGATCCCACTTTTTACATTATCACTTTCTCAGTACATAATTATAAATATGGACTGTCATGGTATGGTCAAGCATGCAAGAATTACCTGGAATTCATTCAATCTCTTTCCATCATAGAATATGCAACTTAAATGCAAAAGCAGTGCGTTTTGATATACCTTTTCTTCTTGTCAGACATGAACTATCACTCATTTTCTGATTTTTTTTTGCTGCATTTCCAAAATACCATTAATAATTAAATGACATTATTTACATAGAATTAAAAAGTAAAATCAAAGAGCAACAGAATATACATCTAATGTTAACTAATACATTACTTTTTTCCCCAAGATTTTTTCAGTACTGTAAATGTCCACCAGAGAAGATTTACATAGTTTCAGTGAGATACAAGAACTGTGGTCTTTATTTTTTAAAGAACATTTGTGTAAAGAAAAGTAAGACTAAAAAAAAATAAATGTGATGTGTAAATAAAACTTTCCAAGTAGCATTGACAGCAGGCTATGTTTCACACCATCTCTTTAACAAATATTTAAATACCATTCAGGAGACTTCTCTTTTATCATTTTACAGTTTTTGCACATAATTAACATGCCTGAGATTGACATAAAATGGGAGGTCATTCACTTGACCAAGCATAAAGCAGTTGTAATGTTGGCTTTTAATTCAATTATATAAATATCAAAGCGTAGATGGAAAATTTATTAAGAAAACTCCCCCATAATTAAACATGTTCCCCGAAGCTCTAAATCTCTTGAATATGGTACTGAACAGGGAAAAATCATATCACCATCTTTTCTTTTTTGTTGTTGAAGAAACATTAAAATTCTTGTGAAATTTTTAATGCTTTTGAAAGGAGCAATAGTTAGCTGTTTTCTTGCAAATAATTTTACAATTATTATTACTAGCATTGCTATTTTTTGTATATGTGCCAGTATGCTTTATTGCTCCAGAATTTGTATATCTAAAAGTTTTTGAAGTTGTTTCTGACAACGGCTAGTAAATACAAAGATATACTTTATTACTTTCTCTTAATTTCAGGGATTGCAGACCATCTTTAACGATGTCAGCACTTAGATATAATTGTTTTAGAAATTATATTTTTTCATAACAAAACACATGAAGGTAAATCGAAACTAAATGTCATCTCTTACAGAGATTGTAAAGCCTGGGAAACACACATAAGAAATCTTACCAATGTTTCCTTTTCCAACTTTATAGCAGTGTCAGTAACTTTACTGTCTCTAGCTGAATTGTTGAAACAACAAATTCCAAAGAAAGAATTCTGTAACATGAAAATAACCTGATCTTTCAATTTTATTTTTTTTTCAGCATATGCAATGTAAATTAGTATAAACCTTTATATACAAACTTACCTCTGCTTCCCTGAACTTGGAGAGCAAGGCAAATGATCAAAAATATTAATCCAGTTTTCAAATGCATGCTGTCTATTGATCATTCACAGTTTTCAAGAACAATCATGCAGGAAATAAGAATATTTAGGTCAAGTAGAAGAAATTTTTTTTCTTAAAGAACTAAAATCCCCAAGCGTCTTCCCTCTTTTTTTACTTTTCAGGTGTCCCCAGCCTTGGACTGCATTGAATTGCAACTAGGTGAAGAGTGCAACAGGTGCCAGAATGCAAGAGCTGGACAAACCCCTCCAACACACACACTTCTAGCCTTGGGGACTGGAGTGGTAAGACAAGAGTGACGAAGTTTTTAAAAAAAAGCAGTGTCTGTTTCTGGAATAATCTGTTTATCTGCTGCTCAGACATAATCCCTCTTACGGTCCAGCTGGAAGAGCTTTCTTCATCTTATTAACCTTATGGAGCAGCATCTGTCAACCCCAGAAGACTTCAGTAGCACCATGATAAACAACGGAAGTCTCTTCTAGTGCCCATTGCCTTCAAACATTGATCCTTGGGCATTCCGGAGATAATGGCATTTGAGCGGAGGCAAAATCATGGGGAGAGCTAATTGTGCTATTTCCAAACCAATGATCATAAAACCCAGGGAACTTCCTTTGAAGAGAAAGACAGCTTTTTCTGAAAGAACATACTATACTCAGCTTTTCCACCGGATATGTCTTGGAAGCCCCTCTCCCTTCTCATTCCAAAAGGTTGCTGTTGCGATATTCCTATCAGAGCAGTGATGATGATGTTCTCTGACAGCAGTGAAATGGTGTGACTCAGCAGTAAATTGCAGCAGTATTTAGGGCTGGCACAATCTGATCCCAAGCTGGGAGTGGGGGAGGGAAGGTGCTGCATGGAGGGAGAATAAGAAACAGTGGTGGGAAATGCTGTTTCAAGCACACAGCTAACCAGGCCAAGAATTGGCAGTGAGTGATTACACGTTTCAAACAGTTCTGTTCCAGTTTCCCAAATAACTATTCTGGTTACATATTTGGCATGTGTAAGTGTTCCATACTCACTTTTTATTTTCCAGAACGTTTTTTAGTGTTGCATTACACCTAAAAAAGCTACCAAATGGATATTTGTAATGGTCTGTCTCCCTTAGAGATTTTTGTGCGACTGTGCTTTAACAAAGGAAGTATCTAGACTGGCAGCAAGAATCTTGTTTTCTAGCACTGTAAGTACAAGTTACTTTAAGAACAACCTTCATTTGAACCCAATCAGTATTCTATTTTTACTTAGGATTTAAACAATGGTTAGCTCCCTCCCTTCCCTAGATTGCCTAATTTTAACTACTCAAACCAGCTAGTACAGAGACTAGGCTGGGACCAAACAAGATCTGCTTTTTTTATTTTCACAATCTTTTTCTGATTTTCAGTGCTCTTTTTAATGCTTTATGTGTGTTGTTTCATGCACATTGTTGTATTGTTCTAACAAAACAAATTAAGAAGAACAATGCAAGGGAACAGTGGAGATGATCAGGATTTCTACTGGAGAAAATTTGACTATTACATAAGGAACATTCTTTAGCAATGCCAATATTAGTCTTTACATACTTTATATATCATAATCATATGGTATAGAGTGTAGTCGTATAAGTACTATCTCTATGAACCAGGTAAGCTTTAGCAAGCATCTATAAGCATGTTATAATTGAAAGTTCCCCCAATACATTACCTTATTTTTAGTTACTTCAGCTCTCAATCTGCAACAACTGGAAATGTAGGGAATTTTTCTGAGGGTGGTAGAATCCGCTGTTTTTGGTGACATCTGAAAGTGCAGGATTGGCGAAAGTCACAGATTATTTCCTCAGAGCACCCTAGGCAGCAAACTCCCTATGGAATTCAGTAGGAATGTGATCCTTTAATTCCATTGGGAATCTAATTTAAGTATCAAACTAAATTTTGAAAATATTCAATAAAGAGATTTACTTAATTACTATGCAGAGACTTGTTAGTGAAGCCTGACCCAGGAATCAGAAATCCTTTATCAAAGGTTTCATTTAAAAACTTATTTTTGAGCCCTTCACGTGTTGGAGGAGACAAGTATTTAATAAAACATACTCTTATCTTTCAGAGATAAAGGAACAGGAACAATCCTAGAATACACCACAATGTTGTTTTGCGTCAAGTTATGACTTAAGGAAAATATTGAACCCCATTGGTAAACTGTGACTAAAAATTTATAGGGCAGGAGTCTGCATACTTTGAGATGATGCTTAAATCATGAATATTTCAAGCTGTTTTCTGTTAAGGCAGTGCCTTCTATGTATTTCCATTTAATTAAGAAATTTTGTAACTAACCTTGATAACTGCCACAGTGGAAGCAAACAAGAATGATAAACACTCATTAAAGCTAAAGCAATATTATCTAGGGACCACTCCATCTCCAAGTACTGTAGTGTTTAATTATAGGTCACTGTTAATTAATCTAGAAGTGCTTCTTCTAGTTGGTTTGCTGTCAACAATAATTATATATTGTTAAAGAGGCAATTAAAAAAAATTCTACTGAAATTCAATAGTGCATTACAAATATACTACCAAGACATGGGAAGGGCAAAACTGTATGCTAAAATATCCATTCACCCCAGATAAATGCTTGTAAATGGGTTAAATCAGACCCTTTAATGGTCACCTCAGTGAATCACTACACATATCTAGAATAATACACTGATGCGCTGTTTAAATACAAATAAAACTGTTTCCTTTTCTTGCAGAAAAATGACAGTTTAGGCCATCAAGGACTCCATTTAGAAGACTTTTGATGTAAATTGTTGGTAAGTCTGGGGCTCAAGGCACTGTCACATAAAGATGATCTAAAAGTTGCTATGCATAGTGCTGAATTTTAGGTACCTTATGTAGATACGTAAATCAGGGCACCAGACAACTCATGTTCCCCATAAAGGCAAGTCTCATTCTATACCATCAGAGTCAGAGTCTATATCATCTAAGTTTGACTTCTGGTTTTAGTTGTCCTGAGTAATTTCTCCTACTGGTGCAGCCACTGTTTTCCTTATAATTTCCGTGCTGCATTCACCCGAGAGACCTGTCCCACCCTGAGGAAGGGGAGATCTATAGTTATGAAGTACCTTTTAAATAACCACAAGTCTTTCTCTGGTATTCATTATTTCCATAGGAGCCCAGACTGGTACCTCACAGCTAGCCTGCACCAGGCACAGCTTTAGGCTTCTGATTAAAACTGAGGAAACCTGAGTTCTTCTGCTCCATTCTTTGCTGTTGAGTTTGGCCAAATCAAGCCCAGTCTCTCAGCCTCCATACCTGCAAATGGAAGGGATGACCCTGAAGAGCTAGAAAAGCCTCTGTGGGAACACACAAGATAATATATGTAAGCAAGAATGGCTTTTTTCCCCCCTTTCTCATGCATTAAAACGTAGATACAATATTTCAAAAATTATTTTAAATTTTAAAATTAATATTTTATTTTTAGATGTTCTGGTTTGCATATCAAAGTTAGGCATCAGCAGTGGTTCTGTAGTGGTTTTAAAGAGTTTGTCATGAAGAACACAAATTGTCTTTTTGCTCTTTGAGCTTTTCCAGTTGGGTAATATTTGTATTTTGCCCTCTATTGCTGCCCAGCCACAATATTTTCTTTTTCTTACTGAACTAATATAAGATTTATATTTAGTCAGTAAATTAAATCAAATAAAAAAGAAAAAAACCCACATATTTCTCAGGACAGTTAAAAAATACGGGGGTTTTTTTACTGTTCTTGTTTATATTTCATAGACAATTCCTCTTTCTGGTGTCTCTCGTTAGTAGCAGGGAACAAATGTGATCACATCAGGGAAAGCCAGTTTGAAACGAAGCAAAATATTTTCTCCCTGAAAGAACTGATCAGTGTCCAGACATTATATTTGCAAATGTCCTCTTATTTTTCAGACCAATTGTTCTTTAAAAACTATTTCTTCTGGAAATTCTTACATTTTTCCTTCAAAACTGAACTTGGACAGATTATCCTGGAAGAGTGCCCTAAAACTCACTTTGGTGTTGGCCATAGACAGTGATAGCATTGGGATAAAAGTCCATTAATCACTGATTGTCAAACACTGTAAGGGCAAGCTAGGAACTGGATCTCTTTTGCTTGCCTGTTCCTTATATTATTTCACTATCCACTTATTGGCCATAAATATAGATAAGATAGTAGATTAACTGGGTCTTTGATCTGATCCAACGTGACTACACTTAGGCACTGAGTTGTAGTCCCTAACTCAGACTAACGTGCCATTAAAGTCAAGCTTACCCAGTAGTTATAACAACTCATGCTCATACTGAATGATGCAGCAAACTCACGTGTTTTCCATGATACCTCTCTCCTCCAAAACAAGGAGCCTGATGCTCTGTTCTGCAGTTGAAGCAAATGTGGAATTCTAGTCTGAACACAAAATCGAAGCAGGTGATGGATTAATGGAGTTCTTTGTCTCCTTTCACGAACATAAGCCTAGACCTCTTCTGCAATCAAAAGGTATCTCCAAGATTCTCCGGGGTCTTTAAAAAGCTTTGCTGTTTTGCTGTTACTAACACAGTTACGAAGTCCTAGCACCCCTTATTATTTAGAATGGGAAAAAGTATTTTCTGCATACATTTACGTAATGACTTACAGAGATATCCTTGACAACTGCTTGACCCCATCATCTGTGCTTTCATCTGAAATTTTTTACACTGTACACTCTTAAAAGGATTAATGTATGTAGATGCTGTTTAGTGTGATAAGGGAGATAAGGGTATGAAAAAAGCATGGTATTAACTGAGAAATTCAGCATAATTATGAAGAAAATACCCTAGCCTGACTGCTGCTTCAGAACGATCACTGATAAACAAATTATGCTCATGTTGATAGTTATGTGATCTTTCTTTAGTGTCATCAAACACTTAAATGGGATTAAAATGATTTTTTTTCTAGTGGGCAGTGGTACAACAAGCTGACCATTAGCTTCCAGTCAGTGGAGATAAAGACTACAGTACATCTGCTCAAACAGATTATCATGCACTTGCTTGCATACTAATACTCAACTTTCTGTTATTCCTGGAGCTGTTTAAGCTTATATCATGGGGACCTGTAATGAGCTGAGCCATGTTTCTTCCCATGCTTGACAAGTTGTTTTTCTCTTGATGCTCGGAAAGGATCTTTCTAGATTTAGCTGATAGAGTTAACTGGTGGATTTACTATTCATAAAACTGTCCTCAGCATTGTAGCAAATTAAGCTAAACATTGTAGTTATCAGCTATAAAAAATTCAAGCTATCAAGTATGTCTCTGTACATGAAGCAAGTCTGCAGAGATGTGTTCTTTTACAATATGTGTTGTCTAATCAGAAGCAGGAAACATAGGAGTAGCTGGTAGTTCAGTTTCTTTTTATGGTAATGGGAGAAGATGTTTAGTAGTGAGTGAGAAGGCAAGAAGGGAGATATGTAAAGTGTTAGGTGTGCTTGTATCTTTATACTAGCTTAATTTTTCCCTCTTTGAGAGATTTGGCATGAGATAATAGTAACTCTTTATTGTTTAGGCTAACACTGTTCAGTTTTTTCTTTCACAGTTTTTCTTTCAATTATTCCTTGTCATGCACAGTGGCTGCATTTGTTCATCAGTGTTTTACTTTCTAGATTTACCAACCGAGAGTGAAGTATGAAGTGACCTTATTTCCTGTGCACAGAACTGATCTGGTAGGCAAGAGTTTTTGGCTCAAGAAAAGGTCTTGCAAAAAAACCTAGGATGGGCACCGGTGTTGTGTAGCACTGAAGCTGTTGAAAGGAGAGATATTGAAAACCTACCCAGAAAGATAAAAATATGTGCCAATCTATGGATGTTTATTATCTTTATGGTGAAAACAATATTTTTTATCTACTTATCTTAGTAGTTTTTTACTCTCCTTTTTCAGGAGGGGTGGGTGTTACTTTTGTTTTCAGCAGGGGACAGGTGACAGTCAGCAGGAGTCTTATGGACCTGACTGTACCCTGGAACTTCCTGGTCTGTATGTGTGGTGATAAGTGTCATTAACAAAGATAATATCTGTGATAACATGCAGTTCCAGCAAGAGTAAATATCCAAATTTAATTCCAAAATTTTCTTAATAAAAGGTAGGAAAATTGGAAGAAGTAGTGTGGAGGTTACATTTAACTAGGACTGGCAAGGCTTGGAGAATTATTTTAGTAATTTGGACACTGCTGTTACCTATATTATTGGTCTTTTTGATTCAGTTACTTTCAGTAATAAACCTACTGTGTTTGAACTCAAAGAAATGCTGTGAAAAACCTCTTCTGTCAAAGATGCTTTGAGAAGCAGGTTATATGTCAACTTTATGAGTATTGGCCCCTCCTCTAACAAGCTTGTTTTATGCTTTTGGTAGATTCCTATCTCTTTTCTGTTGAGCTGATAGTATCATGCTTGTCACTGTTTACGTAACGGATACTGTGTATGAGCAGAAGCTGTATTTCCCAGTACTATTGTTGCTGGATCCCTCCATGGAATCTCACACAGTTAATTTCAATGTAGTTACCACCAATAAACTCCTTTATGATTTATTCAGTATAACATTACCAGTGTGACATTGCTATTATTCAGATCATGCTTTGTTCCTTCCATCACTAGTCACCTTATCTTAGACTGTTAAATAAAATGTTATTATTATTTTACATTTTTTCCAAAGGGCTCTGTGCCACTTTGGCCTTATTCTGAATCTCATAACTACATTTTTGGAAATGCAGCTGATGCAGGCTAAGGATACGGAAATATTTGCTCTAGTTCTTTCAAACCATGTTATAGTTCTTGTTTGTATTGCTCAGTTGCCCTTTCTCATTTCAATATTTTGGTATTGATAAACTTTAGATGAGTTCTTAGTCAGTGTCCATTCCAAACAGAAAAATTTTGAATATGTTTTAACTATTTTCTGTGAAGACAGGTATATTTTTATTGTTTCCAAAAGTAGTAATTGTGAAGCTGTTCTCATGTTTAAAAATTGCTTTTTTGCTTTCATTAAGCAGCTTGAGAAGTTCACATATTATTTAGTAAGGTTGCAACCTTGCATTTCTATGAAGATGTCAGTTGCCTCTCACTTCCATTTATTTTTCTTTCTTGCAAGTTTGTATTTCTGGAAGTGTTTGCAGTTTCAGTGTACTATTCTACAAGGCCAAATGTATTATACATGTATACTCTGCATGCTGAATAGGGCTGGGATTGTTTAGCTTTCAGAAGAGAAGACTCGGGGGGAATCTCAACAACATTTTTAAATCCCTGTTGGGAAGAAGTAAAGAGGCAGAACCAGACTTTTTAGTGTTGCCCAGTGAAAGGATAGGAGGCAATGGGCACAAACTGAAATGTGAGAAATTCCATTTGAACAGACTTTCTTAATATAAGGATGATCGAACACTAGGACAGTGATCTCCAAAGAGGTTGTAAAGTCTCTGTTTTTGGAAATACTCAAAACCCAACTGGACACAGTCTAAGCAACCTGCTCTAGCTGACCCTGGTCTTACTGTGAGGTGGACTAGATGATCTCCAAAGGCCCCTTCCTACCTCAGCCATTCTGTGGTTCTATGATACTCTCAGAGTGAGTGAACAGAAACAACTCCCCATAAAGAGGCAAGAAACTGTTTCTCAGATTCGTATGAGCACCACTTCGGCCTATTGTAGGGCCTCTATAAGCCACATTCAGCTCCAAACAGTATTTTCAATGGGATTCTTTGATGTGGGAAATATATTCACGCACAAAGATTTTAGAGTATAACCCACAAAGAACAGGAAGAATTATTCCATGTACAGTTAGGAGTTTATCAAATCTAGAAAGCTGAAATTGCATTTTAAAGAAAGAAATCTTTAGACTGAGTAAGAAGAAAAGAAAATGTAGAATTTGTTCATTTCTGGAACAGAATTCTGTGATGTGGCAAAAGTTCTATTGTGTGTATTGTTAGAAATCATACTAATAGCACGTTCAGGTTTATATTTTTAAATCATAATTCTTACCATGATTCCTAAACTAGACTTCAACAATTCAAGGCCCACTGTACAAATGGTCAATTAAAGATGACCCATTCCCAGAGAGGAATACAGGGGATTGATCAAATAGGATGGGCGTTCAGTAATATTTTCCCAGTATAAACAGGATCAATTGTAGTTAAGTTCCTTCCAGTTTATAACCTGCATCCTTCAGTTAGGGTACAGTTACCCTCTGCATAGCATTGATGGTCCATATGGATAGAAGAAAGGGAGAAGCTGCATCAGAAAATCTGTTGTACACAAATCCTATTGTTCCTTCCCCTTCAGTCCAGAATGAATGCTAAATATTCAATCTTTCTCTGATCTTTTGCTCCATTTTTAAAAATCATATTGTCCACCAAGTTATTATTTACCCAAGCACTATTTTTGGTCTTCTGCCCTGGTGACCATCTGCCCTCTTGTCTGGTCTCTTTTCCCCAGGTTTCTGCCCTCTATATTTCTGCTTTCTCTCCTTTCTGACCTTCCCATTTCATCCCACCTCCTGTTACTTTGAAAGCTAAGAGTGGAGTGGAGGGTTATTGTGGTGTTTATTAGCTACCTCTGGTTGGTAACTCCAAGGTAAGGAGGAAGAAGCTACTTATTTTATCTTATACAATACCACCCTCCACTGGCAGTTCCTCCTTCCTTCCCTCTGCATTTCACTGATGGGTACAGCAATATATAGGTAGCTCCTGCCTTCAAAATTCACAAGAGAATTATCATTTAGAAAGGCTGAATAGTTTATCTTTTTATTAGGAAAAAATACACTCCAGCACTCTACTTTCTTTCTAACCCCTATATTGGATTGTGTTAACATGAAAGTTTATTTAGCTCCTTTTCAGACGTCTTTTTCATTCCAGCTCTTCTTTCTTCATTGCTACCTTCAGTTTCCCATGGTGGCCCCCAGCTTCCCCATGCCACAATACGAAGGCCTTTCCTGGAGCCAAAGCGGGCTCCAGAAACCAGGCTCTGTTGTCAGCTGGACTTGGTGCTCTGCTCAATGCAGATGGAAGAGGATGTGTTATGCGGGTTCCTCCCACTTCAGCCCTGAGGTGACTGGGCAGTGAACTGGGGGTCTCTGGGACTCCTCAGCCTTCTGACCTGGACCACCAAAGGAGAGACACCCTCTGGCAATGCATCAGCTTTTTGCACTACATCGACTCTCATCCAGAGAAGCGGTTTCAATGGAGCCAGCTCAAAGCTGATTTTGGCACAAAAGTTAAAAACCCCAAACTTTCTGTATAGCAGCTATGCAAGACACACTGTGGGCTGGCTGAGTATCTTTATTACCCATTCAGGACTGCCTCTTTGCCATGAACTGGTTAGACAAGACAGTGCCTCTGCCCCTATACATTTAACACCACGGATATCAGACTGCTTTTTACAGTTCTGGTTACGAGTATCTCTCCCCTGTGCCATGCAGCCACCTTCTGCAACCCCCTGAGCTTCCTTTCTTACAGATTCTTTCAGCTCATCCTCACTCCAGCCACTTTCTGTGTGTGTCTCCTCCCTCCCTCTGGCCATTGCCTTGTCTCATGGCTATCTTTAACAGCCCCTGTCCTCTGTCTTTCTGTCAGCTAATCCCTTACTAATTAAACTCTGTCCAAGGGACAAGTGAACAAAAATAGCTGAACTGACGTGAAATTTGGAGGCTGTTACTCCTCTTGCTTTGTGTATTTAATCCTTCTCTCTAGATTTTATCTGCTTGTCTTTTTAGATAAGAAGCTGTTGCAGAGTAGGGATGCTCTGTGTGTAGTGTACGAGCCCCACTTTCATAAGCACTGTGGTAACAAATATAATAAATGCTACTGTCATACTATATTTGAAGGTCGTCAGAGGCTGCTGTTGACATGCCTTGAGTGTGCTGATGGCAGCTACTTTACTGCTGTCTGCTTGAGATCTGTTTGGGATCCTGCTTCTGCAAACAGGTCCTGCTTGTGAAACTGACCACCTTCACTGGCACCATCTTAGAGACATGGTTTAGTGGCGGACCTGATAGAGTAGGGTCAATGGTTGGACTAGATGATCTTAAAGGTCTTTTCCAACCTAAATGATTCCATGATTTATGATCTTGTCAAGCTTGAAGCTTTTTTGAGGATAAAATGTTTTCCTGGGTGCCAGTTTCCATGAAAATGTTCCAGCATTTTATAGACTAGCACTTTAAAACAAACATGTCTTACTGACCTGTCTTCGCACATGAGGACGTGGGGACAAGTGGCATTAGGTGGAAGCTCCAACTTACTTCCTCAAACAGCTTGCATAGCTTGGGATGAAAGAAAGAGAACAATGTCTTTGGGAGCATGACACTGCCCTGTGTTTCTTACATTTACCACAGATGCCTTTGGTTTCAGTTTGAATACGCATTTTTGAGAACTTCTGTAACTTGCGTAGCAATACCTGAAGTCCACCCATGTTTGCATGCAGCTAGTGGTGGAGCCACAGCAGCACACGTTGCTCTTGAAAGTGAGGCAAGAAAATACTAAACAGCAGGCAGTGCAAAGCTCCATATTACTTTTTTAGCAGTGATTGAATTATCAACTTTAAAACAAGCATGGTCATCCTTATTTGAAGCACAGAACACATGGAATCCTAGGTTAGGGTGGTAGCACCTCTCGTGTAATCCCTGCAGGGTTTTAGCAGCTGTCTTGTCTTGCCTTACAGTCTCCACATAGGTAAGTGTGCTCATCATATGTGAAGAAGCTCCTGCTTTCTTGGGACCTAAATTTTCTTTGAAAATACTTTGTGGGCTGTCCATGAGGGCTATTTGCTCAAATACTTTTGAAGTGTTTATCAGTCAAATGGCCCTGCTTTGTAGGAATTCTGCCTGTAGGGCGTTTGCTTTAACCTAGGAAAGTGATAAGCATATGATTGTCTATGCTAGACTACAAAAACAAGGTGAAAGCAACATTCTTTCCTACTTTCATGTTGAGGTTAATGTCAAATTCCTATTTATCCCCATTTTTCTGTCCATATATTTTCTCTGGATCTCATTCCTATCCAAGGCAAACTTGTCTACATATCTTAGTGTTGAAACTGGTTTTCTGTTCGTAGCTGGAAATAATTAACTATTTTGGGAAATCAACACCTTTTGAGAACAATGCAAGGGAATGCCTCACTAAACTTAAATTTCTGAACTGGCGCAGTTGTGTCCTATTAGTAGTAATGTAATCTGGACAGCTGATTTTAAAACAGAGAACAGTACTTAGTAAGAAGCAATTTTTTTTGGTGTGTGCTAAGGGCTTTCATGACTAGGTTTGTGGGATGTCTGTGGTTGATCTGAGTTTCAGGTCAGGGTTTCAGGTCAGGTATATTGGGCAGGGTGCAAAACAAATTCTTGATAGTCAGGCTTCTAGCTGTCAAGTGGGGCAGTTTCCCACATGGATATCTTCAGGACTGTAGTTTTGGGATTAGTGCTGTCTGGATTTGGGGTCAGACATCTGTCAAATCTACTCCTACAACACAGAAGTGGGATGCAGTTTATGCCACAGAATGGATTTAAATGTGAGATATTCCCTTTCACAGAAAGTCTAACACTATGTTAGGATATGGAGAGATCAGTGGCCACTTCTGAGAAACATTACATGTGCTTTTAAACTCTGTGCTATAAAAGGTAACTTAAGTCAGTAAAATCTCCAAACAAGTTAGGCCATGTGACACATGAAGGTCAGAAAAGAGATGTTAGTTTGCATAGATTAAAAGACCGAGTTCTTGGCGTTATGGAAGTGATTAGCAAAAATCCCACTGTGATTAGCAAAAATCCCTCATGGTGCCCAGGATTTCATTCAGAAGCAAAAATCCCACTGTGATTAGCAAAAATCCCTCATGGTGCCCAGGACTTCATTCAGAAGCATAACGTGAAAGCAAGTGTAAAAACACAAACTAACCTACACAATAAAAAGAGAATGGCATGGAGATGTTGTAATGAAATAAAATGGGTCATAAGGAAGAAACAGGGGAGAAACAGGAGGTCCAGTAGTAGCAAACAATAATAACAATATGAGAAATAACAGTGATGGAAAGCAATGGAATATGGTGCTATGTGTATTCATTAATGACCTGGAAACAGAGGTCATTTTCACCTAAAATCTCCTAGACCTTTGTTGAACCAAAGTTTGCTGGGAGACATGGACTGAGATCCAATCTTGCAAATATTTTACAAATCTGTGAACAGGACCACATCAGCTATGAAAGGGAGCTAGTGCAGTCTATGTTCTTCCTTTATGTAATTTTTTGAATGTAGAAACAGGCTTCTGTTCTGCTACAATATCACAGTCTGATCAAATTTTCATAATTTGTAATAGCCTCTTGCCAGTATTTCCTAATACAGTAACAAAAAGCCTTATCGCATCTGTGACAAGAAGATTCCTGATAACAAAGATGACATAGACTAAGTAACGCTGTAAAAAATTTCAAATATATTAGAATTCCCCCAGCAAGAGTTTTGACATTGATTTCCTGTTGCATCTTGGAAACACTGCTTACCCAGCAAGTTTCACGGCAAAATAAATAAATGAGCAAAACTGGTTAATAGAAACATCACACTACTGAAGTCCTAGAAGCTGTATTGAAGCCATGTGAGGTGAATGTCTCATGGGAACAGACTGGATAAAAATGGAATTCACTGTGAGGAAGAATGCTGATTGCATATACCTAGCTCTAGAGGTATAAATGATTTACCTGGCAGAACTGACACTTTTCTGTAAAACAAACTATTGGCTACCACCACTAGGATGGTTGAGAAGCATAAAACAAAGATACATATCCCCATTCAATATTACAGAGCTTATCAAAAGGCACAGAAAGGTTTCTGTAATACATCATCACTACTTCAAAATTGGGTCTTTATTCACAATGGAGGAGAAATGTTTTCAAATTATATTTTGTTTTAGTGCAGAAAAGTGGTCAATGTCACATAAATTTAAATTTTTATGCATTATGCTACATGCTTAATTTTATTGCATTGTTTAAATTATATTGCTTTCCACAAAGAACTGTGTGCTGTAGAATAGTTGTCAGTTTAAGTGTTTTGTAACAGTAACTGAAAAGTCCCACATGGGATTTAATAATTTTTTTCTATGGAATTCAGATATGAATTTAGACAGTTCTACTAAAACTTACAGAGACAGAAGGTAGGGTTTATGCTGAACAGGAAGATAGCTTCTCCTTCCAGAAAACTGCACAGACCTAGCAACATTAGTTAAGTTTCTTATATTTACATTACCAATTCTTCTTCTCGTAACCCTCTTAGTAGACTGGATTTGTGCTTTTTTAGTGAAAGTGCATTGTCTTTCAGCTCTTAAATGAGTTTTATTCTAATTCCCGTTAACACACAACAGATGGAAAGGTATAATCTGAAGGGTCCTGTAAGTAAGTGTCCCAAGTGTAGCGTTAATGAAGGACTTGATTCCATCATCTTTTTGGCCTGAGTTCTACAAAATGGTAACTGACTTAAAGTACAGGATTAGTTTCCTCAAAACTACAGATTGCACTTGTGACCAAAGTGTAGCACACATGCGTTTGTGTGACTGAAGCCCCAGATGCTTACTTTTCTTAAGTTATGTTCATAGTTTTCTACTTCAACATAACAAATGTATTAGTCTCCTTAGATTGTGAGCTAGGATTTACAGAGACAGAAACCTTAGAATGATAAATAAGTGACAAAGATATGGTATAAATAATATACCAAGCCACACTAGCTAGTTGTTTTGGATTCTGGATTTGGACTTGTTTTGGATTGTGACTGGATTCTAAAAGTAGGTTGTAGTTTCATAGACATCTTAAAATTTTTTACACAAGAATGTCAATGCATCTGGCCTTTACAAAAGTTGGTAGAAATTTAGGATGGGAAAGTATCATGACATTTTCACACTTTGTCAGAACCTCTTTAAAAATATATAGCTCATTTATGGCATTTTATACAGAATATAAAAATGATGAAAAGAGAAGCAAGTAAAGCATTCACTAAAAATCTTTTTGCTGAGATGTTTTTTGAGGGTGCAGAAACCTACACAGTCCTACACATGTTCATAATACATAAAGCAATGTAAGGGAAATAATAGGAATACACATCTTTGTTAAATTTCAGAGATTAAATTTCCACTAAAATGCCATCATTTCTTTCAGTACTATAGGAAAGTAATTAAATCGTTGCTGCAGTAGTTGCTTTTGTTACATTTACGGAGACTTCATTACAGAGAGAAACATTTACTATCAGGGAATTCTGATGCTTCTGAATATATTTTCCACTTCATAATATTAAAGGGCTTTGTGAAATTCATGACAGCTACTGAAGCATTGGAGAATACAAAAATATTGTGCAGCGCTCGTTCAGTTTGCCAAGTGATAGGGCAGAAAAGTACCTTTTCTCCCTTGTTTTTGCAAGGCTTACTTCATGTCCACAAATGACGAATGGATACTTTGATACAGACAGTCAGTGCTGAAAATTCCACCATTTGTTGAGTGTGCTGCAAAACCACATTCGTCCTGTTGATACAGCACATAACATTAATTCTTTTGACATAATACAAACTGGTCTGTTCTGTTTAGTTGTGCAGTCAGTGGTCCTGCTGAAGTTGTTTATGGTCTCAAGGGAATCAGTGTGTAATATTTTATATCCATATTTGTATCTTATGATTCATCGTTTACTTTTTAATGCTTCTTAACTAATATGAATGGTTACAAAATTGCTGAGTCCAGAATTCCAATCTAATGAGAAAATGAAAACTTATGAGAAAACCAACAGGTTTTCATCCCCACAGAATATACTCCATTATTCAGGAGACTACATATTGCACAAGGAGGATGGGTAGAGAGCAAAAGCCAGAGAACTGTAGAAAGGCACAGGCTCTAGTGGAGAGAGAAAGGAAGATAAAAGATGCTCATGGCACATGAGCAAGTGGATCTAATCTTTAATTCTCATTGGTAAAGCTATTAATCTAAACTGGATAATCTAAAGGGGCTCACTTAAAGGACAGTTGACAGCGTCTTGTCCTACTGAATAAAAAGAACTATGCTGTTTAACTAGGATTAGCCAGTTGATGTTTCTGGATTTGTATTGCAAGGGGCAGAACCTGGGTTCTGCAAAATGATAAACAACCTTCTTAAAGAGGAGGCCTGTTAACAGGATAGTAACCAGCATAAATACAACACGCAGACATCCCAGAACCGGTCTAGTTCAGCTCTGTGTTGTTTACCAGGGTCTACACCTCTCACAGAATCCTTCACAGCACACAGGGACATCTAATGACTGAATCAGAGACTGCAACTAAACATATTCCTCAGGCTACCTGAGCACACAAGAGGTAAGAATTGTACACAGGAGAGGCTGGGGTGTGTGCAGACAAAGCAGGTATTCAGAAAATTACTCCACATATATGCAAATATTGCCTTATGTAATCCAAATAAATTTAAGTATTATTTGACTGTGAACCCTGAATGAGACTGTCAAGTGAATAAGTAACTGAGATAATCCTGACCAGTGCAATATTAAAGCTAATTAAAACAACTTAAACCCGAAAGCCGCCCCCCCCCATTTTGGCCACTGAACAGTCTGTAGCTTTAAAATGACAAAAGGTATCTATATGTAAAAAATCAGAGTATTGCTGATATAGGAAAATTATTTCAGCAATCTACTTAAGGCATAGAGTTTCAAGGAAGTGTAATTAGAATAGTATTCTGGGAATTTAGAAAGCTGTATTGAATTCTGTGTTCATCTACAAAAATCCTGAGTGACCTTCAGCAAAGTCCTTGGGTCAAATCCCCAAGGCTGCAGTCAGAGGGAGTTAAGAACCTAGTAGCCTTTGATGATCTGGAGCTTTGTTGATCAGTCTAACTCATGTTCATAAAACTTTCCTATCTTAAGGCAGTACTGGGAGGACGAACATGTTAAAAAAAGTGTGCTTTTGTGATGGTAAAAGAAGTGCCACAGATGTTTCAAAACCGGAAGGCTGACTTGTGCATAGTTGCTGATGTTACCTATTCCTTCAAAAGGTGCATGCAGATGCCTGACTGAATCATAAAATAAAAGCATAGAATAGTTTGGGTTGGAAGGGATCCTTAAAGGTCATCTAGTCCAACCCCCCTGCAATAAGCAGGGACATAATAATATAGATTTCCTTTCCTGCATAGGAGAAAGAGTTTTCTTGAAGTTTTTTACACCACAGACAAGACAACTTCAGGTCAAGGTTGATGATCAGAATAGAAGCACTAGCAAAGAAACTTTTACCTGGTCAATTCTGTTTTCATCAGGAGATGACTCTTCGGTTTGTAGGAATTGTTATAAAAAATTTCACTGAACTCATGTTATTAAGACAAAAAGATAGACTACCTGTCATTGCCTGCTTAACTGTAATATCTTTCTAGGATTTATATAACTCCCATTGGCTACCAGGAAAAAAAAATCCTTGACAGATTTTCTCTATGTTGGTAATGTCAGTGGACTCTGGGGATGTCTTCTCGTACTTTATAGGCTTCCCTGTTGCTTTTAAATCATTGATGTAATGTTTCTTCACACAATTTCTCTTTCCTTATACAAATCTATTTGAAAATTTATCTCCTGAGGAATGAAAGCAAAATCCTGCCTTTGAGCATTCTCTCTGTTTGTATCTTTCTCTTACAAAATGGATTTTCAGGAATCATCTTTATCGTCTTTTCAGCAGTTCCTGAAACATGAGTGATAGCTTATTTGTAGAAAAGATAACGATTATTTTAAGTTTGTTTACAGAAGACTGGAATAGCCACTTTACTTTTGGATTCAGAGAGACTGCTTGAATTTACTTGCACTGATCCAATTTGTGCACTTTTTTCAAACTCACCCCTCTAAAATTATTAGAAGCCTTGCAAACACAGAGCTGTAGACACAGACAGCAGAAATAGTATGGAACTGCATTTATGCTCTGGCTCAGAACTGTTTATATACACAGTTGATTATTGAAAGACGAAAATAAATGTTAAAAAAAAAAGGAAACTATCCAATATATTAATAATAATTATTTTCTGTTGAGAAGGGTTGAATTGATGGCAACAATGGTGTACTGCTTTCCTGATTAAAATTTCAAAAAGTTTAGTTCTAAACAGTGGTAAATGTGTTCAGCTTCTTTGACATCAAAGGAGCCATACCATCTTATATTAGAACAGAATTTGCCCCAATGTATTTATATAAAAATACATGCTGATATATTGACCACTGGAAAGCATTATTACTCAGATAGGTTTGTGTGTGATTCTATAAATAATCTTTAGGGGAACTCCTGAGGGCATTAGGAAGTTGAGCAGTAAGATGGTAAACATAATTCATGACTGATGTATGCAATGTAGTCAGTGTAAGAAGAAATAATTGGAACTTCTCATATATCTCACTGGGGTCTGAATACAGAGCCATCCAGATACAAAGACCTAACTGTCACTGTTGACACCTCAGTGAAAACTGAGAAAGTTAGAGAATACCCCAAACAGAAGAGAAATGATCCTGAAGTTATATAAAGTTTTCATGTAACTTAATGGGATGTGCTTACCTGGAATATTGTGTTTGGTTCTGTCATCTTTCCTCTACAAGGTGTCTTGCATAACCTTTAGCAAGACATGGAACCATTCTTTTCCTGTTTCCTTTCCAGAAAAATAATCTGATGTAACAATGATTTTTTGAGGCTTAATTTATGGATGCCTGATAACTGTCTTGAGACCCCTAGTTGGAAAGTTATATAATAGGTGCAGAGCATTATTAATACATAACATTAGCATTTAAGATGGCTAAATTTTTAATGCTTAAAGAAACACCATGAATATTGATTGATTCAAAATGTTAATCCACAGTCTGAAATTCCTGTGAAATAAGTTTTCTGCTCATCCTGCACCTATCGTACCTCCCAAATGAGATAAATCATTCATAAAATCCCAGTATCTCTAATGAGGCACCTGCTGAAAATAAAGTTCAAGAAAGTACTTTTATCTGTGCATAAAAATTCATTTTCAAACCGATGTTTGTGTGACTGGTTAATCTCTACCATTTCTATAAGCTAGCAAAGCATTAAACACCATGGCTATGAAAAATTTGGAAGAATTCTGAAATTATCTCTCCTGGACAATCTTGCTGAGAATTAGAATCATAGAATCATAGAATCATTTAGGTTGGAAAAGACCTTCAAGATCATCTAGTCCAACCATTGACCCTACTCTATCAGGTCTGCCACTAAACCATGTCTCTAAGCACCACATCTACACGACTTTTAAACACATCTAGGGATGGTGACTCAACCACCTCCCTGGGTAGCCTGTTCCAATCTTTGATAACTCTTTCTGTGAAAAATGTTTTCCTAATGCCCAGCCTAAACCTCCCCTGGCGCAACTTGAACCCGTTTCCTGTTGTTCTATCACTTGTTTCTTGGGAGAAGAGACCAGCGCCCACCTCACTACAACCTCCTTTCAGGTAGTTGTAGAGAGCAATAACGTCTCCCCTCAGCCTTCTCTTCTCCAGACTAAACAATCCTAATTCCTTCAGCCACTCCTCATAAGACATGTTCTCCAGACCCCTCACCAGTTTTGTTGCCCTCTTCTGGACATGCTCCAGCACCTCAATGTCCCTCCTATACTGTGGCGCCCAAAACTGAACACAGTACTCAAGCTGCAGCCTCACCAGCGCTGAGTACAGGGGCACGATCACTTCCCTCCTCCTCCTGGACACCCTATTCTTGATACAGGCCAAGATGCCGTTGGCCTTCTTGGCCACCTGCGCACACTGCTGGCTCATGTTCAGCCTGCTGTGCACCAGGACCCCCAGATCCTATTCTGCCAGGCAGCTTTCCAGCCACTCCTCCCCAAGCCTGTAGCGTTGCCTGGGGTTGTTGTGACCCAAGTGCAGGACCCGGCACTTGGCCTTGTTAAACCTCATGCAATTGGCATCAGCCCATTGATCAAGTCTGCCCAAATCTCTCTGCAGAGCCTTCCTACCCTCAAGCAGATCAACACTGCTGCTTAATTTGGTGTCATCTGCAAACTTACTGAGGGTGCATTCAATCCCCTTGTCCAGATTATCAATAAAGATATTAAACAAGGCTGGCCCAAAAACAGAGCCCTGAGGAACACCGCTTGAGACCTGCCGCCAACTGGATTTAACCACCACAACTCTCTGGGCTCGGCCATCCAGCCAGTTTTTAATCCAGCGAAGAGTACACCTGTCTAAGCTGCCAGATTCTCTAGCAGAATGCTGTGGGAGACTGTGTCGATAAAGTCCAAGTAGACAACATCCACAGCCTTTCCTTCATCCACCAGGCGGGTCACCTGGTCATAAAAGGAGATCAGGTTGGTCAAACAGGACCTGCCTTTCATGAACCCATGCTGGCTGGGTCTGATCCCCTGGTTGTCCTTCACATGCCACGAGAGTGCACTCAGGATGAACCGTTCCATGATCTTTCCTGGCACTGAGGTCAGGCTGACAGGCCTATAATTGCCTGGATCCTCCTTCGGGCCCTTCTTGTAGATGGGTGTCACATTGGCAAGCCTCCAGTCATCTGGGACCTCCCCTGTTGACCAAGACCACTGATAAATGATGGAGAGTGGCTTGGCAAGCTCCTCCGCCAGCTCCCTCAGCACTCTTGGGTGGATCCCATCTGGGCCCATAGACTTGTGGCTGTCCAGTTGGTGTAGCAGGTCACTAACTGCTTCCTCTTGGATTATGGGGGGTTTATTCTGTTCTTCATCCCTGTCTTCCAGCTCAGGGGGCTGAATACCCTGAGGATGACTGGTCTTACTATTAAAGACTGAGGCAAAGAAGGCATTAAGTACCTCAGCCTTCTCCTCATCCTTGTTGACAATCTTCCCCTCCGCATCCAATAAAGGGTGGAGATTCTCCCTGGCTCTCTTTTTGTTGTTAATGTATTTGAAAAACCTTTTTTGTTATCTCTTACGACAGTGGCCAGATTAAGTTCTAGCTGTTCTTTTGCCTTTCTCATGTTTTTTACTTTGAGAGTTTCAGTTTTGGTTGGGGTTTTTTGTTTGGTGTTTTTTTTTTTTTTTTTTTAATATAGCTAATTGTTCTGGTACCACTCATAAATAACAACTATTACTATGTGTTATATCAGGGAGACTGAATTGCTTAAGTGGAGGAATTTGCTTAGTATTTGACGTGTCTTTAAACTTTTTGTTGAAGAAGGACAGCTCAGGATCTTAAATAATGAAACGTTTCTAATGAAAACTTATATCCAAGATTCTGTTTTAAAAGAAGACATTTGATTACGTTATAAAACTATCATGTTTATAATAAGAAACAGAGTATCTGGATATCTTTTTTTCAATTATCAACATTTTCTTCATAAAAACCCCAAAAAGATATAAATAGACATAATGGATCAAGCTAAATATTTTTCCTGATTTGTTTAACTTTCACCACTGTAATGAATGGCAAATATTTAGGGACAAAGTATAAAAATAGAGTAAGAAGTAGCAGCAGCAGCAGCAGCAGCAGCAGCAGCAGCAGTAGTAGTAGTAGTAGTAATTCTCCACAGAACTTTCTGACCCTCATGAATTATACTTATGGGCTTCCACTTTTTTTAAACAAATAACCAAGACTACCTTCATACTTAAGCATAGGATTCAGATTGAGAATAAAACATAGAAATTCAAGTTTCTAAATGTAGGATTCTAAACAGGAGATAAGTGTCTAAGACATCACCAGCAGAGATCTAGTCAGCACAGTCAGAAAAATTCAGCTGCTGATTAAGAAGTTCCCTAGGGCTTGATTCAGTTACCACATATATATTTTGTGTCATAGGAGGTGCCCAAAGGCATCCAAAACACCTGTACAAGACTGACAGATCTGACACAGTGCCTCTGCTAGACCTGTGACCTCCTGGATCAGCAGCTGGAGGCCAGGCAAATAACTCTGGATAATTTCAGGCCTGAGACCTCACACCATGAAGTAGCAAAAGCATTCTGGAGGTGCTCAGGTCAGTTTCAGATGAAAATTCTAGCAGTAACTTTTGTGCATCTTTTCAGAGGCCACAATGATGCTCAACACAGCTTAGTCAGCACTGCTCCTGGGCAGCGTTGAAATGGGTGTCAGTAGGCAAAAAGATTTGATGTGAAATAGATTGAGTTCTAAGAAGGTTTTAGGATTCAGAGGTGCATGGGTGCCTCATAGACTGCAGTAATATTTTACGTAAATCACCTCATCATCAAAGGTACAGTTTCAACAGCTGGAAGGAGTGCAATTTTTGGCATGGCTCGGTGGATTTCTTGCTACTGTGTGTTGTTGGGATACATGTCTGAGAACAATTATGTAGAGTACATTGAAGTAAATGCTCCAAGTCTTCTGCAATATATTTGGACAGAGGGGCTTGAGAATTGGAGCTAGGATGGTAGCACCCCAATTGTGCAATGGAACTGGGGACTGCTAACCAGGTTTCAGTTGGCAGCAATAATGAAATGAGTGTATTGGACTGAACACCGATGATTTTAATTTAGTTACAATAGGAACAGCCACTTCTACTTCGGTTATGAAGTTGAAACATGGACAGACATATTCTGCAGAGCGACACAGAATTATTGTAGAACTTGTACTTGCCATTACAGGGTCATTCTGTGCATATTATTGAAACATACAGTGTGTCACTAAGTCTCATGTCTTAAATGCATGTCTTAAATGAACTGAGTTCATTGAAAAGGAAGCCAGACATATAGTATCTGGATAGAGGTGTCCATACTGCTCATATCACAGTTAGTGCAAAGTTCAGAGAAGCTGGACGGTCAAAGGTCACTCCTTAAAAGGAAAAATATTAAGAGTATAAGTAGCTGTTCCTGGAAGCAGACTGACGGACCATTAACTTGGTAAAAAAGATGGACACTTCTAGGTGCATGTGAACTGCATTCCTTGCTCTATATCCAGCAAGAGCTAAAGTTAGATCTAGGAACCTCAGAGTGGTGTATTCCTATGGATTCAACAGGATTCTGCCTGGCAGAAAAGGATCTGGGGGTCCTGGTGCACAGCAGGCTGAACATGAGCCAGCAGTGTGCGCAGGTGGCCAAGAAGGCCAACGGCATCTTAGCCTGTATCAAGAATAGGGTGTCCAGGAGGAGGAGGGAAGTGATCGTGCCCCTGTACTCAGCGCTGGTGAGGCTGCAGCTTGAGTACTGTGTTCAGTTTTGGGCGCCACAGTATAGGAGGGACGCTGAGGTGCTGGAGCGTGTCCAGAGAAGGGCAACAGTGGCTGAAGGAATTAGGATTGTTTAGTCTGGAGAAGAGAAGGCTGAGGGGAGACGTTATTGCTCTCTACAACTACCTGAAAGGAGGTTGTAGTGAGGTGGGCGCTGGTCTCTTCTCCCAAGAAACAAGTGATAGAACAACAGAAAACGGGTTCAAGTTGTGCCAGGGGAGGTTTAGGCTGGACATTAGGAAAAAAATTTTCACAGAAAGAGTTATCAAAGATTGGAACAGGCTGCCCAGGGCGGTGGTTGAGTCACCATCCCTAGATGTGTTTAAAAGTCGTGTAGATGTGGTGCTTAGAGACATGGTTTAGTGGCAGACCTGATAGAGTAGGGTCAATGGTTGGACTAGGTGATCTTAAAGGTCTTTTCCAACCTAAATGATTCTATGATTCTATGATTTATGCTCAGAGGTATCTGTACAGTTGTAAATAAAATTGGAGAATACTATTTAATTTCATTTCTTTCTTTGTGTCACGCTTCCATTTGTGGCCCATAGCTTGGAGGTGAGTAAGTTTGCACTAGTTAGAAGAAAGCTCCCTCTTTCTAAATATTGCTAGCTTAGTCTAAATATTGCTAGTTTGTTTGGTTATTCTGCTGCCACCCAATTTAGGATGTGCTGCCTAGGAATCCCTTGAACTACTGCACATTTGAGAACGTGCATCTTACTCTTGCATCTTAATTTGTTACTGTTGGGAAGCATGGCCATCGCCTTCATTAGTAACATGTTCCAAGTTCAATAGAATGTGACTTTGTAAGTGACCTCACACTTCAATGAGATTTTAGTTTATTGTTTTGAAATTTTATTGTTTCATGAAGTTGAAAGTTTATGTTATTTAGTTTATGATAGGAATTAAGTTATTAGCTTAATACTTGTTAAATATATTGGTAGAAGTCACGTCCAATTTCATTAAAAGAAGTGGAATCAGTTGCAAATATCGTTATCATTTTGAGCTTTTTGTCATTGTCCAAAGCATATTAATGTTCCTAGTTGGTCAAATTAGGATATCTGCAATGAAAGAGCAGTAAGACACCGCTTGAGCTCTGTTTAACTATTTTCTTTGTAAGTTACTTACCATGAAAAAATTAAATCTGTTTTAGATGTTTGTAGTGCTTCAGGAATAGATTATCATCTTAAAATATATTAATCAATTTAAATATAAAAAATACATTTCTTAAAATATATTTCTGTAGCTATAACTATAAAGATAAATTACTTAGCACAATGCTTCAGTAAATTGGGGTTTTTTTCTTCGCTACAATTAAAGGTTTAGTGAATGAGCAGTATCAGTTATGGTGTTACAAATCTTTACACACATGCAGTGATTGCTGCTATGTGGAAGTGTGCCACCTTTAATACTGTGCTCTCTAATATGGTATTTGAAACCCTTCAGTACTGTAACTCTGATAGATGTTTGAACCATAGAACGATGTGGGTAATCTCTGAAGATTATCTGATCCAGCTCTCCCATCAAAACAGATCCATTCTGAGGAGGTTGCACTGGACCTGGACCGATCAAGTTTTGGATATCTCCCATGATGGAGATCTCCCACAGTCTCTCTGAGCAACCTCTTCTAGGACTTAACCACCTCCATGGTGATTTTTGTTTCCTAATATCTTGTTGGAGTTTCCCTTGCTGCAGCTTTTGCCTGTTGTCTCTCGTCCTTCACTGCGAACTTCTAAGAAGAGTCTGGCTCTGTCCTTTCTATACCATTCCAGTAGGTAATTGTAGACAGCAATAAGATGCCCCTTGAGCCCTCTTTTCTCTATCAAATTAACAGGTACAAGTAATTGTGTAAAACTTTGTTGCAGTAAAATATGTTCAGTAGATTTTGTTGATGCTCTTGTTGCTGTTTTAAAATGAATCTCCTTGAGTTTGGTTGGCCTGGAGAACTTCATAGGCTTTGCCAAGGTCTGACAGATTGCCTTACCTCAAGGCAGTGCTAACACAGTGCCATGTCCCTTCCACTACTCATCTTGTAGATTGATATAGTGGGTTGATAACCTCTATTGAAAAATATTTGGGAATTAATGTCACAGCTCTGTCTGTTTTTGTGGGGATGAGTGTTGATTTAATTAAATTTGTTCGTATTTCTAACTTTTCATAGGCCACATCCTGAGGGGAGCTAAGGCTCTACTGCACTCTGGCTTCACTTGAGTTTCTCACAGAAATGTAATACACTGGAGCTATATTTCATCTGAATCATGTCTATCCCTTTAAGAAATTACTGGGTTTACAGTCCACTGTAACATGGAAGTAACTATAGGAAACACTAAGGCTTTGAAGAAGTGCATAGACACTGGTCTCAGCTGGGTTGCCTGTTACCTGTTAAAGAAGGATTTAGTCTGAACTGCTGGAACGTTTCAGCAGTAATATGACTTGGAAGTAATTTATCTGAGTATGTTATGGCAAACCTCTCATCTGTTAGATCTATTAAAAGTCTGTATATTTTTTTGTAATTAGAGTTTCTCAATAGCATATACACAGATTATATACATATATTATCCACTATTTTCATGCTATTGAAGGAAAAATTCATTATGCAAATATTGCTATTCTAGTACAAGTAGATGTGATTTTAATAATTTCTTGAGATTGTTTCCAGCCCCTTGAAAATTATTGGCTTCAGGCTGTTTATTTTCTTGCGTTATATATTTCTTAGTCATTAAAGCTAAGTGGAGATATCTCCACATGTGGGAAAAGTAGGAGTTAGGTGAAGTACTTATCCACATTTTTGGACTCAGAATTGCATTTTAAAGATGTCTTTTTGATAATTTTTCAGCAAATATTCTATAAATCACGTTTCTTTATACAATTGTTTATGGGAAGTGGGGTTTTGGTTAATGAAATCACATTGTTTAACAGAGAAAGTAAATTCTGACTCTCTATGACGGCTGAAAAAAATCATGACTAGAATCATCTTTTAATTTGAAAGATAACATTATGTTGAGGGTTTTATGTAAGATCTCTATGTTATGGAAGAAGAGATGTGTCATCTCATTCATGGTTGTGTTCTCTCTTTTTATTTTTTTCTCTTCAGGGGCAACACTTTTAAATCCTCAGCTACATAACTGAACACTCAAATATCACTGTTGTTTAGCATTTCTTATGTTTGGATGTTGTGAAGAATTGATGTGACAAGACATTTGTCTGGGGTCTGGCAAGGACTATTGCTATGAGATTCCAGATTGATTTAGGTGATGATTTGAAAATTATGGTTCTTTTCCTGAATTTGAGTTCATGAAACAAATGAAAGGGACACAGAGACTGTGATGTCTAAATATGATAAAGTTTTAGGAGTATGCAATTGTCTCAGAAGAATAAATCATTCAACTTTCTTGCTACTTATTTTGTACCATGTTCGAACTTGATTGCAGGTTTGCAGTTTTGAATGGCATACAAATTCTTTTCAAACATGCAGAGACACACCTTAGCACTTAATAGATAAGCTAGGAAAAAAAATGAACGGCTGTAGAACTGAAATCCTGTTGTCCAGTATTTTTTCAGAGATACGGAGTGTGTTTCCTGAATGCTGGCTCACACCTCTTAAAATTTGCTTTAAGTAACTTGCTACCCTTCAGTCTAGGTTTCAAAAATGTAGAGAATAACCTTTTCTCAAAGGAGTTTGCAAGAAGAAATGCAACAGGCAGAGGTCAGATGAACACTGACTTGCTGGAACTTCATTAACACCACCATCAGGCCAGTTCTGCTGCATTCTTATTGCTAGCAAGCTCTTAAGATTCATATAAGTTTTTTAATTCACTCATCAGGTGCTAATGTTTTATTTTTCACAATGTCCTTGTCACTCTGCAGTGCTAAAAGATATGAGAAATAGTGCAAACATTGGAAAGAAATATACAGCATGACCCAGCATTTTAAAATGTCAGCTATCTTTCCCGTCCTTCTTTTTCACTGACTTTAATTTACTAATTATTTGAGTTACTGTTTTAATAAGTTTTTTCTACCATTACTATTATTTATTGAGTCCTGACAATGTACTTAATCTTGCATAGGAATGCAATTGTGACTCACAGGCAGTACAAAAGTCATAATATACTGCCAGAGAGTCAAATCATGAAGCCTTTCCCCTTAAGGGAGAAAAATATTCACTGGATTTCTAATTTGAATATTCTTGCACCAAATGTTTTTTAGTTTGAGCCTGACTTTTCAGACATTTCTTATGGCACTAACTCATTCATCCTAAGCCATTCTGTTCCAATGCTTGGATATTAAACGCTGAAGAGTGCCTGCAGAACCTATGTAGTAATTCTACTTTTTTAAGGATGTATATTAGGCAAATTTTTTTCTATTACTGCAGATAACATATACATATTGTGTGCCTCCTTGCATCAGACCTTGTGTTCTTAGCTGTGTTGGTTAAATAAGTTCTTAAACTTCAGTAACTTGGTAGCTACTAGTGCTTATGCAAGTGAGAGCCAAATAATTTCCCTTAAAGGTTGATGAAAAGATGTATAAATTTATTTCATTATTACTATGTATTAAAAGCTTCAGCAGGTGAACTGTGGAATTAGATCATATTCTCAAATGACAGAAGGGGAAAAGTTCTTTGTTATGTCTATGGAGCTTGAACAGCATTTAAATAAACGCTGCAGTCATTCTTATACTTTTCAAAGTAAAACATTTTTCATCTTTCTGAGTGTGAAATACAAATTTAATGATGTTCTCCCACATACAAAGTGCAAACTAGTTTGAAGAATGCACAGTACACATCGTTGCAGTATTTTCAGAAGGGAGGTATGGTAAGTTTTCTCTAACACATGATTAATTTGGTAATTTGGTACTTTGTTTTAAGGATGTCAAATTTAAGTATGCAAAGAGCCCTTTTACCTTTGTTTGGATGCAAACATGAAGTCAAATCTAAGTATACATTTTTAAATGCAAATGATGATCTGTTCACATTTATATACCTCTAGAACTTCAGTGTTCTTGCGAATTCAAAGAACTTGCCTGATCTATTGTGTCCTCTAGCATGAAAATTAACTAGTACAGAATAACAAGAGCCAAATGTTCTTCATATTTACCAAGGCACCTCTAGGAAGATTTGCAAAGTATGATTTTTAATATAGTTGTCAACTCCTGTGAGTAAACAACCAATGTGTTCTTAAAATCTGTAAAATCAGATCTGCAACGCTGTGATTAATGGCAAGTTTAGAGTATATATGAAGCTAACAGGAGAGTTACACTTCCTTGCTCCTCTAAGCCGAGCATAGCTCTATTAATATTGAAGGAGCTGCTGGGGAATTACAGAACCTTGCATTGTTACTGATGAGTGTGTTTGAAGACAAAGCACAAACCTCTTTGGTGTTACAAAACCTTACACTTCCTATTAGATAGCGAATGTGAACCAGAGTGTCAGACTGAACTAGGGGAAGAGCTGACTGCATCAAATCATTGACTGAAGAGCTCCGTCAGACAAACTGAAGGATCCCTCAAGGCCTGCAGAATTTCAGCTGCGTTGGCTTCTGCCACAAATTGAAGTACCAGGGAGAGACTGGAGTTTCTTGAAACGTTAATAACTGTTTGGAAAGTTTGCTCCCTCCACTTAGCTTAAGCAAAATAACAGCAGAAAGCTACAACAGTTTTTGTAGAGCTGTCAGCTCACATTTTAAAGTGATGTCATTCATACTACAAAGTCAATTAAAGTTTTTCTTAAGGAAAATTTAGATATTTTATAAGTAGATTCCTTTCACTGATATGGGAAAGCCTTTATATTGCAGGCCAAATATATGACCAACATTCAGAAATCTCCTCTGCTAGTGTGCTGCATACTGGAATAACAGTTTGAGCACTCCTGCTGAATCAATAAAGATCTGGCAGGCTGATAGAAGCTGCAACTAAAGGACTGAACAGTTTTGCACCTGGGCTACAGGATATGCTTTATCTGTAAAGTAGAACAATGAGATTGGAAGTAAGCCTTCTGTGTTTTTATTAATAATATGTAGGAAAAATCTGTACAATGACTCTGAGTTGTATTTTATTTTGCTCCCCACTTACAATGCCTTACTATTTTATATTAGTGTCATTTCACCTCAAGGGTCACCACCATGTGACCATCACCATGTATGCAGGCCCACACTATCTTCCCAGTGCAGCCATAGATGTAAGCCATAACTACAGATATATAGAGATAGCCACAATGTAAGAAAAGAACACACCGTGGGAAAATTCAGCCTGCTTCTGAGTGTTTATCAGCCTTCACTAAGCTGTGTTTTCATTATCAAAACAGTGTGGCCCAGTAAAAACTGTTAACCTCTGAGAAGTGTTTGGCTGTCTGTCGTCTGTATAACCTCCTATTACATAGCTGAAGACAGCCATAAAATCTCCCCTGCACCTCCTCTTCCTAAAGCTGTACAAGCCTGTTGCTCTCAGCCATTTTTTATTCATCTTGTGCTCTGGCCCCCGACCATCCTGGTGGCTTTCATTGGACTCGCTCCAGTGTGTTAATGTTTTTCTTGTACCCTGGGAGCCCAGAGCCGGACAGAGTACACTGCATGTGGTTGCAAAAGTACTGAACACAAACAGAACTTTTGGTGCATTTAGTGGCAGACGGAGCTTACCTTTGCCTATGCAGGTAAGTACATCAGCCTAGAGGTGAACAGGTCCTGCACTTCAGACTTTTCATCCCATGAAACTGAAATACTTAATCAGCATTTAGCCTCGGTCAGTAACTACCTCAGTCCCGAGACGTTTTGGAAAATATTCCTAACTGTAATAATTATTTTTCCTTTTCTCTTTGCTAGCACAAAAAGAAGTCAAGTCACTGTCTAGTAAAAGGCTTTTTCTGAAGTCAGTGTCACACAATGATCACGGCAAAGTGTTCCCTGCTTTGCTATGGCCTGGACCTAACCACTGCATACGGGAGACAAACAAATCTGTAAAAGAATCTGCAAAACCAGTTTAACTATTTTCTAAATTCAGGGTAACTGCTTTGTTTAGTAGTGGTGGTTGCATTTTTATAGAAACATTAATTTTATGGCTTCCTCTTCATAGAATATGCTTTAGTTTTTATTTCATATTTGCTCAGCACTATTGACTGCCATCTTCCAGTTAGGACTAACTCCCATTTCTCTCAGTAATGTTGAATTTGTCATTGTATGCCTTTGGATTGAGCTTTTCTGTGGCCATCTTTGCAAAGCCATCAGAGAAGCTATTCGCTGAGGAATTATTTCTGGGATATAGCTGCTTCTGAAAGAAATGAGATAGGCTGTGACTTACAAATTTGTCAGTTCCAGGACTATTTTTCATTAGGATTCATTAGGATTAGATGTTTTACTACTTGGTAATAATTAATCTGTGTTAGATGTGAAGTAGTGATTTTCAAATGGTTAATAAATGACACAACTATTTGAGTTTGTGATAATCATGGGCATGTTAGAAGGCCTTCATATTGAAATTCTGTGCAGTAAGATGACTGAAGCCACACTTCAGGCATTTGTATAATCTTGGAAGCTTACTGAAAAAGAGAACTAAATGTATTGATCTCAGCCACTTAATTACACCCTGAGAATTGACAGAATTCTATTGTTATCCTCTCAAGGTGGTAAAAGCTTAGGTTTTTTTTCTCTATAACAGTTATTTGTATCCGAAGATATTAAAAAATATGATGTTCTCAGTGGTTTCTTAAGCTGGTATTGAGTCATATTTTTATTTTCAAGTCCTTACACTCAGAGTAGCTTACAAATTGTGAACTCTACATGAAAAGGATCAACCTGGAGGGTTTTCTGCCTTTCATGTATAAACTGCTCTGTGTCAGGGTTCACAGTACAAGCAGTGATGTTATGATCTGCTAGACATGAATGCATTCTGAACTTAAATGGACCTGCCTGAAAATAATAGGAGTTCAACATAGTATTTAATGCAACACTATTTGAGAGCACTCTCTTGAATATGTTTAACTTTGTCCAGAAAACACAGAGGCACATGCCATTCTCATCTCATAAAAGATCACACAGCTTCTACTTTGTTTAGATCAGTGGCTTGATCTTGAAGCTTTGTTAAATTTGTTCATCAGTGAAGCTATTATTTAGTATATGTGGTACACACATTAACAGCCAATTTACACATTTTTATTGAAGGTCAAGTGTTTAACGTACTATTTAGAATTAAAAAACAAGGTTTTTTTTGCTGAATTTTATGCATTAGAAGAAGTACTTTCACTGCAAAAAAAAAAAGAACTGCCAGAAAAAGTAATTCACTTTTTATTGTGTTCCACTTGTGTTTATTGAAGAAATGTATATTTCAATGAGAAATCTTTCCTCCTAGATACAACTTAACATCTTTGCTCTTTCTTGAAAGGCAAATTCTTCTGTTTATGATATTACAGTCCAATACTATGACAGACTGTAATTTCCCAAATAAACTTGAATTGACTAGGGGCATTGCTGGATTAATTAGAAAAAGATGCTTACTGAAAAATACGCAAACATAAAAACCTTATTCTAAAATTAATAGTTAAAACAAGAACCCTAAAAATTCTAAGTATGGTTATATAACTTGGAGGTAGGGAGGTAACTGAATTTCAGTGTCTATTATTTCATTATACAGTTCATTTCTCTGCCTTAAAATCTATTATTTAAGCATTTTATGTGTGAAATTCGTACTTAAGCTCAGTTATGGTGAAAGCTAGAATTATGAAAATTGCTGCTTAGTAGGATGGCTGAAACCACAATATTGCCACCTTGGGCTTTTTGTAACAGGGTGTACTCCATCTGCATGTGGTGAATGAAGATCTGCTCACCCCAGACATAGAAGAAAAGGAACACTGAAGGATAACGAAATGGTCAGAGGTACAGGACTGCTGAGAATGCACTAAACATTGTGATCTCACAGCTTGTAAAAAGAATACCTGGGAATACTTCCTCTTTATTTCACATAAGCAGGAAGGGATATCAATTGAAGCCATCAGACATCATGTTCAAAACATATAAAAAGAAGAGCTGCAGATCAAACATAATTAAACTTTGATATTTACTGCATTGGGACACTGTACGAGCCAAAAGACTATAAAGGTTTTAATAACAGTTGGATGAATTGATGAAGCAGTTGTTGAACATGATAGTCTGTCTACAAATTCTGACTGATGAAGTGCCTCAATATGCTCTTTTCAGGAAGCTGAGGAATCCACTAGGGAAAGGGTCAATCTTTAGTCACCTTGTTTCTTGTATTCTTTCTCTAAGCATGGTCACTGGGCAGAGAGAGTATGTTGGGCTAAACAGCCTTTCAGTTAATTCTGTGTTCAAATATGTGTTTTTTATCTAACCAGCAACCCACGTGGCTTTGTTGGCTGGCAAAATCTCTTCAGCATCCATCTATCCATACAGTTGCTTCTTTCAAAGACTTTGCTGCTGTAAACACAAAGGAAGGATGAAATGAAATATTGGTAGAAAGACATAATATCTATAAATAGTTACAGTGTAGAATAGTATACTGTGCAGAAGTGTATCTACAATTGCACTTAGCTGAGAAATTTCGTGTGGAAACAGAAAATACCTGCAGAATATTTTTAACATATTCCTGGTTTCTTCTTTTTTTTCTGATCTGCCCACCAACAGTAGTTCAGTATTGTCCATTAATTATAGTTTATACTAGTTTTCCTTTGCCTTGGACGAGATGCTGAAAACTTGCAATAGCAAAGACAAAAAGAAATTGGAATAAATATATGAAACTGGATGGTTATATAAAAGAGGTCAGTGAAAAACATTACAGTTTTTTTCTACCTAGGGAAACACAGATAAAGCTAATTGTGCCAGAAAGTTGTTGTTTAGCTTCCACTCTTAATTATTTTGCACAGCAATAGACAGACATATGGAGAGTCTTCTTTTCTGCAATGCTTCTGGAAGACGTTTCTGACTGTATGGCTTTTCTTTCTTAGGCTCTGGTCTTGAGTTCTGGGCTAGGTTAGGAGGCATGAAGCAGTGTCAAAAGACAGCTAGTTTATGCTTATTATTTGCATTTACATAATAATACATCTGCATATTACTCATGTATGTGTATTATTTATGTTTGTTTTTCCTTTCTCAAAAAAGCTTTTGTTGTCTACTAAAATATCTAAGTAGTAAAGCAACTGAAATCCTTCTTGATTCAAGTAATGCTCTTTCCTGTAACATGCCATGATGGGCCATTCCCGAATCATCTGCTAGTAGGTTGCAGAAAGAGGTCAGTAACAATTATAAAAATAATTCCATATGTTTCACCAGATTTCTCACCTAGATGTTAAGGGCATTAAATCTTTCCTTTTACTGGGGCACAAAATTACTTGCTTTATATTGGTATAATAAGAGATGCTGTTCTGAAGGTTAACTGCATCTTTAAAAAATGCCAACATCCCTCTTGACAGGTCAACAGGAACTGTGCCATTACAGATATTTGCAGGGACCTGGATACTTTTATAAAATCCCATTTGAATGACATGGGTTTTGAAAATAGTAAAGATGAGACCAGGTGAATTAAAGATGTGTATGTACCTGCAGCTGTCATAAAAAATGTACATATTTCTTGAAGTATTTTTTTGCCTCATTTTCCTAGTATCTGGCTGTTCCTCAGCTAATGATCACCTCTGGAATTAAAACAAGTGCTGATATTTTGTTAATAAAGTACTGAGGAAAAAAAGAGCTATGCATAAAATCCCTTCTGCCTGCTGAAGTTACTCTTAAATATTGCAATGCCTAAGAGTTTTGAGCCCAGCAGCATCAACAGGTGGCTAGGTTCCCTATTTAAGCAATAAAGAAATTGAAGCTGTTTTAGGCTAATCTCAAAAAGCCACACATTGAGCTAGATGAATGCAAATACTGCACAAGTACATGGTTTTGAGTTCCTTCTCTCTGAACCTCATAGCTCATCCTCTTTAAAACTTAAGAAGTGAGTGGGAACACTGGTTGACAGCCAATGCCACTACTGTGCTTCTTGAATGAAAATTATCACTATGCTCTAGGTCAGGGCTCTCTAACAGCACAGGCATGGTGCCTACCCTCTTACAAAACTGCCTAATGGTTAGACTTCTCCAGAGAACTGGAAATGAGACTTTGTATTCCCTTTTCTTGAGGAAGGACTAGAATCTGCATGGGGACTTTGAACAATGGATTTATTATGCAGAATATGGCTGGTCCATTTTCAGCAGTGTTCAATTATTATTATTTTTTTATTAAATTATTCACTGCTGGTTTGGGTTGTGCTAAATGACATCAGTATTTTTGATTTGTATTATGAATGTTCATAACATGCTCTATACCTTAGACTACTCTAGTGATTAGTTGCTTTGTCTCCAGATTGTATGATTATTTAGACAGTAGCGATCATGTCAGCAAGACAGGCACTCCAGAGGTGGTCAATGGGGTCTGTGTCCCAGACTGTCTAGCCCTTTGACCATTCTTGAGGATATCATGAGGTACCCTGGTTGACACAGTGGAGAGGAAGCCACAAAACATTGCTTGCACTGTCTCAGCTTCCCTCTGCCATGCATCATGCCCTCATCTTAAGCCAAATTTCTTCTTACATGATCCATAGGCACCTGTAAGAAATGTACCTCAGATGTCCCATCTAGCAGGTCAGGACCTCCCTTTTTCCAGCTGCTGTCTGTCCCTTAAAGTCCATCAAAGTCTGTGCATACACTACATGGACATTCAGTCCTCTTAGCTTGGCCTCCGGCAAAAGCCTCAGACCATGCAGTCTTCTTCTCAGGGAGGACTGGACAGTTCGCTTGCCATTCCTTTTGGTGGTGGTATTCTCCAAGATACCTCTTTCTGCTTCACATCTGCTGGTGCATACTAGAGGTTAGGCCAGATGGTGGGCCCCTGGAGAAATATCCTATTGAAATATGGTGTTAACAGTCAGACTCATGTTGTCACCATTCTTGTGCCTTCCGACCTCATCATGTCTTTCTGGGGAAGGGCAAATACTTTGGGTATCCTTGGAAGCTCATGCATTCACTTGAGAATTACCCATGTAACCCGTGTTTCAGTTTCTGGCGTTAAAGAGTCCTGTGAAAGTAGCTGTCGTGCTGCTGTTCATGTTGGTAGTTAAGAGGATCATTTTGAATTTAGTATATTGGGGAATTCACCACTGGACCATGGGTTAAAAATGACAAAGGAGGTACCTCTATGAATGCTGGGTTCTTTAGATAGCTTATCTAGCTTTTGTCTTTCTCTGGCCCCAGATCCTATTTACTCTGTCCTCTGAAAGAGGCAACAAGATCATTTTCCAGAGGAACCATTTCAGATCCCAGTCCCTTTTATCCTGGGAACCCTTATATTCACTGTCACTTAGATGGAGATGCCACAGTAGAGGAAGGAAGACTCCTGTATGTCCTCAGTGGCCAAATTCCAGATGCGTATTTCCAGTGACAGCAGAACTGGTAATTCTTGAAAAGTATCAACAGAATTGGGGCCACAGTATTTCAGTCCAAGATTTCAGAGTGGTAACTTGTGTCTGGAAGTAACGTTCTTCAGACTTATGTCTAGAAGTAATGTTCATTCATGAAGACAATGTAGGAAAAGGAAATTTCTGCGTGATAGTTACTTAGATATCATTGGCAGAGCTTTTAAGTGCAATTTTAAAGTCTGTCAACTAATAAAGGAATATGCCATATCTTTTATAACTTTAAAGTAAAAGAAAATCAGAAAATAAAACTGTCATCATTTTCTATATTTTTTCCCATTTGTGAAAGTTCCTTTTAAATATTAAAACTATTTAAACTCTATTCTATGACTTTGAGGGCATACAGAGAACTGTATCACTGTGGATATTGAATGAAGGTGATTTGGGATAAACAGTTCATTTTATTCCCCACAATTTTACTTTATCTGTGAAAAAAAAAATCATGGAAAAAATCAGATTTTTGCACAAAGTGCTCTTTTTTTTTTCTGGGAATCATTGTCTATTTCTGTCAATGTCTGGTTAAGCAGAGGGGAATAATGTCCAATGAACAAAAGAATTACATTTTTAATATAGCAATGTTTGAGATTTAACCATACACACTAGCTATTTGTCTAGGTGTTTTGATCATGCTACACTTGCAGAATTTTAACACCTGTGATATGTACACCTAAGGAGAAGCACCAAGGAGCAACAAAGAGTAAAATGCAGAGGCAGAGAGAGAAGGATTGAAGGATCAGAGGTCAGATAGTGGGAGTTGTTGTATACAAGATTTACGTTTGGAATTATTTGAGATGGAGCGGAACAAGGAGCCAGCACCTCTTATTTTCTAGCAATCTCACTATTCAGATAGAACATCTCTGAGGAGCACAAGTTTCAGCAGTGCTTCCATCTACTTTTTATATCACTCATTAATTACTACTCTATCAGAAAGGGTAATCTCTGGTGCACTGGCCCTGGTGCACTAAATCTACTCCCTCAGCAAGGTCCTAATAAGAAAATATGCCTTTAGTTAGTCCCCAGGACTAAGATTTTCTGCCCCCTTTATCATTTAACTTCTTGAAACAATAGGGAAAAGATGCTAGCTGTTTTAAGTCAGGTTTATTGTGTCTGTACAGTTTCTTTGCCCGTAATGGCACTGACAATACTCGGGCGTAACTGTTAAAAATCCAGTCCCTGCTTTCACATGTCCTACAGAGAGTCATTGCGTTGTAACTGGGCATACAGACTGTGGTTCCAGAATGAAATTCTTGCAAAACAGATGAGGAATAAAATAAGTGTACATGTTTTTTGTTTTAGAGATAAGCAGTCATCTGGGATCTGATTCATTATTATTTGCTCCATTTGTGTTTAGTGCAATGTTAACACAGGAGGTTCTTCAACATTGTGCAGAGAATTTCAATGTCTGGTTCCATTAATATTCATCCTGTTAAACCTGGTCACCCACACCCACTGCAGAATCATGACAAATTCCATCCTTAGATCTAAATAGGACAAATAATATGGTTTTGCAAAAAAATGAAGCATATTCTTCTGTGTCTTCCTGTCTCATTGTTACAAGCTAATAATGCAGAATCAGGAGGTACCTGGGTATGTATGTGTCTTGGGAAGCCATTAAGTATGTTGCACAGAAGTACTCTGAAAATAAGTAGAGTAGTCTTTGACACCAATCCCAGCAAAGCAGCAGCATCAATTTGTGCTGTGGAGCACAGTAAAAAAAGCAGAGAAATTAAAGGTTCCTTGCACTGTTTTGTTGTCAATGTCCACTGTACTTTTTCTGGCTGAAGTCTGGGAATGAAATATTTGATACGCAGATTGTTCGTGCTGGGATTATGCATTTTTCATTCCATTTCTCTCTGGATACATAAAGGGGGATTTCCACAAGTAAGGTTGAATGGAATCTGGTAGTCTAAGCAGAAATTAAATTACTTTATTGCTTATTCACCTCAAAATTACAGCACCTGCCTTTTCTGGGTGCAGAAACTAATTCCTGGGATTAGACACAAAACACAATTATGCTTTAAAATGTGTCTTTCAGAAATGTAGCCTTTTTTGTGTCAGTTCATTTTCTGTTCTGACTAAATTCAGTAAAAACAACCACACAACAGGATTGTCTAACTAAAACTCACTTCAGTCCTGTATACCTGCTACACTGTATACTTTACTCCACTTGTAAGACCTTTATTTACTACCATTTTGCGTAACTGAAATAAAATCCTTACACAGAGGCTCAAAAATACTATTTGAGTATTCAATTATTCCCCTCTGCTTAACCAGACATTGACAGAAATAGACAATGATTCAAATATTTGAGTATTTGAAAATGTCACAAAGACTTCTCTTCCTTCCTATGTGGGCCTTTATCCATGTTTTTCCTTGCAGACTTTTTGCAGTGGATGTCCTGGAACCCTGCATGGAGCACCATTGCCAGCTTCACAGTTGCTTCACTCATTTTCTGACTGTGCAACAAATTTTTATTCTCTTATCTCCTCCTCTGCTTTGTTTTTCCTCTCCTTTTTTTTTTTCCTCTTGGTTCTTTCATTTCATTGATCCACACTAGCTAAATCCCACACAAACAGTCCCACTAACACATACCATCCCCATCCCAGAAAAACCACCAAAGCGGTAGCATGGTAGTTTCCCTTTTAAGTTACACTACTTTACTCTGCTTTTTGTAAGTATCAACTCCTTAAGATCTGTTTATTCTGTTTTGTGAAATGGCCTCCAGAATGGGATCCCATATTAATATGGCTCTTACAATACGTGTAAAAAAGGGAACAAAATCTCATGTTACATTTATAAGATACTTGTTTAGACTTGTTCTTGGCTGCATGATTAATTATGTAGGGTAAATAACTAATTTATAGATTAAACACATGTGCAACTTTTTAATGTATGTAAGTAATTATTTAATTTGTTCATGTATTCTTTTATAATTTCCAGTGAAACTATTATAATTAATGCTATTTTAAGAGCAAATGACTGTAAAATTGCAGATGTCTTTGAAGGAACAGACTTCGTTTAGGCAGGAGGTGGTAATTGAAATAATTGAACCTCACGTTATAGTTAATTTTGCCTCCTGCTTCTTTCTTTTAACAGTCACAAAAGAATATGGAATTAAGTCCTTTAAACTTTGAGATGAGATTAATTTCATGTCAGTGTACCTGAGACAAAGATAAAAGAAGGAAGAGTGCTTGAAATGGGGCTTCCATGTTCTTCTTCACAAAACAACTTCTGCTAGAACAAATCTTTCTGACAGGACTTTCTTTTTGGATATGTAAAAAGGCAAGGCTGCATAGTATCAGAAACTGGCAGGCCTCAGACCAGGCTTTTCCAAACATTTCAAAATGCTTGTGTCTCTGTGAGACCTTTCTCTTGGAATGGAAGGGATGTGGCTGCCCTGAGAGGCAAACCTCTTTCCTGTGGATGGCCCCTCACAAAGCTGAGTGGACAGGCCTGGGTGTGGGCATGACATAGAGATGCCCAAGCTGTGACTCCTCCTGCCCCTGCCCCATCCCTGATGTGCCTGCCCCACTCTCCAGGACAACATCTGAGCAGACTAGATGGGTATTTTCATTTGTCTCTGGCAGCAAAATGAGCTGAGGAAGTTTTGCTCTGGCCTTTTGTCCTTCTTCAATCGCATTCTTGTGCCATAACTCTCAGCCCCCATTGCTTTGCCAATGCACCTGTGCTGTAATGGTCTGGGCTAAAGAAGTCTTCTAAAAAAGAGAGGGTTTATTCCCCTTCATACTATACGGTGCAGACCATTACCACTCACTGATACGGCTTGAAGCACTCTAGCAGCACTCTCGGCTGACTGAGACCAGTTGATTCAGTGGTTCAGGGTCCTGCTGAGGGCTTGTAGCATGTGGGTGACCTCTCCTGCAGATGAAGCACAAGACATAAGGAATTTGAGGGCACTAATGATTGTGCAATCATTGTAGGCCCCTATCTGAAAGCACATTGCTGAGCCTAAACAAGTAGGGCTATGGAGTGGAGAGGGAGTGGAGGTTGGCTGTGGGTCAGCCAACAGGGTTAGGAGAAGATGGTTTTGGAATGAGGTGGAGGGTATGAAGGTTACAGCAAAATTGAATGAAAAGTGGAGCCATGGGATGTCCCCTTGGGATAGGGCTGAGATGCAGCAGACTAATTTAACAAGACTTATTAACACAGTTGGGCTTATTGCACAAGTTCCCAGGCAGAAACCTCCAGACGGGCAATACTGTTATCCATTCATCTTCTTTTTCCTGTATTGGGTGAGATCTCCCTGGCTTTCTAACTATCACAAGGTAACCTGAAAATTTCACTTAAACAAAGTTTATGTAATATAGATTTATACTGCATCATGTTGTATAACAGTTTTCTTGTCTTGTTCATACTGCAGAGTGTTCATGTAGTAGACTTAAGATTTAAGATACTGACAAGTTGTCTTCCCCTGGGAAGGATGAGTTTCTTTAAAGTTATTAAGGTTTCAATGTGAAACAAGAAATGGTGCCTTACAGAGAAAATAATCCCATTGATTTTGTGTAGCTTTTTGGCTGAAACATTCTTCCAAAGACAAAAGAAAATACTTTTGAGTAAAATGAAGAAACGATTGAGAAGAGAAAGAATATTTCTGCTGATTGTTACAGTTCTGGCTTTTAGCCACTTGTCAAGTACCTCTTGTCAGAGGGAAAAAACAGAAGAGAAATTGGAAAGTTTCACGTATAATTATAAAAAAGACTCAACATCGTCCTTCCTGAATGGACTTGCCTGCCTTTTTTATGTGGAAATGTGTTGTTCTTAGTAACACGTAACAATTCTAATTATAAATGGTAAAAAAACCCCAACCCACTTTATTGTAATCCTAGAAAGTACAGGCCCTGTGTGAGATCCAGTGGAGTTGTATTGGGATCTTCCAACGTGGTTGTAGTTGAACTTACCTCACCTCTCTTCTCGATGGTCCCCTTCTGTGGAATGTGCACAACTCTGCAGTCCTCTCTCTGTTCAATGGGATATGAAACCAGTTTCCCCTCTCTCCTTTTGAGCTGGAGAGTCAAAAAGTGACTAGCCTGCCAGTAAAGTGGTAAATGCACAGAACGGGTAGGAGGTTTCTTTTTAAAAACTAACTTTTTTTTAGAGTTTATAGTAGATGACCAGCATGACGTGTTAATAGAGCTAGGATGGATGCTAAAGCACTTGAAATATATGTCAGCTTCAACAACAGCTGTGAAATACAAGTCTTGTTTAGATAAAATTCTTTATTCCTTCAGCTAGTGAGTACTTCTAGAAGAAAAATGCACCTGGCTGATTTGATTTAGGTAGTTTTGAGATGACTCTTAAGTTCATTGCTGGAAGACTGTTACAATAGCACACTCCAAAGCTGAACAGATTTGTGTCTGTCACATGTTTTGTTGAGTATTACTTCTAGTTTTTCACTAATCACGATCTTGAAAGATCTTTCAAGAGACATATTTCGGGTCTTCTAAGCCAATACATTATTGAATGAAGATGGGAGTATGCCAAAGAAAAGAAAGGTTAGAAAAGGGATAGATAAAACATAGGCAGGAAAGTTAAGAGCAGGACCCCAAGTCTGCACACCATTCATAATTTAGTCACAAGCCTTGGCTTCATTCTCCTCAGTCTGACCTGATCTACTGTCGACGCCGCTGAAAGGCCAGGTCTATAAAAGCATGAATTGGGCTCAGAAGTTTCAGGATTTGGGTATGGGTATAGCAACTATGATGACAAAGCTCACAGGAATTTCCAGACGTCTCCTGTGTTTCCACACAGGAGTGCCTTGCAACCAGTTTCAAGAGGGATAATCAGCCTTAACCCATTTTCAGTGTACAGGAATGGTATCTGTAAGAGGCTTCAATGCTAAAGTCTCCTTTTGCTTGTAGAATCCTTCAGACCAGAATCTTGCTGACCTAGAACCATACCAGGTGCTTTTGAGACCCCTTTGTCAGAGTGCTTTTAAACCATACAGTTTGTACCATTCTGTTTCACTTGCACTTTGGCTGACTTCCATAAACAGGTTCACTTTAGTGGTGACAGATTTTCTTTTCTAGTTTGGCAGCTTAGAAGATCAGCCTTCACATAACAACATTTTGCCCATACTCGGCATTTCTGAAACCTATATTTTAAGCTTCTGGTTTAAAGTCTAGCTTTGGAGCTCACACTTAAAAATGAGTCGAGAAACTGGGGAATGTTTAGGAAAGAACCAGAGAAATTATTTGGCATCTGGAAAACTGGATTACACTCATAAGATTTAAGGAAATTAATCTATTTTTAGCTTAAGGAAAGGTTAAGAATTTATTTGACTACAGTCTACAGGGAAAAAAAGGTGCAGATATTGGGAAATAGGGAACTTTTAAATCTAACAGACAAAGAACATGAGATTTTTTATTTATTATTAGAATACACGATATGAATAAGGTGCAATTTTCTTTTTATCATGAATGATGATTAACTATTGGACTAAGTTTTTTGGGTTTTTTTGCATTTGAATCTCCTGGCCCTGGTACAATAGAAGAATGAAAAATCTTCCAAACCTTTGTGTCAGAGACAGAAATGTGTCAAAAAAATAATATCTGGCCTGGGATCTGGATCAAGCATTGATTTCTTTTTACTGAATTGACCTTAGCTGGCTGAATCAGGAAGGTAGAGAAGCTGGTCATGGAGAAAGAGCCTGAATCTCCTTTGCATTTTTTTTCATATTTGCTGAATACTGTTTTTTAAAGTTACAGGTTTTGCTATAGGATTTTTTATTTATTTATTTTATTCTATGGAAAAATAGGAAGGAGTAGTATCTCAAACCATCTAGTTTGCTTTTCTTTTTTAAGGACTGTAAGGGTATACTTCCATGAGGCTCTGCATAGAAATAATGGTCTGCTTGAAATTTCATATCTGCTGGAAATTTCAATACAGAAATTATCCTCATTAAATCAAACAAACAACTCCCCAAACCCTTCCAGACACGCACAGGTACCTTCACCCACACTGGATAAATAAGCAGAGAATCTCCCTTGCTCATCAGAAGAATTAATTTGTGTGCCTCATTTGGATAAGGGTTACTTGGGCTGTAGGCATTGTAACTAGAACAATACATATGTTTACATCACAGCTTCCTCTTAAATTTTTAGAATTCAGTTATAATAGGGACTTCTGGGAATCTAGAAATGGGTAGCTTCTGGCTACTCTGCAAGAGTTTGTAAATTCCTCATGTCACAAAGTCAACCCAGATTCTCTGCGTCTAGCCCTGCATGACCCCAACAGAAAGTAAAGTAGCTCTTCTTACAGCATATCTGGAGAGTTCAGCTAAGACAGTAATGAATTTACAGGCTACCTAGCTTATCCAGCTAAGGTAACAGTTCCTGGCAATTCTTTAAAATGTTGATGAACATCATCTCTAATTTACCTGCTCAGACCTCAAGCTATCTGCTTTCCTTCCTTTTCCTTGTAGGCAAATATAAACCTTTATGTAAGCATTGGTAATTCAGTTTCAAAGCTCAGTAATTTTGTTACAGGGTCCTGATTTAGATCTTGCTTACTTCTCTTCATAACACTAACTTCAGTAGGGTCAGTCTTGGCTTGTACTATAGCTTCAGAAACCTTATTGTCAAATGTGCCTACATTGGGGTCCTGGTTTGGGCCAGGAGTGCTCTTTGGAAGTGAATCTCTCAGTTGGAGAGACTGGACAGTTACTAGTTCCTGCCTGATGCAATTAAGTCAGATGATGCACTCCAGGAACTCACCTACTTTACTGCAACAGCTAACTGGCTGTTCATGGGACCAGACTGGAGTCAGAATAGTCCATAGTAAAACACCGCAAATGTATATTTGTTTATTGTTGCCAACAGTAGATCCTCAGCACTAATTGTTTCACCTGTAAGTCTGCTTCTGTTGGCATCTCTGCCTCTTGCTGATGGAAATGTAGCCTCAACAGTCCACAGATTTTGTAATTTCTGTGGTATCATTACATGACTTGTAGTAACTGTAGTAATTGTGCTAGAGGCAAAATACTCAGAGTTTGACAAATTTAGCGACAGTTAGTACATGCGGTTACTGCCTCTCTTTGTATGTTGCTGATGCAAAAGGGATTGTTTTAGGCTACTGATGATGTGAATGTCCATATTTGTAGTTTTAATGGTGTGTAGGTGTAGGACTTGTGAAAAGGGTTATGTTAATCACAGAAAATAGGTTTGAAAGAAAACTTAGGAAAGCATGAATCCATCCTTCTGTCCCAAGTCACGTATGACTGCATGTAAACCATTCCTGACCAATATTTATTGAACCTAGAAAGACATAAAGTTTCTAGTTTTGTAATCTGTTATAAACATAGTATACAAAATGTTACAGATTTTTCCTAATAAATAATTTAATTCCCACAGAAACACAGGAGTTAAAAGATACCTAAGCATAGCTGTATAAAACCTTTTACAGCATTTTCTTACAATAAGCGGCAATTGGAAACTGGTCTGAGCTGGATACCTTAATGGGTATGTACTTTTTCAAACTTTCACTTTGCATGTTTGATTTTTTTTTTTTAAATTTCAGCCAAAGTGATACAGTCATTTTTTTCATTCACTTCCTTTTATCATTCTCTCTCCTTTGCTCCATGCTATAATGTTCTCAGATTATATCTTTAAAATTCTCTAGCCTTCCCAGCTGTTTGGAGAAAAGGTTCTCTTTATGTCAGGGGGAGCCTTTTTGCAATCTCTGTGGAAACTGAAATTGGTAAACACTTGGGAGAGAATTTTTGAACTTCCATAGTTAAAATGGCCCAAAAAATTCTGTCACCATTTGTCTTCACACTGGTTTTCCTCAGATAGATCCCAAAATGATGCTCAAGCTACATCTGTATCATCCCTATTGAATAACTGACTATGGTCTATATAGCTCAGAAATGACCATGCTGAATAACTAACTGTTGCTGCTACAAAATATTTGAGTATGCTTGTGATCAGGGCTACAGGAATTTCAGGAGCCTTTCCCCTTAATTGATTTCTAGTCAGCCTGGTCTCCTAAAGGAGAGCAGGTAATCTGTTCTTGCTGTGAGGAGCAGAGTAAAAGCAGAAGAAGGAAACTGAATAAATTCAAAGTGTGATGAGACAGAGACTGGAGGAGAGTCAGAAAAGAACTCTGGAGAAGGAACTGCAGAAAGCAGTTGGTAATGAATTAGGACAAGAAAACAAAAATATTGGATATTACTGTCATAGTTGGGTGAGAAATGATGGAGATCCTGCTGTTAGGATTGGAGAAGAGGGAAGAAATAGGAAACTGGGAGTCAGCTGTTCAAAAGCAGAATAATCAGAACAGGAATTAGAGTGGAAGAATCAAAGAATGAGCTGGGCTGGCCAAGTACATCAGGAACCAATGTATAGAACAGGGTAATTAGACAGGGATCTCTTTAGTGAGGCAGGATCCCAGGCCTTGGAATGGTGTGAGAAAAACTATGACTTTGTCATCTGCTTCAGATTCAGTCATACAAGGTTAATGCCTCTAGACTCTTTCACAGATGTGTTTTGCGAAGATAGTTGAATGCCCATGAAGTCTTCAGAAATTCTGTTGAGGACCTCTGTAGGAAGAATTGTAAGTTAATCATACTGCCTTTGTAAAAAGGTTTGAAGAGTGTGCAGGAAATAAGCAAGCCCATTATTTGAGCATAGTCCGTTCTGCACATCAAATCAGACAGGTTCTAGAGTTGAAGAAAGGATGCATGCCTCAATTTTTTTCCCTCTTGGTGTACTCAATCTGATACATCTGGACACTATGACATGAAGTGGACCACAGTGGTGAAGTACTGGGTGGCACATTACCCACCAGGCACAACTCCTCTCCCAGAGCTTCATCTGTGGGCTGCACACAGACTGCCACGGATCCATGCGTTTGGGGAAACCTGATGCAACACCACAGAAAAAGGAAGGTCCCATGTTGTGCTGAAAGGTATAGAGCTTGCAGTGGGAGAGAATGGGATGTGAGCCCATTGTCTGAGTCTAACTGTTGGTCTGTGAGACTTGGTAGGTCTGCACTCAGAGTATGATTATGCAACAAAATGTTATTGTAGATGAAATGTTCCTGGAGTGGATGAGAGGTGAATGATGATGTCTGTACAGACAGTTCTGTCATTTCCAAAGTCTGAATTCCAGCATTTGAATGGCAACTCTAACAATGCTCTTTTAACATAGATTCTTTTGTGTATCATTAATTTGTAATTTTGCAGTCTAGCTGTAGTCTGAGACAATGTATTTGTTTAGTGTGCTTCAAGAAGATGGGAACCTGCTTTTGTCTTCTTCATTCAGTGAGGAATATAATTTGCTCCTACTCTATTTCTCTGCACTTGTTCCAATACATTGCTGTCTTTCCAGATATATGTGACGTGAGAAGCAGCCCTGAAGGAACTATTCCCCACTCCCCCCCCCCCCTGCACTTCCAGAGTAGGCTTTGACAATACAGATAGCCAAAACAGCATATTCGTCTTTGTGAAAAGTAGATCAGAGGCTTACAGGCAACACAAGTAGGAATATCTCAGACTCCTTTGTTCTTCCTTATGTAACTTGCTCTCTTTCCTTAGGGTGACATCCCTTGGGTGTAGAAAGAGAAGAAATAAGGAGATTGGGTTGCACTTGACCTTGAAAAAAAGAAAATCCTTTTAAACTCAGAATTGCCTTTTTAGATTCTGTAGACATGGGGATATTGAAGAACGGAAAATATCACTAAAAATATGATGAAGCAGTAAGTTGAGTTTGAACCATTCCAGAAGTCTGTCTTCTCCAAAGAGATAAAGTTTGAGAACTTCAGCTTCAGAGGAACAGCTCTGGATATGAAAATTTTGGACTAAGCAACAGAAGAAATTCTATTAGGTGCAACAGAAGAAATTCTATTAGGTACAACAGAAAAAAACAGATCATGGGATTAGGTGTCTCTGTGATTTAAATGAGGTTTGAATTAAGATCACTAAAATTACCTTGAATGCAATTTAAGTGGGATGTTGTCTCCTATCTGCAGAAATAAGAGTTTGAACATCTAGTCCCTGTTTGTTTACATCATGAAACAGCTAACACAGTACCTGGTGTGATTTACAGACTGCATGTTGCATTGGAGACGTGACGCCCAGTGTTACAGGGATTGCTGAAGTTTGGGAGGGAAGTGTCTTAGCAGTGGTCCATGACAGAGCTTGCTTAGGGCGTAATTAAGCCAGTATTGCTAGGGACACCTGCTATTCAAGGAAATTCTAATCATCTTTTTTTCAGTTAAATAGCTTTTCTTTCATATTCTTCACTTCTTTGGATCCTTATGCTAAAGAGTCTTGTATCCTGTCCTATGCTGCACACTCAAGTGCTTGTGATTCTAAGTGCACACCTGCTGAATTGTTTTTAAATAAACTTTGAGTAACACTTAATATGTTGCCTTTGCACACTCAGATTTTTAATAAAAGCTTTGGAAAAGAGGTGTTCACACCTAACGTTCCGGTCAAGCTCTCATGTCATGCTTTTTTGAGGACATCATGGTTTTAGCTAACTTCCTTGGTACCTAATCATAGCCTGTAAAACAGAATCAGCATCAAAAGACTTGTGTGGCCATTTGAATTTCATAGCCTTCAGAAAAAGAATTAGTGTTATACAGTATTTCTGTTTTCTTTTCCTTAGTACACCTCCTAGAAGCTTAGAAATAGATTCCCAGTGAGCCACTGAAGTGCTTAAATTACTGCAAACACGAAGAGCTGGTATAAATAGGCTAGTTCACTATATATAATTAACAGTGTGCAAATATGCCATTTTTAGCCTTTGTAAAAGTTCATGCAGCTCAGTAGCCAGCAGCCAGTGCAGAGTTCAGGGACCTGATTTTAGAACAACATTCTTAGACCATGACTTGCCACCTTTAATTCATGCCCTTGCCTTCAAGCAGTGGTGCTGGCCTTGCCAAAGGACGCAATAGTTTGGGCTTTGGCTTGGGAGGTAGGGTAGGAGCTGCTTTTATCACAGTCCTGAATTTATAGCTTAAAGCACCCACTCTCAGGCTGCCTTGTAAGGCAGTTTCAAGCCCAAGAGATGATCGTATGTTTCCTTTTGAATGTATAATCTGATCTGCACAGGTGGGCTCCCATGAGCAGTGCCTGAAAACAGTTCTGCAGAGCGCTTTGTGGATAGTATGCAAGGCCTTTATGTAGAATAAAGGGATTTTTTTTTGAAGGTTCAAGTTTATTCATACACTATGTCCCTTGAAGTATTTGAGGCAGAGGTGGTGAACTAAGGTTCAGATCCCTGTGCATTATTGGAATATGGAGTGTAACTTTGCCATTTAAACATCAAATACATAATTTTGCCTCTAAATTTCTTCTTCATGTCATTTTTCCATTGTATGTTCTATTTTTTGTGAATGAAAAGTATGTTTTAGATAGTAGTGGAGTTAGAAAATAGCATCTCATCAACTATGATATCTGATCAGGGGGCAGCTGCTGCAATCTGCTCTGGCTCTTGCTTTGGAAATGCTGTGGGCTTGCCAGCTGGCTGTCTTGCTAGGGTCTTGATGAGTTGCCTTGATTTTTGGGCACACTTGAATAATTCCCTAAAATAATTTCAACAGGTACTGCTTATGTTTTCCTTTTTTTAATACTTGCTTCAGTTCTTTGGGAAGCATTCTTTATTAAAATGTATGTGTACATCTCACATGTGTTCCACCTAACATGGCACCAATGCAAAAATCTTTAATTTTAAGTCACACTCGCCTAGAAAACAACGGTGGTCTACGACAACTCCACTAAAAGTCGATGGGAGCTGTGTGCCTTAACTCTTCGGAGATGCCCGTGTCATGCAGTGGAACCCAATAGAGGCAACCCTGAACCAGTACTCACTTGACTCCTTCCCACCAAACCAGAGGTGGAGGCAATGTAGCCATCTCACAGCAGTGGAGCAGTCACACTAAGTATGGTTTATTTGCTTATGAAGCACAGTTTATTCATTTCACCGAGTGTGACTGGGTTATGGCTGTATTCCTCTGGGACCGGCACCTAAAATCATTTCACTGTGTCTACCTGTGCCATTTTGCCATGCAGGGAGACTTGAGGCTATTTCAGGGATTGCACTGCCTTGCATTATTCTGCATTCACAGAATGCCCTTTGGAAGTTGCAAATATTTTCTCATCTGAAGTTTATCATGTGATTGAACTAGGGTTCAGTTAGATAGTTAAAATATTTTCTACTCATTCATGCTGGTCAGTATGTCGGCTTCAAAAGAAAAATGGAAGTGATTATCTCTGTGGGTTATACAATTGTTCTGGAGCTGCACTACAATCTTTTGCTAGTGTGCTGTATTGACCAAGCTGTGGGAATGTTTCTTGTTTATTTTTGTTTAGTTTAATATGGGTCTGTTAGGAAAAACAAGCAAGAATAGGAAAAATTATAGCTGAATATTACAGACATCTGCAAACCCTTACAAGTTTTTTCAAGTGCAAACTTTGACGAAAAATAGTAATATTTTCAGATATGTGAGCCAGTACTGAGCCAACTTGCTATTTCAAGACAGTGAAATAGAGGTGTCTTAAAATCCAGCTTTGCAAGTGTTTTGCTCCAACTGTCAAAATAACAATGCATTTACAGAAATATCTGGATGGGTCCATCACATAGATACTTTAAGGTGACTTTATTTATTTAAGATATTAAAAATTACTTTAATGCAAAACTGTTTGTGATTTTTGAATTGGATTTTTCTGATTGTTTAGAAGAAGAAGTATTTCAGAAAAATAAGCAGCACTCGGTGCTTTCCAGGACTTTTTAACCAAAGATTCTTCTGTAGCCTTTTTTTGTCCTAATTTTCCATACGCAAATGGCAAGCATGCTATCTGTCGCGGTCTCACCTGCTTTTCCACTTGCAGAAAATGCATCTTAGTTGAGGCACTGACTGAAAACTGGGTTCTGCAAGCAAGCTATCAGCTGTAAAATAGTTCCTACTCCCTTTCTAATGCAGTATATATCGCACTTTTCTATAAAAGGGGTTTGTGTCAAGAAGAGGGATTGAGAACAATTTACTGAAAAATATACTGTAACCTGCTGGTAAAGATACTCTCCTGGGATATAAAGGTTCAAATCCCATCAAAAAGAACAGGTATGTGTTTGAACATGAGTCTCACATCTGACTGAAAGGCCCTGCTTTTGGGCTGCTTGGAAAAAAAAAAAGATGCCACGTCTTCCCCAGAAATTCTGTGAATGTCTTCTCAGTTCATCCCATTAATTGTTAATATTTAGGTGTTAAAAAAAATGGGACAACAGAGACTCTTAATTCATCTTGAAATAATAAAAAAACCCCACTGATTTTTTGCTTTGTTGAAGAAAACAAAGATTTACATTTCTGATCCAACTCTGTAATTTTTCCACCTGATTTTTAATTGTCATTAATATGAAAAATAATTTGCTTGAAGAGACAGAATCATAGATTTATAAGCTTGTATAGGAAATGAATTTCTCAATAGGAACAGTAGATAGTACAGCAGATAGTCTGGAATATTCTTGATTTCAGAATTAGCAGGAAGAGAAGTATGGAGATGCAGCTTGAAAAGGACCGTGCTGCTTCATTCATTCTAATTTGCACTGTCCTCAGAATGGACTGGGCAAAACAAGCATTTCCCAGCACATCCATCTATGGCAATAATTGGTAATTTGATAAAGTACATTTGCAGCTCGGGAAAGTTCCTTTGTAACTACATTACCCAAAACACGTATCTCCACCATAGTGACAAATAATGCAAGATTATTCCATTTTTAACTATTATTCTGAAGAATTCATAGCACTGAAACCCATTAAATAAAAATGCTTTAACCTGTTTAATACTGGAGCTTTAATGAATTATGTATGAAAGTAACTTCATCTAGATTGTGCTAAGTAGCAGAACTGTGTTTTGCTTCTTGTTTGTTTATACCTTTTTTTCTCTTTTCACAAAACAGCTTATGTAAAGTAGTTCTAGAACAAGTTTTAAAACCAGGTTTTGACTTTGTGCCACCGTCCACTGATGAACACAATTGATGTGGGTACGAATAACAGGATTTTGACTTTCAATATACTGGGATAAGCTAGATAAAAACACATGCAATACCAGGTACATTTGATGTCAGAAATTTTTCTTCTGGACATAAACTTAAGGTCCGGATGGTGTTGGTTCTCAGAATTTGGCCCTAAATCTTTTACCAGAAATGAATTAATAAGATGAAGACCTAATGAGATATAATATTATTTATAAATTCAGTATTTATTTGAAATGCACAGTAATATATGAATTATTTTGTCTTTGTTTATTTTATCTGAGCTCAGAAGGATTGCTTTTTGCCCTAGACGTCCATGAATAAATAAGTTCCTCTTTTATTATGTGTGCTGTGCTTCTGTAGCACTAGCAGGTCAGTTAAACCAGACTGGCACAGTTATGTGCTGCAGAATGAAGAATGGAGCATTGTTTTCCCTTGAAAGCTTGTTTTTGCTTTCAGTTCATCTGAAAAGGACCTCCGTTCATTGAATCAACCCCGTCTTGCTGAATGCTCCATGTGGCAAGTAAAGTCTGAAGAGCCCCCTATTTTTGCAAAACAAGACTGATGTTAAATCACTGTTTTTACTACGCTTGATTAATGCACCTCTCCTATGCAGCTTGTAGTCTTAAAAGCGTGCTTATCAAGATCAAGTCTGGTTAAGCCAAATGTTTAAACAAAGCACAGGTATGTTGATATTTGTTTTAGCATTTGTAACTCAGTTCCCAGTATAAGTGGGAGAATGGTCAAAAGATAGAAGAAAATAAGGGTCATGGTATGAAGAGCTCACCCCAATTATCATCTATCAAAGCTACAGCACTGTGTAACTTGAAAAAGAGTTCTGAAAGCTTGTGACCACCAAGGAGGAGTGGCATTGGTAATAAACTTCATGATTAACAAATTGAATGCAAGGGGGAAAAGGAAGATATCTTATCAGCAAGGCCCACTAGACGTAAACTTTCCACATTAGGTTCTCAAGTGTAATTACATGTGCAAAGGCACTTTTTGAAAAGGCGAGCAGTAAAATATGGGTATCAAAGTATGTCCCCTTACATAGTGAATAGCTTAACATGCCCTGTCGTACAGTTTTTAATTACTTTTGTTAGTGCCTTTTTAAACATCCAAGACTAAACGGAATATCACTTGTACTTCAACATGTAGGACCAACTGCAATATTTTTTTTTTTTTCCACAACTTTGGTTTATTCATATTTACACATTTTGGATCAGATTCTACTTCAACTTTGGCCTGGTTGTTGAGCATAACAGCTACCTTTTGCTGACAGCACAGCTGTGTGTCTTTGTGATACCTCATTTAAAATGACAGTGCTCGTGTGCATGAGAACATTACCAAGTCATATTTTATCTCATCAGTGGCTAATAAGCTTTTGATGTTAACAACCTGTCTCCTTGTTACTATCTCATAGTGCTCTCCCAGTGCAGTGAACTATTCAAATTTCATTTTTCCTCTGGGATTTATGCTTTCCTAAAGTGCTCCTTACTTTAGCAAAATTCTTTTCTTTTCTATTCATACAAAACTTCCACCACTTACATCATGTCTGCAGCAGCCAAAAGTGAGCACAGCGTATCACAGAGCAAATGGAGATATCTACAGAGACTTACTGTGTAATTTTGACATCCTGCAACAAGTAAGAATTGTTATTCTTAATATGACATGCAAGAATAAAAGAAAGTCAGAGAACAATATCATATAGTTATTTAAATATGGTACCTGTCTGGATGGATTAACTTTACAAACATCAGTGAACTAGACATGGTCGTACAGATGGAAAAAAATGATTACACCAAGATTTCTTGAGCTATGAGCCACGAATCAGGGAAGAACTCTTCAGTTTATAGGAGATCAGAAAACTATTTTTGGGGAGACTGTAGGAAAAATGCCAGGTAATGAGGAGACATTATAGACGATAATGGAAGTTTTATGTATATACATATTTCCAAAAGCATCTCTGCATAGAAAGATCAAGTCAAGACTCCTTGACTTGCTGGAAATAACAGTACTTAAAAACATAGTATAATAATTTAATATTGGAAAAACATAATTTCTGAAGCAGTTTGATGTTGTAGATGCCCTTAGCTGAACACACTTTCAAGAACTGGAGATTTTTCAACCCTGAAACATTCATGTCTGCACCATGAGTGAAAAGACACTTTCTAGCTGGGGACAGCAGCAATGGTAAACATAAACTGGTGAATTATACCTTCTATCCACAGTTCAGTGTTTTCAAAGATATCAAAATATTGTAAACTGCAGGGGTCTTGTCAGTTAGCTGTATTTAATTCTCACTTATTGCCAGCTGGACCTAGATTTGTCCTAGGACTCTATTGGCCCAGGCCTGTATAGAGTTAAGGCAAAAAGGCAGTCATTGTCCCCAAAGGTATGTGGTTTAACCATATGGCTAAAATGTGGATATCATAAATGAGTACTATAGTACACTAAGACAAAACTCCTCACCTAGAAAGGAATTTATTAGCAGCCTAAATGTTCTCAAGCTTTTTGTAAGCATCCCAGACATGCAGGCACAGTTTGAAAGAAGGCAGGTTGGCTGTCCAGCTGTTGACAGCTGCTGCCCGATACAGGTGAGACTTCACAAGAACAAGTGCAAAGCTTTGAAAATCAAACTATGCATAGTAGTGGAAGATTTTATTCCAGCATGATCAAAGTAGAGACATTGTTTAGAGCATTATAAGCAAGAGTTTAATTAGAAACTGTCTGCTGGAACTCAGTCTGCCTGTGAGTGCCTTACACCATGTGCTCCAGGTCTTGCAGTTGTCTGTGATTGTCTTTGGTGATTCCTGTTGCTCAGTTTATGTGCCTCTTAAAAAGTCTTTAGGAACTAATCTTTGAGTACTGAATATGACAAATACGTTCTGAATAAAGGGTGAAGGACTTTGAAATACAATCATATACTGTTCCAGATGACATCTGCTTGAGAAACATATAGGAAAATAAACATATTTTTCCTGGGGACTCTCTTGCTTTTAAAAAAAACCAATAATTAACCATGCATTTTGAGGAACACTCAGAGCTTCATGAATTTTAAGAGCAAAAGGGACCGTTGTGTTCATTTAATGACAGTGCCTAGGCTGCACATGATTTCTGCATTGATATAGCATATTTTGAAAAAAAAGGTATGATTTTAAAAAGACAAAAATGCTTGAGAATCCAACTGTCTCCTAATACTTTCCCAGTGATTCTTTAGGCTTGCAGTTGAAATGTAAACCTGAGTCTGAACTTTATCTTTCATTGTTTTCTGGTTACTGGATCTCATTATACATTTTAAAAATTGTTATTGTAATGAGCTATAAGCCAGGAATCTTTTACTTACTTGTTTTCGTAGATGATGATCAAGTCACATCTTCTAACTGATAAACTAATTAGAGCTTATTGATGCTTTCACAGATGGATTTTCCATATTACAAGTTATTCTGAAGATCTTTTTTGAATCCCTTCTAACTTTTTGCCAAGTAATTTTTAAAGTGTGAACTGCACAGCATGACATAATATTCCAGTAATGGTCTCACTAATACTCTTCACAGAGATAAATACCAGCTCTTCAGTAATCTTAGTATTTGCTGGCTTAAGCATCCAGGAATCACAGTCATTTTCTTATCTATAGCACCATGCTGAGTGTTCATGCTTAATTAGCTCATTTGCTATATGACCGCAGAATTTTTCTCAGTGTAAATGTGCTTCAGAATGTGGTTTCCTATTTTGCTCTTAGATCTTGTTTTTGTCTCTGCAAATTACATGGTCTTCAAAAAAATACATCTTCTGGGACAATCAGATTGCTGTGCATAGCAGCTCTATACACTGTTACTTGGCACTCTGCTGATTTCATGTTATTTTCAGACTGCATATGTACAGAATTTAGCATTTGTTCATCTGTTACACATCTTTGCTGTTGTTTACAGCAGTAAGGAAGAATTCGTATCCATTAGTGAGATAGTAATGAAATCAGATAAAAACAGATGGATTAAAGATAGGTGGATATCTTGTGGCAGGAGCATCTTTAGCCACTAAGTTGAACCCACCAACATTCACAAGGCAAAACTGCAAAATATGTAGTTGCCATATTTTAGGAATAATAATGTAAGGTGCATCCTTTGCTATACATGCTCCTTCTATCTAGAAAGTTTGCGGGAGGGTAATAGCATTTCATATGCTTTTGGTTTGGATTTTGCCATTGAGTTGCGATGCAGGATAAGAAGTGTTTCCACAAGGAGATAGCTGATGTACAGTGATAAAATATGAGCTAAGGGCCTGGGATACTGTTTGGGCTCTGTGGATGAGAATAGTGTGTTACTCTCAATGCACCTGGCTTTGACTATTCTCTGTTTGCACACAAAAAAACTTTTTTCTGTTTCCTTTGAGGCAAAGAGGTTGTGCACCTGAAAAATAATGCATTATCTGCCAGGTGCAAAGATACCATTTTATTGGTTGAAAGTGTTAAGTCATTCAAGTGCTAATGGAGTAGGCCATGAGTTTTTGTTCATTAAAGACTGTTTAGTTGCTACGATGTGACATGAAGGTGCATAAGAAAATCATGACTTCAGAAGGATGGTCAGAAAAGCTACACGTTTGCATGTGTCTGCATACAAGTGCTTCTTGCAGTCCATGTGATCTGTAGGCTGTACTTTTTGATCCTCTGTGCAGCAGCATTTGAAATATTAAGTAGGGAACTTTGAAAAGAGAAAATTGGGGTTTTTAACTCACAAATAATATTTTGGAAGTGTGCAGCTAGGTAAAGGCCAAATTAGAACCCTGGTGACCAACTGTGGTGATAAGTGGTTGCAGATATATATAGACATATTGTATTTAGAACAAATGCACCATATAAAACTAGATATCTTCAGTAAATTCACAACAGATTAAATTATTCATATAGACACTTACATTATGATTTCATGACATGATAAAGATCACTCTTTAAAAAACAACAATGACCAAGTAATGCTTAACATGATTATCAGTTATTGGACATTATTTAATTTGCAAATCATTTTAAAGGTTCTTTCTAATGCAACACCTGTCTTCTGTAACACTGATGTGGTAGTTTGTTTACAGCTGTTTTTATAAGATCTAAGTTTACATTGAAAATATTTTTCTTTGCACTGATAAATAAATTATTGCCATCTTGTCTGGGAATTCTTGGTGAACAGGCTGACACATTTCTTTTAGGTTTTGTATTTAATAAGGTATTTTTTCAATACCATTTGGCCTTCAGTAATAAAAGTGAAACAATTAGACAAGCTTTCTATGAAAAAGAAATTGCAATACTAAGATGCTAAATAAAATAAGATGCTAAAAAGAAGCTAGAAAAATGTTGTCTTTTTTTTTTTTTTTTTTTTTTTTTTAATGAGACATTCTAGCAATGTATGGACTTCCATGGGTAATATCTCTTAAAGATGTGTTGCATCAACTGTGATGAAAAATCTGCCTTCACCAAACTGTAGTTATCTGCTATATAATCTACTTGCCTTATCCACTGATACAGTTCTTCTCCCTGAGTATTAAAAAGGATAGGGTAGAATGCTGATATATGCATAGAATTCCCAAAGGAAAAAAGTTTCCTCAATCTGTAAATGACCTCTCTCGGACTAAACTGAAAACAATACTCTTCCTGTACTAGCACGCTTGAGTTTTCAAGAATAAATTTATCTTGTGCTTTCTCATTTAGAACTTTATTCTCCTATCTACAATCCCATTTTTCAGATTTTCATTTTCAATCATTTTCATACTAATGGTTGCATGACCATATAAGTGTCTTTTAGTGGCTCAGTAGTGGAAACAGCAGAGCCAAGAGTTTGTCCTCTGGAGAATATGTTTCTCATGCTGCGAAACAAAGGGTAGCCCTGCAGCTTAAAAAAGGATCACGGTGACAAATACAAATTTTCATGCTGAAGGGGTATAAGGCTTTGATCCGCCATCTTCCTTACATGTGAAAGCTGACTATGCAAAAGGAGAGAAGCAGGAAAGGAAGGTGTGAACTGCTATGTAATATAGTGCTGGTTTGTACTGGGTTTATGAATGCTTCATATGGCATGGGCTGTGAAGTAAAATTATTGAATGTAGTTATTACATTTTCTTTTATAAAATGTGGTAGTCTGTCCTAATAAGGGCATACTGGAGAGAGAAGAGGAGAAACAACAATATATGAGATGGTAAATAATAGACAGTGGCTTACTTCCAAACTCTAATCTGAAGAGACTTTGGAGGTTAGGAAATCTAAATAGTTGAAAACTCTCTATAGAGGAAGGAAATAGGAAGTTTTTTATGCACCTTTACAGAGACTTGATGCAGTTGGCAATGATGGTAACTGTTGCAGGAGCTGGTGAACCTTAAGGAATTTATAAAATACATATAGACTGCATATTTTTCTATCTTTTTTTTCTTAAAAGTTGTGTTTCTTAACATTATAATACTTAACTTTAGGAAGGCCTTTCTGGAAATTTGGTGATGGCTGCTCATCAAGATGAATGTCTTTTAAAATGGCCTGAAAGCCTTGTGTGTTTTGCTGTCAGGATGCTAACAGCTGATGTTTCAGGCTGAGGACTGAAGCACTCTTGCATGCCACGAAACAGTGATGGTTGCCTTGTGCAGAAATACATCACAGGGATAAGCTGTTGGTCAATAAATAATGTTACTTTTGTGGCAGGAGCATGTTTCAAGTGAACTGTGTTAGTGTGTTAGTGTCTGTGTTTCATTCTGTTAAATATAAATCTGCTTACAGATAAGCATGGTGAGTATCAATTGATATTCTACATCAGCAAGAACTGTGTGTGTGGACAGAGAGCCGAGTAAATTCTAAACAGACTTAAGCTTGAATTTTGCCATACTTCTCAAAAGGCATTGCCTTACAGGGGTCAGAGAAGGAAAACGGAGCTTTTAGAGAGAACCTGGAATTCAGGCTCATTTCTTGCCAACAGAGTGCTTACTTTCCATATTTTTAGATGGCAGCTACTCTGTCTATGTAGCCTTCATATTTTCTGCTATTCCAGGTTGTAGGAGGCCTTTCTTTTCCCCTGTCAACTCCTGTCCACACTCTTCATTACCTCATTTCTAAGAGTCCTAGCAGCTTTTTAGTAGTGTTGTGAGTGGCATCTCTTTTGGTCCCTTTTCCCAAGCTGCCTCTTTTCCCAAGGCTCCTTGTGTTTTTCATCTTTATTGTTCTCTTATGAGGGAAAAATGGATATAGAAGTACGGGAAGAGGCTTTTGGAGTACTTCAAAATTATAAGATTAAAGTTTTTGTATTTTAAATGAATAATATAAAAGAAGGTGGAGGAAGGTTTGAAGGCAGTTTTGGAGAGCCTGTCAACATGATGCTGCTTTTCTTCATTTTATTTGTTTCAGTTCTGTTTTTCCGTATTTTATCTTCTGTTTTGAATGCTGTGTTCATTCTCTTTCCCTTTTCTGTTGCCTGATTCCCTCCTGACTTCATTACAACTCCTGACCTGCGCCAAGAGAAGCTTTCTTTTTCGTGTTCCCATTGTTTCAGGATCCTAGGATCTTGTTTACTTTCTTCTGTTAATGTGTTAATCACTGTGCTTTCTAGTCAGGCATATAGTTGTTACCAATAACAATGTTGTGTTTTTTCCATTTGTACCACATGAACTGCAATGAAGGCTCCTTCCTCCTCAGGGGGAGGACTCCTCACACTCTTCCCCTGCTTCAGCGTGGGGTAACTCCCATGGGCGACAGTCCTCCACAAACTTCTCCAAGGTAAGTCCTTCCCACGGGCTGCAGTTCTTCATGGACTGCTCCAGTGTGGTCCTTTCCATGGGGTGCAGTGCTTCAGGAACAGACTGTTCCAGCATGGGTCCCCCACAGGTTCACATGTCCTGCCAGCAAACCTCCTCCAGTGTGGGCTCCTTTCTTCACAGGTCCTGCCAGGAGCCTGCTCCAGTGTGGGCTTCTCATGTTGTCGCATTCTCCTTTGGGTGCATCCACCTGCTCCAGTGTGGAGTCCTCCATGGGCTGCATGGATATCTGCTCCACCGTTAACCTCCATGGGCTGCAGGGGGACAGCCTGCCTCACCATGGTCTTCACCATGGGCTGCAGGTGAATCTCTGCTCTGGCACCTGGAGCACCTCCTCTCCCTCCTTCTTCACTGACCTTGGTGTTTGCAGAGTTGTTGCTCTCACATACTCTCGCTCCTCTCTCTGGCTGCTGTTGCGCAGGGTTTTTTTTTCCCCTTCTTAACTATGCTATCACAGAGGTCCTACCACTGTTGCTGATGGGCTTGACTTTGGCCAGCAGCGGGTCTGTCTTGGAGCCGGCTGGCATTGGCTCTATCGGACATAGGGGAAGCTTCTAGCAGCTTCTCACAGAAGCCACCCCTGTAGCCCCTCCACTACCAAAACCTTGCCACGCAAACCCAATATACACCATTAAGCAAAGTTATAACAACAGTTTAATATTGTTATGTATAACACAGATTCTAGCACAGTTCTTTGTCTAGGACTATGGCTTCTAGGTATTTGTGTAAGATAAACAAATTATATTTAATAAGAGAATGTAAGAGGATGCAGCACCTTATCCCTGCTTTCTCCCCTGGTTGACAGAACAGACTGCAGACACTGATTTACTGCGATACGGTGACTAACGACCTGTCTGCTACTTGACTTCAGCAAACAACTTCTGAATTTCTTAATTTGTAGCATCCATGTTGTTCAAACTTACATTAAATCACGTACATAAACTCAGATTAACTCACTCCTTTTAGCTTTTTAATATCCTGATATTTTTTAGGTCAGAAACATTTGATCAGTATTTACGATAATGATTATGTTATTTACTAAGGTTGTGGGGTTCTCCCAGTCTTTGTTTCAGCAGGAGAAATGAGACTCAATATGTCTCCTTGAAATCCAGGTAGTTTTTTAAAAAAGTATGAATAGAAAGATCAGCTGTTCAGACTGGCTTTTCCTGTGCTAAAAAGGTTATCTGACCTGTTCTCCTTTTAGTCTTGTCAGAATTATCTTTTTTACATTGTGGTTCATCCACTTTTTTTTGATGTTCTTATTTAAAACTGTCAGTTCATTAAAAATAGTGCCTGAATGCAGATTAATGGCTTGTTACGATATTGGCCTGATCAACTACTTATTTCTATTACAGAAAGGGTGACTATTGGCAAGAGTAATAAATATACCATAAATTGCAGGGTCAGATCATTAACTGCAGTTGTTATGCCTCTAATATTTTATCTGCTTCATCACTCCTCTGTCTACAAACCTATCTCGGCTAGGAAAATTTTAATGCTCCAAGTCTCTAAGCAGCTTTATATAGCTGCCCTATCTTTTAAAAATCAAACTCAGTTGTCCCTCAGCTAAGGAATTTTACCTCCAAAATAAACTGGTCTGACTACAGGAGGGGGTTGTTCAATCATGCGCAAGTGATGATTTAAAATCTTGCATCTATCAGCCCTTCAGAGTCAAAAAACGTAGGCTTGACAGTAAAATTTCCTGGATGTCCGGTAGGGCCATGCAACTCGACTTCTGGTTTTGTAAGAGTCTGAAAGATGGAACAGTAACCTTATGGGTTGTTTGGGTTTTTTGTTGTTTGTTTTTATTATTTTTTTTTAAGAAACATCTTAAATGCATCTTCTGTAATTTTCTTTTCCTCAAACCTCTTTCCAGTTAGAAAAGCCTAATAATTTTCATAAACCATTTTCTCTCCACAATGTTCCAACATTTTAGAATAGCTTTTTTTTCCCCTGAAACATGTCAAATACTGTATTAGAATGCTTTCTGGGACTGTCTGCATAATTCCCAATTAGGTAATGCTCCTCTCAAAAAATTATGGTGATGATATATTTATCAAGAAACCCAATTTTTTTAACCTTAAGAGTACATGTGTGTATTGTGTATGTGTATGTGTGTATTGTAACATATATATTTATATATATTTTATATATATTACTTATACATATATACACACACATATATATATAAACAGGCTGGAATTAAGGCTGGAAACACATTTCCATATGCTTGACTTTGGTTTTTGATAATGCATGCATATATTATTTACTGCACACTAATCAAACTCTCCTATGAAATAAAAAAATATGCGTTTTCTCTGGAGCTTTATGGTTCATCATATAAAATCTGAGTGCTTCAGAAAGATTTCATATTGAGACCAGTCCAGAAAGTGAACGTATCTATTTTATAGGCAAGTGACTTGGTCCAGAATACTACATTCTATTAAATTTGTCTCCCAGTTTGTGGTTCCTAGGACCTGAATTTTGATGTTTTAGCTTAAATTAAATTTCTTCACACTGAATTCAGGTGCTCCTGTGAATCATAAGAATTTTGAAAAATCTGGGCTGAGGATCAATTACAGTTGACTACATTTCCAAAACGCAGTGGATTATCTTGCTTCCTTCCCTGGATGCTATCCATTAAGTACACGGAGTGAAGCAAGAATGATACGGTGAAGAAGGTGTACCTCTCCAACTAGCTTGATGCCACTAGACACATGGGAGATAGGAAAGTAGCAGATGATGAATGATGGGAGAGCTACTGTAGAGAGAATTTTTTCAAGGTGGTGGAGATGGAGCTCAGACCACTGCCTCTTATTTCACTAAGGAGGTTAAAAAAACAGAACAAAATTCAGGTGCAGTTGGAGGCACCTGTTTTGGAGGGTGGGGATGAGAGCAGGTAGATGGGAAAATAGGAATACAGCTGACCTTTTCTACTGCAGTTGAAAACCTTGAAATTCTGCTAAGTATCTTTCCCCTCCTGATAAGGAAAGGTGAGTAAACTTTTGACAGATGGAGGAGTCACAATATTTTGAATGTGTTGGTCTGGAGAAAATAATATAAAAGCTCTGGGCATTTCACTATCAGCTTAGATATCCTATATTAATTTCCCTTTACAAACTTAATATTCAAAAAGTGAGAGTTTAGTTTAAATGTGAAATCATCTTTTTTTTTAACTGAAAAAGGAGTCTTTTGTCTGAGCTGTCACTGCAGCATAATTTATCCTGCATTTATTACGATGCGCATTCAGTCGCTATTCATTTTTTATTTCCTAGGGTTAATTAGAGTTTTAAAGTATACTTACTCCCCCACTGCTACATAATTACAGCTTATAATGAATTATCTCTGAGTTTTGAATGGTTACTGTGGCTTCTCATAGTTTAACAGATAAACCTGGAAATAGGAAACACATGTTGCTGCCCATGGTAGGGGGGGTTGGACTAGATGAACTTCAAAGCTCCCTTCCGACCCAAAATATTCTGTGATTCTATGTATCAATCTCCTGCTCAGATTCGCAGATACTGTGCTGCCTATTGAGCTCCTCTTTTATTATAGCTACTTTTTTTAAAAGATATTCTAGCTGGGATCACTTGCAGCTGCTATATCCACCAGTGCCTTCAGGTGTTAGGAGGACTTCAGGGGCTGGAGGTCCATATAAGCTAAGGTCTGGACAGTTATTTTAGTCCATAGGAGAGAGGTTTGGTGATTCCTGACCCTCCAGTTTGCTGGGAAAGGGGTCCTTTCCCTCATGGGATGCTCAGGGCTCTTCTTGGGGGGAGTGTGATGTGGGGGTGGGGATGTCAGCATAGGTAGGCTGTAGTGTTTCTGTTTGGCTTTCAGCATCAGCCTTGCAGTTGCAGCGTGTGGACACCATTTTCTTTCAGCAGGACACAGTCTCCTTACAGTTCTCAGAAAAAATGGCCCACTTACTTATAAAGTGGTAATCCTTTTGAAAGATGATGTCTTTCTAATTCTAATTCCCTGGAGACCTTTAGCTTCCGGCTAGGCTTACACAGCCACCAGCTAGCTGGGGCGACTGTGAGGGCTTAAGCCAAAGCCTGCTGGTGAGCAGAGCTTGCAGCAGCCCAACAACTTGCCTCTGATTAAAATAACAATGTGAAGAATTGCAGGACACTATGGGTAACGGAATGGGGTACTCCCTCAGTGGAACTGTTGTGCATGGTAGCAAGTACCACAACAGCCGTCTAAGTGAAACCAAAGGAGAGTACGAAACAAGAAAAACATATTGAAAATATTTCTCCTTATGTCTTTCATTATAACTTTGGATTTGTCCTTGTTGGATATCGTAGGGTCCCAATTGGCTCACCCACCCGGCTGTCTAGGTCCCTTGGGCTGGCAGCCCTGCTTCCAGTGTAGCAGCTGCTCCTCCCAGTTTGATCTCATCTTCAAACTGTATGAGAAAGCACTTTGCCATGTCCTTGAAATCACTAAAAACATGTTAAAGAGGGCAGGTTGCAGGAAAGACCCCTGCAGTACCCTACTTGTCAGAGGCCTCCAGGCAGAGTATCACCTATTCTTGACATGCCTCTGAGCCAAACCATTCCAGCATATTTTTTTTTTCTGATCTATTTAGCCACTTACCCAGACCATAATGCCCTAACTTGCATATGAGACTATTGTATGGGATGTTGTTGAAAGCCTTGGTGAAGCTCAAGTAAAGGACATCCACTATTCCTCCCTTATCAAGAAATGCAGTCTTTCATCACAGAAAGAAATGAGGATGGTCAGGCATGATCTACTCTGGGTAAAGCCAGTCATGTTGTCTTTCAGACACCCAGAATTTATATTCAAAAGGACATCCTCTGTGACACACTCCTCAGTCAAAGTGAGTTCGCATAGCCTTTAGATCCCCTGCTGATGCTTTAGCCCTTTTTGTAAGATAGATGCAACATTTACTTTTTTCAAGTTGTTGGGAAGTTCTCATCTCTGTGAACTTTCAAAGATGATACAGCGCTGTGGTGGACTCACCTTGGCTGGCAGCTAAGCCCACACCTCTGCTCACTCACAAACCCCTAACACCCAGTGCAGTGAGGGAAGAGAATAGAAATTGCAAAAGTGAGAAAATTCATGTGTCATATGGCCTGGAATATCTCTTTGGTCAGTGTGGGTCTTCTACCTGGTTGTGTCTCCTCCCAACCTGCCGTGCACCCGCAAGCTATGATGAGGCAGGCAGAGTGAGAATCAGAGAAGGCTTTGATACAGTGCAAGCACTGTTCTGCAACACCTACAGTGTTAGTGTGTTATCAGCATTGTTTTGGTCACAAATCTAAAACGCAGCACCAGAAAAGCTGCTGCAAAGAGAATTAGTGGGCAGCCACAGTACAAGACAGGGCCTCAGTATGACATTGGCTTCCTCTCTCACCTTTATTACATGCAAGCTCTCCAGTCCCGTGTGCTGCTCAGGGTTGAGTAACCCCTGACTTGATCCCCATCCGCTGCTGGTTGCTCTCCTCCATAGTCCTGCTTCAAGGCCCGAAGGCCTGGGAGACCTTGCTGCTAAAGGTGGAGGCAAAGAGGAGGTAGAGTACCTCACACCTATCTACATCTTCTCTTACTAAATTTGTTTAGGGAAAAAATTAGCCATCTGAAAGCTAAGTGTCTTATCTACCCTTCTTGACAATGCATCTCCTGTTGTCAAAGAGGAAAGATAGGTAATGGGTAGGATAGTCTGCCCCCATCATTTTTACACCTGAGTCAGAGGGTCACAGGAATTTCTCCCCATTGACTATTAGAGGCGTTCCAGAGAAGCAGCTCTGAGATGTTTTCAAAGCCTGCACTTGTTGGTCCACTCAGACACAACAGTTTCCACATTTCACTGCTCTCTACGAACCTCCCTCAAAGAACTACGTCATTATTGAAAATCTGAAAATGGTTGAAAATGTGTATCTCTATGATGACAATATTCTGTGATGGTTAAAAATATGTATTTCCATGATGAATACACGAAATGTGTGTTTCTGTTGTCATCACAGAAATAGACATTTTCAACCATTTTCACTTCTGAAATTTCACATCAGTCCTGACCTTTTAAAAAGGGTTAAAAAACATGCAATTTTAAGACCTTATAGAAGATGCTGTCCTAAATCATAACCCTTTTCTACTCCCCTTGGCACACAATAGTTATTTTGTCCTTTGTTCAAATTCAGTTCTGAACCCAGAAACTTCCTTGCAGTTTTTGTAGATTTTTCTTGGCTTTTGATCATACGAATTTGGGTTGTCCAACAGAGAAAATGACGAGTTTTTTCCTGTGGTCAAACAGCTTTTCAGTCTTCATATAATGCTGAAAGGAAAAGCAAAACTCTATTTTGTTCTTTGAAGGTAACATAGTTCACCTCCACAAAGAGGGAAGGGGGACACTCTTTCTAAAGTAGATATGTCCTTCACTGGAGTTTTTATTTTGGCAAATGTTATCTGAATACTCAAACATGATTTTCTAGATGTTATTAAACTGTTCTTTTTTCTTTCTTTTTTTTTTTTTTATCTGAAGGTGTTCCTCTTGCATTATTTTGTTCTGCTAATGTGCAATGTAGCATGTGTTACTTGCCTAGTAGCATGCCAAGCCGATAAAATCACCTTCTATTTGGAAAATTTTGAACAAGAAATCTAAATCTTCTCATTATTATTAAGATAGAAAGCTGCCTTTAAAAAGAAACCAAGTGATTGATTCAGCTATAGAAGGATTTTTATTTTTATATCCTTTTAATCAGTGGATCTTTAATGACTAACAGAAGATTCTCAAATTGGGGTATACATCTTGTTATCCTGCCCTTGGAAGCTATAAGAACAAGAACATAATTTAAATATTTCTCTGAGAACAGTGAGCATAAAAAAGCCTTATTATAAATTAATTGCAAGTATGTCTTTGAATTGGAATAAGTTAGAGGAGCAATAATGAGTGCTTTTGAAAGTAGTGGATGGTGCAAAAATATCATTATTGATGTCTTTATTTAAATCTTTGTATGACTCCTTATTCTCATGATTTGATTCATACAAAAGAAACTCCAGCATTAGCCCAGAAGAATGTTTCTGTTCTGGAGAGGTTAATGGTAGCCAAAGTGAGGGACTTCAAGCAAAGTTAGTGCTTGTTATTAATTGTTTCACAAAAGGAAATTTTCCTTTCTGGTCAGTGAGAGAGTGAAAATCTGGCAGCTGGCTTTTGACAGTGTCAGATACATAAAGGCTAACAAGATAGGCGCTAGAAACACCGTTTGCCAACGCCTGCCTTTCAAGTTCCTTTATTTAAATGAGAGAACACTTGCACTATACTTCCAAGTAAGTCTCCATTTGCTCTTGAGTGTGTAACTGAGTGCTTCACGCCTCAGTCCTGAGACCCATCTGACGACAGTTGCATCAGACACTGAAATCTTGATACAGGTAGTCTCTGCAGGTCCCAAAACTCTTCTGTCCTCTGTGCCAAACAGTCCTGCCTTATGGCTTTGAATAGACACTCCCCTGGCTCTGCCTCTGAGAGGCTGTTATCTGGTTGTAACTCAGCAACTCTCCAGCTTGGAGTAATAGTAGATGTACACCTTACATGAGATCCCTTGTAGGGACCTGTGTTTCCACAGCAAAACCCAAACTAAATAAAAGGTATTCCTCTTATTGTTAAACCAAAGTCAGTCCTAATAGTGAATTTGTTAAAAATCCTGGTATGACAGAAAAAAGGTGGAAAAAGTTCACCAAGTTGTCACTTTGGGGAATGTCTCCAAAGAATCATTCTTAACTCCTTTTTATTTTCACACCAACTTGCTTATATACTTGTTAAATTATAGCACATGGCCGTTATGACTCCGTTATAAAGGCAGGGCATCATATTCAATTGATTTAAGCATAGAGGCATTTGTATTTATCAAAGAAAAAAGTTAGCTTTATTCTTACAACTAAATTATTTCAAAGTCAAAACAACTTGTCTCATGAATATAATTTGAAAATATCAAATCAACTTACTTTATTCTACTTAGTCAAAACACCTTTCAGTCCTAACAAAATGACACATAACAGGCTCATTACTCTTCTGCCTAATGAACAAAGATGAATTGTCTTCAATGTCAAAGTCAAATCATTCTCATATCAGTTTACCCAGTAGTCCCTAGAAGCACCTTTAACTTCTTCAGTTTAGATCTTGTTGTTCTACTGAAAATACTGAAACCTTTCATTGTCTTGTACATCTTGAGTATGTACTTCAATATTTGCTAGAATATCGTCCTAAAATAAGGACATGCAAATGTGTGTTTAAGTGGAGTTTTGGTTTTTTTTAGATTCAGGGCGGAAATGGCATGTGTTTTGCACAGCTGCTGCTCAGAACCAGAGTACAGATTAATATTAATGCCTAAAGAAAGGAAGCTTGATTTAGGTAACATCTCAAGACACAGTCATTCAGATTGCAGTGCTCAGTGCAGTTCTGCAAGAAGTTACCCGGCAGATGTTTATGTTTTTTATTATTCCAGCCTGCGTGCAATAGACTTGGTTTCTGGCCTGAGACTGGACAAGGCTTTTAGTGACCTTTTGCTCTCCCTGGAGTAGTTGTTCATGGACTGCGATCTCAGTGCGTCTGGAGACGGGGTTATTAATATTAAAAAGATTTCTAAAAGAATTTGTAAATAGCTTTAGGCAAACCAACAGCAGTTTTTCTTCAACATTATCTGTTTTATTAATGTGAAGGCTGTAGGTCTCAACTAGCACTATTATTGCCTTTGTGTGAGCCATGGTACTCATTGAAGTTATCCTTAGCTGACACTGATATAAATGAATGTATGCAGACAGGAATCTGTAACTTGTTTCATTGTGAGAGTATTTTACCATTGTTGAAAAGTTAATTATACATTTCTTTCTTGCTGAAAATGCTTAGGCTTGTGTGAAAACTTGATTTTCTAATTTTTTTTTTCTAGAGAAATTTCTTAATGAAAACAATTTCTCTTTGAGATAATTTTTGCAGGAGATTTAAAAAAAAATTAAACATTTAGAATTAGAATTCTTAATAAAAATTTTATAAATCTGAGTGATACCCTCTTCTTAAACAGATGTATCACCATGCAAAGAGAACCGACTACTTCAGCCTTCCTTTTGGACATGTTTTGTGTTATCAGAATTGTGGAGAAGGTCCAGCTTAGTTCATATCAGTCAGTTAACACTATAGAAAGGCTATGAAGTTTTAAATTTAGTTGTTTTGCTTTCTTTTTTTAAAAAAAAGGATGATCTTTCAGGGCAAGAAGCATTTAAAAAGCAATATATTGATAATACTGCTTATTTTATATTTTATTTTTTATTAGTAAACTTCAAAGAAAATTACAAGACCAGTTGTTGGGTTTTTTAGAATTATTGATAAATAATACTCAACCCTCAATTTTATTGTGATAAAGACCTTAAGGAAGGCTTGTGAGCCTGAAAGACCCTTTTTTACAAATATACTGTTTGATGTTGTAAAAGAAATTACTTCCACCTCCAAACCTCGTTTTTGTTATCGCCTTAAACTGTCATAGATACACGAAGATTCTTCCCAAAATGTTAGATGGCAAGATATGCTTACATACAAAAGGGATAATGCTAAATAAAGAAAAGAAAAAAAATGAGTGTGGAGGTCTCCACTCCTATTGAAGCCAGAGATTAAACTGTTAACTTTATGGTGGGAAATATCTGATCCTCTGTTTCCAGTGCTTCAAAAATTGCACTTTAAGCAGTAAATGTCCACACTGATTTTCAAGCAGGAATAGCCAAAAAATATTCATGTTCACAAGAATACTAAACTGTGAATAATGAGGTCTTGTCAGAATTGACTCCTAGTCTGATATGGTAGATTATCCCCAAAGATACTGCATGTGTTTCTCCCATACACATTTATATTCCTCCTTAGATAAGAGCAGAGTGATTTCACCCTCTTATGATTTCACTCTCTTATTTTATTACTTTTTTATACCGATTATATTGTTCTAGTATGGAACATTTTCTGATGTGAATTTTACCAGTGGTACAGGAGAGCTTTTCCATTTACTGAAGATTATTCTCTTTGCATAATGAAAAGCAATCGCAGTCTTCTTAAAACAATGATCTCTTGTACTGAAGAAAATGTAACGAATATAGTTCTGACGTAGTCAAAATTAAATAGCTATTTTAAGTTATTTTAAACTTACTTATGTCTCTAAAACACACTAATTTAGCACTTGGCCAAAAATGCGTACCCAGATTTTGCCAAGCAAAATTACCATTTTCACTACCTATTCTCCAGCACATAATTTGGCAAGTCTATCAATTTTTTCATCCACTTTTAAATTGTTATAGTTTCCATCATCCATGCCATTGTATAATGAAAAAACTGTTTTCTTTGAGTCTAAAAACATAAACACATCTTTCTTATCAATTAGATTTTGCATATTGTTTTCCGTATATTGTCATGGTCTCTTTTCTGTCTTCGGCAGAAAGATAATGAGGATCTTCTGAGGAGCTCTGAGGGCACTCCCACTCTTTCAGAGCAAACAAAGTGTGAAGCACCCTGTATAAAGTGCAACTGTTTCAGAAGGACAGTTTTAGAGCAATGCTCTTCTGCTGCTGGAATATAATTAATGAAACTTCTCGTGAGATCTTTTGGAAAAGCAAAGCGATGTTTGCTTGAAACAGAAGCTATTTAACTGGCACTCAGTTTGCCCTGGCTTGCACCTGCTCATGCTTACACCCCCCTACTCACAGGCAAGGAGATACGTCTGTGTGTCCAGGCTGTCTGCTGAGGATGCTTGTCTGTAAGACGACTTCCACTGAGCTGAGCTCTGTGGAGCTGGCCCTCAGGCTGAGCAGGAGCCGTGCAGCTTCCTCACGGCTCCGTGGGGACAGGCGCAGAAGGAAAGGCTGCTGAGCCGGCCTGGGCATGCGGCGCCCTGACACGTGCCAGCATTTCTGGTAAGAGTCTCTGCACAGCGTGCCCAGTTGTTAGAATATTAGGATGCTCATGTCTGATGTGGGGCAGTGGGACTGAGACCTCCTTGCCAAAACAGGCAGTGAGATGTTGGGTCCAGTGTGGGTCTTGTGTGCCCCAGTGGGTAGGGTGACCCCTACAAAACTCATCCCCACAAACACGCGGTGCTGGCTGTGTGAAAAGCAGCGCAATAATTTTCAATTTCAAGTAGCTGTTTGTTTCTTGCTGGAAAAACTACAACGCCATATAAGAAGGAGCCTGCTTTCCACTTCAGTTATGACTGAAGTCACCTGCTGGCATCATGAAAAGCCTGTTACTTTTTAATTTTAAAACTCTCTGTGCTAAGGTGTTGGGACTCTTTTTGCTTTTTATTTAGATAAATAGTGGCCTTTATATTTTTTCAAAAGAGGGGAAAGGACAGAAAGTGCTGCCCACTTTGTTTCACAATTATTCAGTGGAAATGGTTATTCATTATTTCCAAGCTTTTGTTCAGATTTTACTAGCCCAGCCCATCTGAGCGCCTGCTGGATTACAGTCTTAAAATAACTGCTAAGACTCTTGAGGAATGTGGTGTTCCAAAACAAATTCTAGAACACTATTATATCAAAGGCAAACAAATAATTAAATGAATCATTATTTCCGCCTAGCACTCATTGCGGAGTTATTGCATAAAAAACCCATTTGAGTGGAAGGAAAGAAAGTATAATGCAGAGACAAATCAAGTCAGTACACTTGAAATTACTAGAATTCATTTGGATTGAAACAAAAGCAAGAAAGAACAATGGTGGTGATCAATATCAGCCTAGAAAATTTCTTTTATTACACCTATCCTTGCTGCTGCATTGCCTTTCCACTTGAGCTAAATCCATGTAGCTTCTTATTTATCACCTAGCTGCTGGTAGCCAGTGATTTGAGCCTACACAAGTCTAGTTGCCAGACTCTTCCATGAATTCATTTTCTTCTACTGTTGCTACTGAAATCTCTGCTTTTGGCCTCAAGATCGGAGAGAAGTAAGAGAGCATGACCGTGCAAGGAAGGTGTGAGGTGGGGAGTCATAGCACCTGAACTCTGAATCCTGCTCCACAACATGCTTGCTCTTAAGGTAAACTTTTTATTCTGCCCATCTGTACTAACAAGGCCAATCTGAGGAGTGGTAGGGTAGCAGACACAGCTCCTACTGACTTTGATTGGATTAAGGGTGCTTGATGTCTTCCAAACCAGGTTCATGGATGTTGGAATTAGAGGCCTCGGAGCACAAGAGGAGAAAGATGCCTGGTGCTTTAAGGCACTGTGTAGTCCTGGCCATGGAGTAGGATGAGACCATATTTCCAGTTTCTCCCCATCAACCTTGTGGCTGTAAAACAATGCAGCAGGAGTCCTACAGAGGCTGCTTTGGTAGCAGATTTTAGAGAACTTACAGTCACTTCGTCGCTAAACTGCACTAGCCCTGTTGCAATCACTTTGTTTCCCCTCTCGCTGCAGTTTTTTTCCCAGTCAAAAAGTTCCTTTTACCATCTTCACCAGGAGAGGCAAGCCCATTCCTTGCAGAAGGAGAACGGGCAGTTCCAGCAGCACCTGGTAGGAGAGAGGGGGAAGTCAAGGGTGGCCACGGAAAATAGCAAAGGACTGCATGGGACCTGAAAGTAACTTGAGGCATGAGTTTCTGCTGATAAAGAGGAATTTTCAATTGGTTTTCCCTCAGTTCATAATGGACGGGGATACATCAAGACTGAACAGAACCGAAATTAAAAATTTGTTACCAGTGCATGTAATAGTGGCATAAAGATTTCTAGGCAGCATCAGCAATGATGCTTAATATTTGTAAAGTATATTCCGGAAGCCAGGCATTTGTTGCTGGCATTAGAAACCTGAATTAATGCAACCATGTAACAGCTGTAATTTGCAGTCAAATAACTGCCATAAGCACTGTTTTTTTATTGGAGGAAATCTAGGCATATATGTTTGAGGTTTGCCTAAGGTCAAGCGTAAGATGTTCCTCTAGACTTTCAGTGAATTTTTTTTTAGCAGAGTGATACACAGTGACATATCAAAACATGTAACGCTATCTACTGTATTGAGTTACATGTGGTATTCCCCAGCCCTGGAGCTGTCACAACCCTTTACGACGCCCCAAGCTAGAAACATATTAACTGTGTTTTAACTTCGCTTTCCAAGAGTGGATAAGACACACTGTACAGCTCCACATGATTCGTGGAACAGGGGCACCACAGGGATACAATGTGACGTGCCATAATACTTATCAATAAAATGCAGCATTTATATATTTTGACAGAGGTGACAGGAAAGACCCAGAAATTAACACTCTGTGGCAGGAGATAAAGAGTAAAAGCAGTGGGAAATTAATTGACAGCATCATTATTTTGATCAGCCATTAAATTGGAAACATTCATAGCACAAGAGAATTGAAGTCTGTGTAAGAAAGAAGATAACAAGAATACACATTGATGCCTTAACTTTTGACTGGTGTAGTTTCACACGGTAACTCTCTGTATAATAAGTACTGTAATATTATGGATATTTCAACTGAAAAATAGGAACCATTTCATCATATCATGCATGGAACACAATTTTATACATAAAAAAGAAAAAACACAGAAATCTGAAGAAAGGAGAGGTTTGCCATATTATTTGCCAGTGACTACCACTGAGGTACTGAAAACATTTTCATGTAGAAAGAAAGTCAACTATTTCAAGCATATTTCTGTGCCGGATAATGTCACATTTGCCTGAATGGGTTATTATTAGGCTCCCTCCAGTTTGACAAACATATTTGAGCTGTCAGATTGTGTCTAAAGGCAGCCACTCACTTCTTTGTTTTTAGTCCCAAATTACACATGACATTTATTGTTAAACTCAAGGTGCCTCCATGCAAAACCGATTCACTCTTTTCAACTGTGCACTTTCTACTGACTAATCAATAGATAAGCAATTTACATGGCCTGTGGCTTCTAGTTCAGTCACTGCCTTTTAACAGAAATCACTGCCTTGGAAACAGCAAAGACCTTTAAAAGGATTGAAACAGTCATACATAATTAAGATTATCTGGCTGTATATTTATGCTTTGATACCAGCACACAGAGAAAAAAATTAAAATCTGCAGGAATTTTGCCTCTTTCATTTAAAAAAAAAAAAAAAGAACTGTTTTCACTTTATTTATTTTCATTAGTCATGGACAAACATTTTCTATGCTACCTGAATAGAGAGAGCTAGGAAAAAGAAGGTAATTGATGAAATATTTGTAGAAAATGTAGTAGTACTAACACTCCTTCATACTTCTCTAGGCAACTTTGAGTTTACTCCTTGCTGAGAATTAATGGGTTTTGTACTGGGATATCGGCTAGGATTCACTGGCTGCGGATGCAAACAGTTGATGACCACCTCCTATCTCTCATTTGTGGCCTACAGGAAATTGCAGTGTGGGAGTGCACCAAAATCATAAAGATGTATCTTTGATAGGGTGGAGGAGGAGAGAGGAAAGATGATTCACATTCTCATGTCCACTGTTTGGTATTTCCAATTGCTGATGGGAGACTATAGAAAATTATCTTTCATGCTCAAATGATTTAGTGAGGTTTGAAGAACACTGTACTGCTGGTGAATTGTAGTATCTCATATCAATCATCTTTTCTTTCCAATTAACAATATTACTTTTACAAAGCTGAAGTTAGGCAAGATGTCCACCCACAGTGTATTGGATTTCTCCCAGAGTAACTTACATTCCCTTTCATTCGTTAGCCTCATGATGAGAGCCTTCTGCACGAACTGTGGTGTGATAGCATTCAATCATTTCCTTACTGTGAGGGAGGAAATAGTTTCCATGAGTCAACAAACAGGTATTTCCTGTACTCTGAAATTACCCCACTCTCCTGAAAGACTTGACCAAGCTTGCTTGAGATCAGGAGAGAACTGAAGCTCCCACATACACTGGCTGAGTAAAAGCATATGGGTGAAGAGGAATACCGCTTTGAATGGAAGACCTGGCTCACTTTTTGAAGTAGTCCTGTTTCAGGAGGGAGTTCAGGTCTGGGAAACCTCAGGTACTTACTGCCTGGAGAGAGTCAGGATTAGAGGGACATATCCTCTTATGTTTAAAGTTAGGTAGTCTCTGTGCCTCCCCTCTTGTTTGAAATTTTAGAGTGCTCTTCATCACCTAAAGCCCATCTGCAGATTCATCTGCAAAGGCAAAGTATTGCAAGCTGGACAGTACAACAACGAACACTACACAGTGTGCAGAAGGTCTTTTTGTGCACTGTGTCCTTCTTTCCCCATTGCTTTGCAGTGTTGTCCAGTCTCATTTAGTGCTCCAATTCAGGACCTTTTTTTTTAATTAAAATCATCACAGATTTTCCTGCTTTGCACTCTGTAGCCTTGACATGTTAGATATAATATAACGAGCTCTTGGAGACCAAAGGCTCTCATGCTCAATAAATCCTTTGAGACTTGTTACCATCTGTCAATCATGAGCCTGATAAATCTTCCTACTTAAGGCAATTTAGAACTTTTCAATAGGCCACTTGAGCTTACAGCATCTTTTAAAAAATTGCCTGAAAGGAAAAAAGTTGATGAAAAGCAGAAGACAAATAGCTCTCATTCCAGTGGGTGTTTTTTAAGTAGCTTATGTCTGTCCCAGTTGCTGTCATGAAGCCACTGGGCACATGCTTCTTTGCATTTACATTGGCTATTTAATGATTAACCTAGACCTTAAGCTAGACATTGTGCTTGTCAGTGGGGATGAAGCTGCCAAATTCTGCACTGAGACTTCAGTCTAACAGAGAATGTAAATGCTGATTTAAGATGGGGCGGCAAACCTGAATGTCTCTGAATGGATTTTGTATTATTTAACTGAAGCATCCAGTCTCCACCCTTTTGAGTTAAGGAGAAGCTAAGTATGTTAAGCAAGAAACTATGGGTACTTTGATATCACTCAGTAAAGTACTTTATCCTCATTACAGCCAGATGCTGAAGGTGATAGGTAATTGGGCACACAATTTTTATGAGTGGGAACTGAGGACATGGAGACCTATGTGACTGCAAGACTTATTTCCTCCCTAACCATCAAAGATTTTGAGAAATATGTAACCAGTTATTTGTTCTGTCTATTAGTTATATAAAATTTTAGACATGCATTGGACAAGAGTAAAAACTGATATTTCTACATTACAAAACCAGCAACAACTACTTCATATTTGACTTGCTCAGAGTACTACAGACACGATGCCAGTAAAATATGTATCTAAAACCTAGAATCATTGAGAGCGCATAGTGAATAAATTCTGTCTGAAGTGAATTCGGTAGATGACCCTGCTAGAGCAAGAGCCTAAGACAACACAGCTTGCTGTAGTGCCACAAAAGAACTAAAACTGTCTAGCAGCGGAAGCAGTCACCATCTAATACAGATAATGTGGTAAATTTTATGAATAAAAAAGGATGTAAAAGCTCAGGGTTATTATTTACAAAATGACACGACAAGTGCTTTTTAGTTTTCTTCCCTCTTGGAACCACAGTCATGCCATGTCTTTCATTACAGATGATATGAAATTAAAACCAAATGACTAGAAAAAGGTATTAAGGAAATAAAAGTCCTTTTGGCCACTTCTGTCATTCACATAAATCTGGACTAATGACAGGAGCAAATTCTTCAGTTGAGTATCCACAAGAAAATAAAGAACTTCCTCTCATCTGGGAGGTGGTTGAGAATGTGCACAGCAGCATATTAGCACACCTCTGGAGCTTCCACATAGTGGCTGGCAAGTTGGCAAGGATCCTCTCTGAGCTCAAGAATCCTAGAAACTGATCAAAATCCTCTTACTTTGAGGTAGAAAGTGTACACATATTTCTTTCTCTTCTATAAATATCTTGGTCATTAATTTTAAGAAAATTTAATCTGTAAAAATAATTTATTTCTGTTTCAGGAATATTGTACAAAGTTGCAATGATTCAATGGGAGTCTTTTTGCTTTGCAAAAAACTTTTAGATACTATGGTGATTTGTTTTGCATTAGAAATGTAAATTTTGCAGAAATATGTTGACATGTTTACTGTTGTAAACAGTTGTAACAATGCATGGCCTAGTTTTGATTTGGGAAATTACTTGAGCAATGAAAAAATAACTGGAAACAGGCATGTAGAGCAACAAGAGTTGCAAGTTATCTTAATTTTGTTAAAGGGACAAAATAAGCCTCATGTAGCTTTGCATTGCTGCTTTTGTTCTGAAGTTTGGAGTTTGTTTTCTTAATACTTAAGCAAATGTTCATTTACAAATAGAAGTTTCATTGCAGTTTTTCCACTAAGCATCGGAAATGGATGCAGGAGTTGGGTGCTTCCCTAAAAGTTGGGGTAATGTGTAATATATGGGTGAGAGAATGGTAGTTTTAGGACCGATCTTTATTAAATGTTGCATCCCCTTGGTTCCTGGAGAAGGAGCTGTGCTATCTTTTCTTTGCACCTTGTCTCAGTTCGGATGTCTAATCTTTCCTGTATCCTTTCCCTCCTTCCCAACTGTCAGCTTGGCTGCAAGACTGGGTGCACAGAAACTTTGCAGTGATTTTGGACTGTGGTACCTAATCTTCCAGCCATGGAGATGGGAGTGTGCCATTTCCTTCCCAGGCAGGGACTGAGTTCTACCTCAGGTCTCAAATGTGGCATGCACACCTGAGCTGGAAGGCTTGCAAGTGACTTTTGGATTCACAAAAACAGGTATTACCACGAGCACCAGGCTCATCCTTTTCAGCAGGATGCTGTCTGTGGTCTTGTGTGCTGCTGTTGCTGTTGACTGTGATTTTTTGACTTGTGATTTTCTAGGAAATACCACCACCATTAAGTACATAGGAAACCATCACTGCTTATGAAGGTGAGGCAACACGGAGTGCATTCAGCCCTGTGTGTTAGAGGGCACACATCTTTCACCCTTATTAAGACTCCCCCGGTGTTTGCTAAGAGTGAATAAAAGCATCAAAGCTTGGTCCTCCTCCAGCTGCATGCTGACATTAACTGCTGTCAAGACAAACTCAAAGGTTAGATAGCGTTTCTGCCTCCTGTGCTGTATTGATCTTGTTTTTATGTTGTTAAAGTAATTAAAATAATGTCTGTGACAACTGTTTGTAAAGTCCCTCAAGGTATAGAAATGAACCATCTTTGTACAAATGAACAGTCTTGAAAGAATAAGACACTGAGAAATATCAGATCCAGAGTGAAAATTATATCAATTTTCACAAATTGATTTATCTGAAATAATTGCTAGCAATTATACACATCAACTCTGCATTCCAAATGGCAGCAAAGGTACCTAGGCAAACTTAGATATTTGTTTTTTGGATGACTGTTTAATCTACTCATAACTAAAAGATGTTTCACATGCTGGACCATGGTATTTTGCAGTGTCAAGAAAATAACCAACAAAAAGGGAGCAGAGGCAGGGTAATTGCAGGAGTTGTAGGAACTGAACAGCTGCACTGATGGGACGGATGAGAGGATTTAGCAGATATTTTCTTAAATGATTACCCAATAGCTTAGCTATTATCATTATCCTTCAAAATTAACATACAATTTTACTTTACTCTTGGAATGACCAAGTCATGTTTTCAGATACTTCTGTTTTCAAAAAACAAATTTAGCTGGAGGCAAAAGCTGAGTTTTTCTTGATAGCAAACGCAAATACTACTATGCTTGCCATGTTATATGTCAAGTGCCTGCTAATTATCTCATGCAGTTACTGCAGTTGTTCATCAAACCTAGTAAATAAATTTCTGTATTACCATATAGCAATTTCTGTTCAGATTGCAAAATCAAATAAATACAAATAAAAAAATTCTATGCTATGCTTCTTCCATGAGTTTGGATGCTTTTCACATGCATACAATATATTTCAATCCTACTTTCTGTGCTTATTGTAAATTTGTATTATGATTTTTTTCAAACGTAGCATACTTTATGCTACTTAAAAATATAGGATGTTTCACGTAAAAATATGAAAGGCATTTCACTAAATACCATATTGACATTTATTTTCTGAATTTAATGATTTTCTAGCCCAAAGATATCACTTGATAATGAGGATGGTTCTTTCTACTGTAGTTTTGACCTTGCAGCACAGAATTCAATCCAGTCTTTCTAGAATAGTAGTAAGATCTTTTCAAAGAGAGAGAATTTTGGTCTTCTCCCTGTATAGTAAAAATTTTATTTAAAGAAACAAAACAAAACACACACACACAGAGGATGGGCAGAGTGAGTGGAAACATTCTGATTAACCAATAGGATACTAAGAGACAAATCAATTAACAGGCAATCCTAGGTGCTACAAGAGCCTTCCTTTTCAATATCTCTATTCTTCTTTGCTTACACGTAGCAAACAGATGGATTACTAAATGAAAGCATGAACGAGCAATCTGGAAGCACAATTTCTATTTGCTATTCCTTTTAAAATATTCTTTATCACAGAAATAAAAATAAATCAGTATATTAAATATCAGTATCTGAAATATTAAATATCTGGTAACACTGTGGAAGAAAAACGCTATGTCGGGACAGGAGGAAGACAGATACCTGACTGTCATCAAGAACACAGAAGATGCCTGAGAGGCAAGGACACATCCAGAAGTATTCAGGAGCAGCAAAATGCATCAGAAAGGTGAACAAGTTTTCCAATCTTCATGATTAGCAAAAAGATTTGATAGTTGAAAAACAATGAATCTGATGAATTAAATGAAAGAATCTGATAATTATTCTTCTGACATAAAATCCTTAGTCAAGGAAGCAGATTTACTGGTAATTAACATTTTTTTGCTTTTGTTTTGTCCTTCAGCTCCTAGATAGTCTTAAAAAATAGTGAGCTTTACTATAACTACCGATCTCATTTTCTCAGTCCATGACAGTTGTGCATTACTTTCTTACTATAGTTCAGCATAAAAAATGAAAAAAAAAAAAAGGTAGATGTCACTTATTTTCAATGCTACTTGCTACTTCATGTTCCTGGGAGAATCCCCCCCCTATTACCTGTCTGATTTTATCATATGTCTTAATTTCTTTTCTTGTCCTGGGTGCCACAGTTTGTTTTCCTCAAGAAGCGTGGTAATCTTGTTAATGACTTCCCTGTTTATAGAAAGGTACAGATAAACCACAAAATATAACCTCTCCTGAAAAGGCAGAGGTTTACCAATTGAGCCAGGCTTTCTGGTCCATCTGGACTGCAGTCAGTATTGCAGGGAGGGTGGCTCTGCCTCAGCTCTGGTTTTGAGGGCATCTTGAATAAGCTGGAACAAGCATCTCTTGCAAGAGACTTCAATGCTTCTCTCACTTTGAGGGGCATTCACCAGCAGGGGTCTTGTCCCATTCCAACACCATCTGCACTTTAATAGTGCATGAAGTAAAAGACATGCTGTCTCTGTAGATGTATCCGTCTGTTGCCATCTTAGTTTGCTGCTTAAGATCCCATGCGAGTCGAAACTCTCTGGTCCTCTTGTCTATGTGTTGGTCTTCAGATGGATTCAAATCTAGACCAAAGATCTAAAAAAAAAAAATAAAAATCTAGAACAAATCTAGATGGCTTACAGGTGGAGAAGATTGTGCCAGGCAAGAAGAGAAAGAGCGAGAGTGGTCACGGAAAGAGTACCGGCTTGAACTCTAGCTTCAGTCTACTGCTGAAGGGTATAGGGGGTACAACCACCTGAAGCCAGGGAGTGCTGAATGTGAGCCTGCGTTGGAGCACTGCTGACAAAGCAGGGGAAACCCAGAGCTTTCAGGAGGTTTCCATGGTAAGCAACTGGATTTGGAAGCCATTCCTGTGTGTTTGTGCATCATTTGAACAACTGAGTCTCAATCTTTGGATCTCTGGGTAAAACTGAAATGTAGATGGCAATTATGTCTTGCAGAAGGGTAAACTGTATGGTGAAAGAAACCAGTTATCTTCCCCAGCCGATGTTCATTGCACAGTGTCAGGAAAGATATGAACATGCCTTTCTAAAAAAATGAGAGACTTTCTGCCAGGAAACATTTCCTCAGTGATCAGTTGAAGTCCTTAGTACAAGCAATGTTAGTTTTAATTAATATGAAATGCAGTGTTAGGAAATATGTTGCTGTAATTCTAGGATTTTTCTCCTCTGTTGTTCAGTGTTCTGACACCAACCACCAGTTTCTATCTTGCTGTTGCAAGGCTTTATTTATGCTTTACAATTTATCAGATAAGCATAACCATTGTACATTCAGAAGATCCATTTGAAGTGTCTTTATTCCTCTCTACATCCTTGTTCTATCTTAATTTGAGCCCCTTTCTATTACTGTAAAACAATAGTCTATTTAACACACTGGCAATTAATGCTGCTGCATTACAAGCTGTCTGTAAGATGATTCTGCAGCTCTGCTGTGGTTCACCTTGGAGACCATAGCTTCACAATTCTACAGGACTCCAAAAGCAGCAGCACTGTTGCAAAGAAGGAACATGAATATGATTATTTTCATTATAGTCTTCTTTTGAAAAATATAACTACCCAACCCACAGTAGACCAAGATGCAAACCAAATTTTTTCTAACCAAATTTAGCTCACCTCTGCTTCTGTCTGTGCCTGAGATATGCATAAAAACCTTTGTCCATTTAGGATCAAATAAATGGCTTCATTCTTCTCAGGCTCTTGTTTGACACCAATGCATTCACTGGAATGTACCTAATTTGTGAAGAGGAAAATTAGGCCTACAGATAAACAATTAGAAACAATTAATAGCACAAAATCGAACAGCTTTATTTTAGTACTTGATTTACATTAGGAGCAGGCATAGGGAAGAAAGAGGAATCTGCAAGTGAATAGCTTAATGGTACATGATAGGAAGTTGAGGGTTTTATGGAACTGTCATCTATGTCCTGTGAGAAAAGGGGAATAAAGTCAAGATATCACAGGAAAGTCAAGATTTTGACAGTTCTGAAAGGAAGAATTTTTTTGTTTGCTTATAATTATTACAAACCTAATCATTAAACAAAGTGGGAATTCATATTTTGTTAACATAAAATGGATCCTATTGGTTATCACTAAATATTCAAACATTGCTGGAATATTACTCAAAGTTTATAAACCTTTTCTGAGAAGGTCTTAATAGACAAAGGCAAGACAGAAAAGGCTAGAGGCACTTAATGTCAAAACAGCATTATCTGTTCCAGAATTGCAGACTGCTCTAAAGCAAAGAATCTCAGAAGTGCATAGATCAATGTGTTAATAGATAAAGCACAGACTGGAAAACAGAAAGATCAATCATTTAAACACCCATCTACATAAAGCAGGAAGAAATACCTGTTATTAGGGACAACATTAATCTGGCCAAAACATTCAGGAGGGCTTATGCTGCTAGTATTAGGAATGTTCTAGAAAGTAAAAAAAAAAAAATAAATTACAAATTCTTCAGGTAAAAACTTTGCACCCAGTTCATATTCAGATGAAAATATTTTTTTTGCAGAACTAATAATAAGTGATTATTTAAGTGCAAATGATCAAGCCACAATTACATTTTTGAAAAAAGAAGAAATTACAAACAAGCGATATGCATGCTCAAAGATTTAAAGGTCGAACTTCACAGAGCAGAAAACAATATGCCGAATGATTTGTGAAAAGAATTTAAATGGAAAAATGTGAAAGATGTTACTTGTACCTTGTTTTGGCATTTTCTACCAAAGTAATTTCAGGTCTATGTACCATTTGTGTGTCCTAGCAAGTTAATCTACATTTACTTTCATAAATAAAAGACATGACTTTATCATCTGCTGTATCATTACTAAAAAATCTACAATAGGCTGGGTTGAACACTGATTATGGCAAATTTATGTGGTATTATGACCATTCAGATCCACAATTACTTTGCAATAAGCCTTTGCCTTTTGCAGGTTTGAACTTTACTTTTTATTGCTATTAAAGCAAATAAAAGTTTCAGCTAAGGTGAACTAGTATGGTGAAGAAGTGCTTTGATCCAGTATCAATACTTTACTTACAATCAAATCTTTTATATCTACTGTGTCAATATTTGCTCCCTAATACCCTAGTCCTATCTTGATCAGTAGACCAATACTCCACATAGGAGTAAATGGTCATTTAATTTTATTGTAAGAACTAACCGTATTTGCCTGGCAAGATTTATTCATCATCCTTTTGTACAGTTTAAGAAGCAAAGTTCAGTTAGTTTTTGCTTGCTTGCTGATAATTTATCTCAATATCTTCTCCATTATTTCATTAAGAAACGAAGATATGTTTATTATATGATGTTTTCTCTTCATTCCCTCTTGAAGGCTGGTACTACTTTTACCTTCCTAAAGCCTTCCTCTGGGTTCCAGCTGTTCATAAGTTGTATAAAAAAGTAACAATAAGCACCATGGATTGCTCTTTAGGCTGCAGCTTCATGTGGAGATGTGTGGCTTTATTTATACTACTGACTTTAATTTAGCTATTAAGATATCTTAGACTGCATATAAATTTGAAAGCTTGTAATATTATGATGTACTGGAAGCACTAAACTTATCCAAATTCATATTCTAATAAAGAGTAAATATGCCATTGTCAAGCACCATTAGATAAACCACAAATGTGTTGCTCCCTGCAAGAACAGATTTGTTCTTTTGGTTTACGTGAAGTCTTGAAGAGGAAACCTACTGAGGGGAGGGAGTAGGTTATAGAAGAGCTCTAAAGCAGTGGTTTTTTTCTTTCTTGGGAATTTCTAATAGTACAGTGCTCAAGTGGTATATATTCACATTTTTTAAGTTTTAATATCTTTGCTCACTTTTTGGGATGAATTTCACATGTATTTGATTTCTTAACAGTCCTTGATGAACGTTTTGTTATGTTCTCTTGTTGGACCTCCAGTTTTCAATTATCATATGTATTGGTCTTGAAATTTGCTCATTGTTAAGTGTCCTGGGGGCTATGTTTACTAGGGAACTTCGGCAGAGATGAAATATGTATGACTTAGTTGGGGGAAAGCCAAAGCACTATTTCGCAGATAATTCTCTGAAGCATGGAGGGTAAGTGGGGAAAGTGGTAAAGAATGAAATAAATTAAAGGTAAATATCTGAAATAAATAACAGTGATTTTTGTCTATGACAGAGCAATATATATTTAAAGGACATAATTTTTGTCTGCTTTCCATAGCTTCCCTTTTCTAACTGGCTAGAGAGAACTGGTTAGAAAAGATCATAAGATCTTCATTATAGACTTTATAAAATAAAGAAAAGCCCTTCCAAAATGATTTTGAAGAGGTAATTAACACTGGGTCAATGCTCACAGTAGATTTTGAATATGGTGTCAATATATGTCAACAATAAGTGTAATAAATGAGAGTATACCTTGTTTCTGAGAAGAAGAAAAGATTATCATATAATTTTCTGCCAGCCCAAGAAATAAAAGGCAAGCCCAGCTGAAGGGAAACAGAAGGTGATTTGAATCTGGCTATCTAAAGATTTTAGAGTGGAGGCAAGGTAATACTGTGTCATGGCAGGCCTTAATTCTAATGAAAGTAAAATAAGGGAAAAAGGAAAAAAGTAGTAAATTCAGTTCATGCCAGGAGACTGCCAAACATGTAAGGCAACAGGTGAATTAAGAGATTGGAATAATATGACCAGTCCAAAGTACGTAGGAGTAAGACCCTGGGGGAACATTCTCTTCAAATTCTGCCCATTGATTTAAGTGGGAGTAAAATTTGGTTTCGCTGTGTGAATAGCTTGTTGAAGAACAGTAATGGAAAACAGCTGATACCTGTGGCAGTCCCAAAGATAAAATTTCTCACCAACAGCTCTGTGAACAGTTAGAGAAAAGTTAGAGACAGATAAGTAACCTGTAAATGAACTAACCCATTTCTGTGTTTTCTTTCCAAGTAGGCAGGACAGAATTCACGAAAGAGATGGTATAGTTTTGTTTCATAGTGCAATGTATGTTAGCATGTGGCAATTAACTCACATTCTTCTTTCTATAGCTTGAATGTTAAGATGCAAGAGTGGAAGTTGTTTGCTTACATGTGTAAAAGCTTTCATCAGGAAAAAACATATAAACAATGTCCTTAACGCATTCACTAAAACTAATAAATGACAAAAATACCTCTTAGACCTTTTTCATGGAGAGCAGGGCTACAGACAAGATTTTCAAAACTGGGATCTATGGCGAATGGGTAGGTATGGATAATGCTGAAGAATCAAGTGGTCCCACAGGTACAGGACAGACCACGCAAGAGGCAGGCTGGAGCTAAAACCTTGCCTGCAAAGAACAGGCCTGCTTTCAGTTACATTGCAGTTGAGCTTAGATAAAGTAATAAAGAAGCTTACCCAGCAGGGAACTTTGTTATCGCTTTCATACAAAGTCTTTTCCCACTTTCTCTGCAATGCTTGTGCTTACTCCACTGTCTTTGCCCTCCCGATTTCAGTGGTCAAAGCTACTTTCTTCAATTGCCTGAAAATCAATCAGCAATTGCTGAAATTGCCTTCTGCATAGGTGGAAAAATACTGTAAATCTCAATGACTTCAGAGATTTTTTTTCCCTGTACCCTGGGCAGTTCCCTCAAGGAAGCAGTACTTACTGATGCTGCCAAGTCCAGGGAAAAATCTACACCATGAAATGGAGAGTGGTACAAAGATCCCAACGTAGCAGAGACCTTTGCTGTACAAATATTGCATGGACTCACAGCGGTACATGCAGAGGTGATGTTGGACAATGCTACTGCTGAGCTAACTAATCCTAACCTATGTCCACTGTTACAGTTTTATCATGCTCTTTGGGAAGGAGCCATGGCAGACAGTGCTTGCTGGTTTATTCCTCATGAAATTATTCCTGAAAACTCCTTTGGGAGTAGTATATTTGGAAAGGCTTCCTGACACTAAGGCCGTGCTGCCAAAAGCAGTGGTGGACTATGTGCCATGTCTTGAACCATCAGGACCAGTGTTGATAACCCAAGTCGCCCTTGTCATTTAAAGTACATGTCTTTTGGGGGAGTAACGGGCGGGAACTTCAACTCTGCTTGTGCCTGATGGAAGAAGGCTGGCTCTTGCATCAGAAAAAAGTTCACAATTTTAACAACATAGACTATTCAGCAAACCAAAACAAAGTCGAGGACCTTTGTTTGTGTTTATACTAAGATGACAAGGTAGATGTTTAAGTGTCGTTCTATTAGTCTCCATACAGATGAGTTGTTAGTATGTTCCTTGGCGTGGGTTTGGCTTTTGCCTACTAATATCTTCACAAAGAATATTCAGGCATTTCTTGGGGAGTAGTGTAGTGCTTCTAATTGTTTATGTAGATGAAACTACCATGTGTTGGGTTGGAGGAAGGTTTAGTTGCAAGGTACCAGCTGTGCTGTGCCAACTGGCCTTAGCATCAGAGGATGGTCACCAGCCCATTTTATTTACTAGTATGTATGTCAATTTTGTGCAACTGTTCTAGTATCACCTATAGCTGAGTTAGGTTACAGTCATCTTTGGAGTAGTATAATTTTGTAAATTATTTTGCTTTGTGGAGAAAAATTTCTCCTTTCCTATTTTTGTTTCTTAACATTGGATAGATGTTTCCAAGTGTTCATCAAATACTTTTTCAGATATATTAATTCATCCTATTTTATTCAGTAACACAACAATCGAGTGTTTATTTTAAAGTTCCTAGGAGTCTCAAGCAAACCCTACATACTGTGGTGTCAGACTGCATTGAAACTAGTGGGGTTTTCCTATTGTCCATGTTTCACAGTAAACTTTAATAAGGATAATATATGTATGCCTAGATCCTGGAAAAGGAATTGGAAAGCTGTATTTGACTCTTGTCTCCATCCCCTGCCCCTGCAGAAAGCAGAGTTTGACAGCATCTGTATACTTTATTGTACTGGGGTACTTGCAAGTTTCTTTTCAGCAGAAGTTGCCAATTGTGACAAATTATGTTCAGTTTTATAAGCAGTGGCCACTGGAGACTGAACTAAATTGGATTTGCACTCAAATCCCACAGCCCGCGCTTTTTTAGGAGAAGCTGCTGCTTGGATGATGATAGGATTTAAATATGGTTATTTATGATACACTAGAAATCGACTTCTGTAAACAAAAGTAGTTTTGTGTAGAAGAGCAAAACCAGGATCTCAAGAAGAAAAACTACAGGGACTAATGGTTGCCTCTGTAATGTCCGCATTTTCTAAATAATTATATTATTAATTTCACAAAGCTTCACAAAATTATCACTGAATCACGGAATTTTCAGAGTTGGAAGAGACCTCTAGAGATCATCTAGTCCAACTCCCCTGCTGACGCAAGAATGCCTAGAGAACATTCCTCAGGACTGCATCCAGGCGGGTCTTGAAAATCTCCAGAGGAGGGGACTTCACCACCTCCCTGGGCAGCCTCTTCCAGTGCTCTGTCACCCTCACCGTAAAGAAGTTTTTTCTTGTGTTTGAATGGAACTTCCTATGCTCCAGCTTGTGCCCGTTGCCCCTCATCCTGTCACTGGGAACCACTGAAAAGTCTGCCTCCATCCTCCTTCAACCCACCCTTTAGATACTTCTAAGCAAGAATAAGGTCTCCCCTCAGCCTTCTCTTCTGCAGGCTAAAGAGTCCCAGCTCTCTCAGCCTTTCCTCATAAGGGAGG